>JASVEL010011611.1:0-122400 GCA_032618575.1 Nicotiana noctiflora | reverse complement strand
AGCTTTCCATACCATTTTTCAAATGGTGTCTTGCCATCAATAGCAGCAGATGGTAAGCGATTAATGAGGTGGCATGCATATGTAATTGCCTCAGCCCAAAATTCTTTGCCCAAGCCAGCATTGGACAACATACACCGTACCTTCTCCAGCAAGGTCCGGTTCATGCGTTCTACCACTCCATTCTGTTGTGGTGTATGTCTCACAGTGAAGTGTCGGACGATGCCATCATTTTCACAGACCTTATTGAAATGATCATTTTTGTATTCACCTCCATTGTCTGTGCGAATACACTTGATCCTCCCGCCCGTTTGATTCTCCACCATCGTCTTCCATTTGAGAAAAATTCCCAGCACTTCATCTTTGCTCTTCATTGCATACACCCATACTCTTCGAGAAAAATCATCAACAAAGGTCACAAAATAGTGATTCCCACCCAATGAAGGTGTTTTGGAAGGACCCCAAACATCAGAGTGTACATAATCCAAAATGCCTTTAGTATTATGGATTGTTGTACCAAATTTAACCCTTGTCTGTTTCCCTTTGACACAATGCTCGCAAAACTCCAAATTGCAAGCCTTTACCCCTTTTAACAATCCTTGATCTGATAGAGTTTTCAAGGATTTTCCTTCAGCATGTCCCAAGCGTATGTGCCATAGCCTGGTGGCTTCTACCTCTTTGTTGTCACTAGACATTACTGTCGCTGTCCCAATAACTGTACTACCGAGATAACAGTACATGTTATTTTTCTTCCGATTGGCCTTCATTACCACTAGTGTACTCTCATCACTCCATTTTCTGCAATAATTTTGAACCCTTTTGGTTCCAGGGCTCCCACAGAGATGAGATTTTTCTTCAAACCCAGTACATATCGAACATCTATTAATGTTCTGATCATTCCATCATGGTTCCTTAATCGTATTGAACCAATTCCATATGAGGTAAAAGGGCTGTTATCCGCTGTTTGGACGACTCCATATTCTCCTTCTTGAAAGTCCACAAACCAATCCCTGTTGGGACACATATGATAGCTACAAGCCGAGTCCATCAACCATATGTCCGATGACGTTGACGGCTCAGTTGTAACTAATGAGAAATCCGAATCATCACAATCAGCTACATTTGAATCCATAATGGCCTTTTCATTGTTATGTTTGGCCTTATTATTCAACTTCGGACAATCTTTCTTCCAGTGCCCCTTTTCTCGACAAAAGGCACATTCATCTTTGCTGGGTTTAGATCTTGACTTAGATCTTCCTTTCCTTGTCCTCGTTTGATTTTGAGGACGACCCCTCACGAACAATGCTTCTCCTTCTCCGCCCTTCTGTTTTTCTCGCTTTCTTTGTTCATAGCTGTACAAAGCCGAACAAACTTCTCTAAGAGAAACTTCGTCATTTCCATGGAGTAGAGTAGTTTCAAGGTGCTCGTACTTGTCAGGAAGTGACGCCAACAACATCAAGGCCAAGTCACCATCATCATAAGTTGTATCCATATTTTGCAAATCCGTGACCAACTTAGTAAAACTGGTGATATGTTCATTCATTGTGGTACCAGGGAACATAGGTGAAGTGAAACAGTCTCTTCTTCATGTACAATTTATTTTGACTGTTTTTCTTCAAAAATTTATCCTCCAGTGCTTTCCATAATTTACTTGCAGAAATTTCCTTTGTGTATGGATATTTTCGCTCTCTAGCAAGGTAGGATCGAATGGTACCGCAAGTAACACGGTTGATAATTCTCCAATCTTCTTCTCCAATACCATCTGGTCTCTTTTCTTCAATAGCAAGATCTAGCCCTTGTTGAAAAAGGACATCTAGAACCTCGCCTTGCCACATCCCAAAATGTCCGGACCCGTCAAAAATTTCTACCGTAAATTTCGCATTTGACACAATTCTTGTCATAAGCGAAAATGCCAATGATGACGTATTGCTGACACTTGATGTAGATTCTTCTTGTTTATTGTCTCCCATCTTTGACACAAATATTATTTAATAGCTGACGACACAAATCAAGATTATTTCCTTTCTGATGTGGAAGATCGGACTAAGCTGCAACCACAGAGCATACCGAGACAGAACCTTGACTCAGTTACCAAGATAAATCTTTTCTGATGTGGAAGATCAGACTATGCTGCAACCACAGAGCATACCGAGATAATACCTTGGCTCTGATACCAATTGTTGCGGAAGCCAAATGTATATAGTGTGAATGAGTTACAACTACTATACCAAAAATTATGGCAACCACCGAATAATAAATAAGACAATAAAGCAACAATATAAAGAACACCAGAATTTACGAGGTTCGGCTAATTTTGCCTACTCCTCGGACACAACCAATATTTTATTTCACTCCAAAATACAAGTGAAATAATAGTATAGAGAGAAGATACAAATGCCTTAAGAAGATAAGAAGGCAAATGAGAGGTGTGTTAAAATCCTAAATATTAGGCCTTCTTTTATACGGAGAAATCCTCCCCAATACTAGTTCCCCACCGATGTGGGATGGGAAACTTTGACAAATTCAACAATTTGTAGCAGTGTGTGGGCTTCTGGCAATGCAGATGTCCTTCCATTATACCAGCCCTAATTGGTTGTATGGACACACTACAGGATAGCATGGTGGTGGACGTAGAACTACCTTTTTGTACGAGTCCTTTAAACAGATCCTCTTGCTCCAGGGGAACAGCAGATTTACGTGGCAGCACGGAACAGGAGTTACTAGATACCAAATGGTTCTCCTCTAGTGATAACAATTTCACTGATCTGTACACTTTTGAGAATGAAGAAATATTCGGCAAAAGCAAGGAGAGTTCGAACACAATTTGGAATGGTAGGGTTCTTAACGTCTTCTCATCTTTTCTGGCTTCTATGTTAATATCTCCATAGTGGAGTTGAGTTGGTTTCTTGAGTATATCTCTCTTATTAGGGTAAATCGCTCTTCATTTTTAGTGGAAAAAATGTATAATTTAACTTTGAAATTCCTTAGTGATGCTTGCTTTGAAATTTGCAAACTCAGTTTTAGGAAAAAATCTGCTTGAACTATTGGACAAAAAAAATTCCAAGAATTTTACAAGCCAAAATGAACATCACATTAACATGGTAACTTGTCCAGACGTTTACGTTTTCATACATATATCTTTTGAAAACTTGAATATCCGGCATTATATTTGACAGTTCACGAATACTAATCATGTTTCTGCTAAGAGGCATGCAGAATTAATACTTGTAGCACATAGTTCAAAATTGAAGAAGTGCTTTTGAAGTTGCTTAAAATTTTCACACTTTTTTGCACTTCCACATCTTCTAAGGTTTTGATTCGTTTAACAAGTGGCATAACTACACCGTCTTTTATGTTGCATCCAGCAAATTCCAGCTTTCATGAAGATTGTGGTTCACCACGCAGGAGCTACTTATATCGTTTTGATGCTAGTTCCTCTGATTTTTGGAATAACCAAAGTTGTGGGATGCAAGAATTCAACTTTGAGGACTGTTATTATGGGGGTTCATCCAATTCTTTTAGTGCCAGAAATTATAGGAAACAAGGCAGTTATGCTGAAGACTTGTATCATCAGAAGCAAAGGTTTCTCATATGGTACTTCAATTCCTAATTTGATGGTATTTTTTGTTCTATACTGAGTGCTTCTTGTCATTGCAGGATCAGAACGAGAGACAAATCAGAATTCAAACACTTTCTGCTATAGGATGCTCTTTTAAAAGCTGTACACTATGATCATTTTGTTGGAAAAATTTGATGAATATGGAGAATAAATGGCTTAGCTTGAGGCGTGTCAAGGACACTATACTTAAGGATATTTCGCCTACACCGAGATAAATAATATTAGGCGTATCCCCCAGGATTCAACAAGCTCTTCTAGTATAAACTAGGAGTAGAAACAACAAAGATATATAAGAAGAAAACCAATACAAAGTAGGAAGAAAAATTTCAGCTTTTGTTTTTCTCAACAATACACTTTTTTTTTAAGATAAAACCAGAAACATACATATATTATAGTCCAAACCAATGGACTAACATTCTGAACGTATGTACTAATCATTAAAATCATTTTCAACAGCCATAATGGCTTACTTATTACTATACGTTAAAAACAAAATAACTTAAAAGAAAGAATCAAAAGTCATTACTCATATACTCAAAATTGTATAATTATTCATTAAGAAGACGGTTATACATTCAAGACAAATAATTACTACAATAATGATTCATTAATAAATATTAAGAAATGAATCTAGACATAGTTTTGGAATATTTCTTTTTGAGATATTAAAAATTATTATTTTTTATAATACATTTTAGTTGTTTTGCTTCTCGAGTTTTGATTAGAAGGTCAAGTTTGAAAACTCTGTAGAACTGTTCAATATGGGGAACTAAAATGGAGTGTTATTGAATTGTTATCCGGACAATACTGAGAGTATAGCTTGGTCCAATATGTCGCATTTTCTGTGGTTATCACGTGTTAATCTCACTCAAACAGATTCACCTACTCCCTATTCCAAGCACTGCAAACCAGAGATTATCAGAGATTTCAGTGTCTCAAATGGAGAATGGTAAGCACATTTTTCTGTAGATGTGAGAGGGGAGCAGGGAGGGGGGGGGTCTTTGGTTGGTTAAAACTCTTTTTATTTCTGGCTGGCAGGTTTTCCATGCGATGTACAAATTCTCATTTTATGGATTATATAGACCATGCTGAGGGGACGCGGTTTGCAAATGAAGATGCAAGGGACAATTCAAGTTTATTGAGGTTGCCATTTGAAGTTCTTTCAGTTTACTGATCTCTCTTCTGAGCCTTTCAATTGCTAATGAACTGATCCAGTTTATTCTTATGGACATACTGGCTTCTATTTAGCGAAGAATCATCTTCGTCCACTGCAGGTCAATGTCGTTTGTACTTATTGGCTTATTGACTTGAGCAATATAATCAGTTTTTTTCTTTCTCATCCAGTGGTGGGTGGCTTAGACAGACAACAAAAGATGAACTCAAATAATAAAATGAGAAGCCAGGATATATCTGATTGGAGCAAGGAGACCAAGTTGTTTGATAAGTTATTTGCTAAGGGAAAAAACTGCAACAGGAATGATATTCAGCAAGGGAAAGAAATGGATGAGCCAACGGAGTTATCATGGCCAGTGAACCAATCAAGTGCAAAGACAGCTCATTACCATCCTGCTTTCTATGAGAAGAGGTCAGACCTGAACAATGATGGACCGAGGGAGGCTAGAATTGGTCCAGGAGAGCCAAATTCAAGATCCAGATCTTTCTTCCAAACTTCAAGGTCCAAAAAACATGTATCCACATGTTCAGACTTATCGATTGGAGATGCCCTTAATGACCAGGAGCCTAATTTACACATTGACCAACCGAACCTTAAAGGGTCTGTCAAATATCCTGGTGAATATGCTTCCTCGTGTTTTATGTTATGATTTTTGAACTAGAGAGCCCCAGGTGCGCCTACCAGAACTGTTATCAGGACCTCAAGAAGGGCTGTGGGTCTGAGGATTCATTGCATGTTCTTGGGTCCCGGGGCACAGTTACAGGAAATTTTGTAAGAGATGTAGGTACGAGATCTGATTTCCTGAAAGGTGGAGATGAAGGTGTTGATATGCAGGCAAGTTGACCCAAAAACTGAAGTTTCTGGCCGGTGCAAGGGTTCAGGAAATGGGAAGTCATTGGATGGATCAGGTTCTGTCAATAAGTGTGGTGTCTGTGAGGAACCAAAAGAAAAAACTCCAGAAGTGGACAGGACAAGATTGTTTAACTATTCTGAACGCGCAGAAAAAACATTTTTCCTCTGTAGAAATTGTCGCGGAAGTCAAATGTATATACTGTGAATGAGTCACAACTATTATACCAAAAATTATGGCAGCTACCAAATAATAAATAAGACAATAAAGCAATAATAAAAGGAACACCAGAATTTACGAGGTTCGGCTAATTTTGCCTACTCCTCGGACACAACCAATATTTTATTCCACTCCAAAATACAAGTGAAATAATACTAGAGAGAGGATACAAATGCCTTAAGAAGATAAGAAGGCAAATGAGAGGTGTATTTAAATCCTAAATATTAGGCCTTCTTTTACACGGAGAAAATCCCCCAACTTCACTTCTACCCACCGATGTGGGATGATTTGCCAATTTCAACAAATCTCCACCTTGGCAAAAATTTCACATCTTCTACTTTCTCTCTATAACAAATTTTGGTTGTGTATTCATCTTCAATCTTCAGTGTTCAACAATGTTGATCAAATCCAAATAATGTTGAAACTTGATCGCAGTCACCACCTTTGTCAGCATATCAGCACGATTCTTCGTAGTATGAATTTTCTTCACCGTGACTCCACCTTCTTCTATGATTTCTCGTACGAAGTGATACCGAACATCAGTGTGCTTCGTTCTTGCATGATAAACTTGGTTCTTCGCTAATTGAATAGCACTTTTACTATCACAAAAATTTGTGATACCTTTTTGTTCAACACCAAGCTCCTTTAGCAATCCTTGAAGCCAAATTGCCTCCTTCGCAGCCTCTGTAATGGCCATGTACTCTGCCTCTGTTGTAGACAAAGCTTTTGTTGACCGTAAAGTAGACTTCCAACTAACTGGTGCCTTTGCAAAAGTAAACACATAATCATTAGTTCATCTTCGTTCATCCAGATCACCCGCAAAATCCACATCACAATATCCAACTACAGACTGATTGTCTTCCTGCTCAAAAACTAACCCGACATCTACAGTATTATGAATATACCGTAGAATCCACTTCACAACTTGCCAATTCTCCTTTTCTGGATTGTGCATATAGCTGCTAATAACTCCAACAGCTTGTAAAATGTCAGGTCTCGTACAGACCATTCCATACATCAAGCTACCAACAGCATTTGCGTATGGTACCTTTGACATATACTCTCGTTCAATTTCATCCAATGGTGACATAGTAGTACTTAGCTTAAAATGGGGAGCAAGTGGAGTACTATCACACCTCCTTTTGGCGCGCCCACTACCCGGGGGTAGAAGCGTAAGGGAGTTTTTCCAATTTAAGTGACAATATTCGAAACGAGATTATTCTATTTAATTCAGAGTCGCCACTTGGAATAAATTAAGGTGTCCCAAGTCACCGATTTATTTGAATCCCGAATCGAGGAAATTTACGACTTTCCAAATGAAGTCTGCGAACCAGAAATTCTAAGTAAGGAATTCTGTTGACCCGAGGGAAGGTGTTAGGCACCCCCAGATCCCGTGGTTCTAGCACGGTCGCTTCAATTATTATAAATGGCTAAAAGATCCTGATTTTTATACATGTTCATATCATAATGCAATTTAAACCTATCAACTGCTTTTATCTAATTTTAAGAATGATCGCAATGTTATTAAAACACGTCTCGAGTCACGTCACATAAATTATACCCATGATTTTTGACATATTTTAACATCATTGAGATTTGAATTTAAGTTGCATGAAATGCACACTCGTATTAAAAAAATAATTAAAACCACACCTAAGATGACTAACGTATTACTACTTTGTGAAGGGCCGTGAAATTAGCTAAACGGCTCGTCCCAAATTCTAATTATTTGAATATACATTTACGAAGGCACCATGATTTATTACGTGATTTAGCGGGGCTCGTCTCGTTTATTTTAAAGAAAAAGGTTATACTTAACGTGATTCATGTTGCTTTCTCAAATTGGAATTTCATCAACTACTTGACTTCCTTCTATTTTATACAGTTGTTCAAAGAATTAACAATGTGCTAAACTAGCTGATTCAACGATCATTAGGTGAACATGATCTCAGATTCCTCGCGATTACATTGTTCTAATTCGAATGGACCTGAACATTATGAGACTCTATTTTCATTTGTTATTGTTTCTTTTGACACAACTGTCGATTATTAATTAGCTATCACACACTTCAACTACACGACAGATCAAATTAATCCTTGATGTTTATTCATTCATCTTCTAATGGCTACACTAGTCACAGGATAACATAAGCAGTAATCACATTAACAAATTTCTGAATACATTTGACTATATACTTCCCGCTGGTGTACTAACTGAACTCCACCTAATAGGAAAATAGCACCCAAAATCTAACAATTGTAATAAAGTTCAGCAGTCCAGATCTCCTAATAGTTTCAACTCGAACATAAATATCAGTTGATTATACATTCATCCAATTTCAAAGTTGATCTAATGAACATACAGCTTAATAATTTTTATGTGCAAAAGGAGATAAGAAAACAAGAACAGGAAGATTGCGGCAACATAGCTTTGAACAGCTTCCAATTTATTTCCATAAGCTTTGAGATTTAGTGTACCTGGATGATGGCAATAGAAGAAGGAAAAAAGAACCGTCAGCAGTAGCAACACAGTAGCACCAGCAGTAGCAATATAGCACCAGACCAAACTTAAGCAAACAATTGTCACACCTCCTTTTGGCGCAGGCCCGCGTGGGCGCGAGGAGTTTTTCCAATTCTAGGACAATCGAAACGGAATTTATTTAATTAATTCAGAGTCACCACTTGGGAGATTTATGGTGTCCCAAGTCACCGGTTGAATCCCGAATCGAGGAAAAGAATGGCTCTGTTTAACAGTCCGCGAACCAGATATTCGGATAAGGAATTTCGTTAACCCGGGAGAAGGTGTTAGGCATTCTCGAGTTCCGTGGTTCTAGCACGGTCGCTCAACTGTCATATTTGGCTAAATTATCTGACTTATAACATGCTTTAACTTATGTGCAAATTTTAACTTTTAACCGCTTTTATTAATATTATTATTATTTTAACAAAGAATTGCAACGTTGTGAAAATGTATGTCGAACCACGTCGCACCAGTGCACCCGTAATTTTTGACACATTTCGCCTTCGTTGAGATTTGGATTTGGGTCACATAAATGTGCACCCGAGTTTAGGAAGGTAAATTATTAAGGAACGTGTCTACAGCAACTAAAGCGTTGTTAACTTTGTGAGGGCCATGAAAATTAAACTTAATGGCGCACCTCGAATTCTAAGGATCAATACAAGACTCATTAAAACGAGGGCCATGCAATTATATTTTTTTTTCGGTATGACACACCTCAAGCTATATGTACTAAAAATATATTAATATACATTAATTGCACCTTCTCCATTTTTTGTCCAGTAGAACAAATTCTTCAATGGAAAAATTACACCCATAAATAAATAAAGCATATGAAATAGCGAAAAGTAGAAATTTAGCCATTAAAACTTTGTGACGTCAGTTAATAGTTAAAGACCACTTGTTTCAATGAAGAAGAAAATGGTTTAGCAAACTTCAAATGATAAAGTAATATATCCATGTGGCTATTAAAGGTTTTCACTCTCTCTGAGCCACAAATTAGCTATTCCCAAAAGTTAAGCAAGTTCCTTGAGCAAAGATTTTTCCAATTTCACGTAGATTGACTATTCTTACTCCTCACACAATATTAAATCCAAAGAAAAGCTAAGCATCAACTATTATTTCTTCAATTAACATTATACCAAATTGTTGGCATAGATAAGACATACCAGTAGCACTAATTATTTCAACTCAAGATATCACCAATATATACTAATTCAACTAATGTAACACAGTTAACAAGATACTACAAAGATCAAGCAAAGCAAGATTTAAAATATAATTAGAACAAAATAACTTAAATTAAAAGTTTGTTTAAGAATGAACCTTAGGATAAAAAATCAAATTTCCTGGAAAGCTTTTACCATGTACATGGACTCCCAAACAGAGCAACAAAATAAGTCGAATCAAACAAGGACCTTGACCGGAAAACTTCAGCGGCGCCGAAAACTTGAACGGACCTGAACAGACCCTGCTTGAGCTTCCACCATAATAAACCGGTGGAGATAAATTATATGATGAGGAGTATGGTATTAAGTTTTGCTGCTTGAAAAATGGAGAAGAAGGTCTCTTGATTAAAAAAAATGGAGAAGAAGCTTAGAGAAGGGGGAAGGCTCGTCTGGTGCGCAAAGACGAGTTGCTCGTGGTTTTTGTTTCAATTTTTTTTTCAATCGGACGAAGATGATGAACAGTCCCCCCTAAAAAAAATCTGTGTATATTCTCTCAGTCTTCCCCCCCCCCTCAATGTGTATTGTGTATCTTATATGTATTGTCTGACTCCTTTTCAAAAAGAGCCAAACCGAACAGTCCCACTTTTGTTTTAAAAACGTTGATGCCCATCTCCTCCCATAATATTCTGTCCTTGTACTTGTATTAAAAATGAGTTTTAAGCTTTTGTCCGTTATTCTTTCCTAGATGCCCACGTGAGAGACCAAGAGTCATGGGTCTCCACGTGGGTTTCAAGAGTCATGGATTTCATCTAGTGCTCCGTCCGTGTCTTCCACGTGTAGTGGGCTCGGATTATTATGAGTTAGGTCCGAAAATTATAAAACCGGGTAGTTTGAACCCGAATATTATTCTTTGCTCGGAACCGAGAATGAGAACACGGTGTTATTAATTAATCATACGTGAGCAAGATAACTATAAGACTAATAATTAAAACAAAAAATTTTTTTTTTTATATTTTTTCAAAATTAAAGTAACTACAAAATATTAATGAAACTATTTTTTATTATTTTCGTTTTTATAAAAAGATAAAAACATAAAGTACTATTTTTGTATTTTTCAAGTTTAAAAATGACTACGAAACATTAATAAAACTATATTTTTGTTATTTTTCATTTTAAGGTAAAAATAAAGTAAAAGAGTCAAAATTAGCTAAGATAGCTATATTAGGCCTAAACTAAATATTTTACGCTAAAAATATAAAAAATCTCGGGTAGGGGCAAAATCACGCATCTACAGCTGTAAGTATATAGTTTTCAGACAAAGAACGACTAGACAAGTGTTTTTGACCCGACCCTTATTCGGAGGGACTAAACTAAAAGAAGAGGAATGTGACCGAGCCCTTGTATCTGAGCCGCCTACATATCCTTGGCTATAAAGGAATCAGGCCACGTGTAGTTCGAAAGTGAGTGAGGAAGGGGGTAACCGAAGTGGAGAGCCAGTCGAGGTGCCGTTCCGTCGAGGTTCCGTTCCATCGAAGTTCCGGTCCGTGGTCCTGCTATTGCATCAAGAATCAAAACATGAGGAAGACTAACTAAGCCTATCAGCTACTAGTTACAAGATTCTTATCTATAAGTCTTCTGAAGCTTGATCTTGAGTACTGGTTGGTGCTTCATGCGAACTCTAAATTTGAACCTTGATACTTGCTAGTTGCAGGGTGCTGCTTTTCGGATCAAGACCAGGTATGCAATGCTTGTGACCTCGGCCATGTCTTGAGCACACCACATCTTTCATCAACTTCTGCACTTGGATTAACTCCTTGCCTTTTTTTTCATTGTGACTAACTTCTGTTGATCATCTCGGACTGTTGACTCGCATTATGGTCGCAAGCTTCTTTTGTTGCTAACTTGCATTGCACTCCGAAATGAATTCCCTTACTTGTGATCTTCGAGCTATTCTCCTTCGAAGTCTGAATCTATCTTTTCTGATCCTTGTTGCCTTCATTCTGATTCATGCTGGGGATTTCCGTTACACTCTGTCACTTTCTGATTCTTTACTATCCTTATCAAATCTTAGAAATTGAGACGACATTCTGCTTTTCCGGTAGGCTTCCGACTTTATCGACAAACTCTAATCATAAATCGCCATTCCATTCTTCAGGCGGGCACCTGATTTCAACAACAACTTCAAAATAATAACTCGCCACTCCGTTCTTCAGGCGGGCTCCCTGACTTCAACTGTAACTTCAAAATAAATCGCCACTTCATTCTTCAGGCGGGCTCCCTGACTTCATCTACGACTCACAATTAAATCGTCACTCCATTCTTCAGGCGGGCTCCCTGACTTCAATTACAAACTTTGAAAATAAATCGCCACTCCATTCTTCAGGCGGGCTCCCTGACTTCAACTACAACTTCTAAACTAGATTGCCTTCCTTTGCTTTTTGTACCATTTTATTCTTGCTGCATCGACTCTTGAACCATCATTTCTCCTAAATTACCTTGTTTCGGAAGTGCTTTCCTCCTGGGTCGTGTTGCTTTCCCTCCTGACTGCTGGGGATATCTTTAGAACTGTTTACTTGCCTGCTGAGGATAATGATGCTGGGAAAATTTTCCTTCATTCCCTCATTTTCTTTGACTCATGCGCTTGAATTTGCGCTGGGATCTCTTGTTGTAACCCTCTGCTTTATGGTGGGTTACTGGTTTCAAGACCTGCAATGTAAAGACTGAAGACTTGCCTTTTGTTATACAGGTAGGCGCCTGTGTTTAGTAGCAACTTTTGAATTAAAAATGCATTCTGGCAATAATTTATGAAATATGCAAAGGACAATGTAAAATAAAACAAACGTAAAATATCCTATTCGAGGGCGGATAGTCTCATCGTATCCTATTCGAGGGCGGATACTCCTATCGTATTCTATTCGAGGGAGAATACTCCCATTGCATTCTATTCGAGGGCGAATACTCCCATCGTATTCTATTCAAGGGCGAATACTCCCATGGTATCCTATTTGAAGGAGAATACTTCCAATGTATCCTATTCGAGGGCGAGTACTCCCATTGTATCCTATTCGAAGAAGAATTATTTGCTTAGATGCAAAGAATACCCACTTAATATTGATAAAGATAATAGTCAAACAAAGTTAAATTTTCAATGAAGGATCACTTTGGAAATTTGATCAAGAAGTGGTTAGGAGTGCCTTAATTGAGATGATAGTTATTGATGAACTACCATTGAACTTTGTAGAAAATGGAGGCTTTATGAAGTTTATAAGAAAAATTCAACCACTATTTCGTCTTCCTTCTAGTAGAACCATAACAAGGGATTGTTATGAAGTTTACGGTGAATTGAAGCAAAATCTAAGAAGGTATTTTAGAGAAGCACAATCAATAAATATGCCTCACAACACAAATGGACTTCATTACAAAGAATAAATTATATGTGTTTGACAGATAGGGATTAGAAGTTGCATAAAAGAATACTAAATTTTTGCCCTAAGGGTGAAGAGATGGCTAAAGCTATTAGGGATTGTTTGCTTGAATAGAAATTAGACAAGGTTTTCACTATTACCGTGGACAATGCTTCTTCAAATGATGTCACTGTCAAAGAATTGTCTAAACAATTAGATTTGTGAAAAACTAATATGATGAGTGGGAAATATCTGCATGTGAGATGCATGGCTCATATACTAAATCTAATCGTGCAAGATTTGAAAGAACTTGATGCTTCTGTGACACGTGTTACAAATATTGCGTCTGCATGAACCTTAAAGTTTAAACAGTGTTGTGCACATGTAAAGGTAGAATGTACCAAAGCGTTGTGTTTGGATGTTCCTACTAGGTGGAATTCCACCTATTTGATGTTGGATACGTCACAAATCTTTGAAAAGGCCTTTGACAAGTTTCATCTTTTTTATGATGAGCTTATCAATGTTCTCACCTTTGTGAAGATGGTAGTAGTGCAGGTCCTCTTGAATCTGATAATTGGGTGTGTGATAGAGTTTCTTGTAAGATTTAACGAGCTAACTAAAAAGTTTCAGGTTGACGTTATGTCACTTGTAATTCTCATTTTGAGGATGTATCTGAACTTTATTGTCATTTGAAAATGTGTTTAGCTAGTGAGGATAAGCATTTGAGAAAAATGGCCGAGCAAATGCAATAAAAGTTCAAGAAGTATTGGGGTGAACCTGAAAAGATGAATAAAGTGATTTTTATTGCTTCCGTCTTGGATCCACGTAACAAATTTGAATATGTTGAGGGAGCACTTGAAGAACTTTTGGGAAGGAAAAGGGGAAGAAAATAAATGTTGAGGTGTATGCTTATATGAATTCTTTGTTTGGAGAGTATCTAAAAAAGTATTCAACTAGATCTTGTCCTCAATCTCCATGTAGTTCTACTTCGTCTAACAACACATCTAATATATTTAGTGGGAGTGTTATAACCGCATAAAAAATGAGGACGAAGCTTAGCTTGAAGAAACAAAAGGAAGACAATGGAAGTGGGGGTGCTAAATCGGACTTGGATAAATACATTAGTGAAGAACAAGAGCCTTTTAGTGAAGAATTTGATATCTTGAGTTGGTGGAAAATACATGCTCATAGATTTCCTATTCTTTCGGAGTTGGATCGTCATGTGTTGGCCATTCTAATTTCTAGTGTGGCGTCGGAATGCGCATTTAGCACCGGTGGTCGTATTCTTGATTCATTTAGGAGTTCATTGGCTTAGAGAAGAGAAAAATCCTATTAGTGTTGAATCTTGAGGAACTCGAGCTTGGTAAGCTTTAATATTTTTTTTGTATTTTAGTTCAAAATAATATATCATACTTCTTCATTTGTATGACATATTTGGTCAAATTATCTTTAGATATGAAAAATAATGGAAACACTACTAGCATTGTTTGATGTATAGTTGCAACTTGAGTGGTAAGTTCAATACTCTATTTGTTTGGTGATATACTTTTGTAGTTTTGTTTTATTATCATCAAAATATAATATTCTAACTTATGATTTATATTTTTTTTTTAGGTTTAAGTGCAATTTCTGATATTTGGGAACACTTTGAGGTGAAACAAGATAACAGAGAAGTTCACAAAGTACAGTGCAAGCATTGTGGTCAAGTCTATAATATTAATCCAAAGAGGAATGGAACAATTGGTTTAAGGAAGCATATTAAACGTTATCTTGCGCGTCTTCCTGGAATCCGTATGTAAGATTTAAGACTAAGTTGATTTGAGACTATTAGTGTAAACTTGAATTGAGGGATGCCCTCTCTATTTTTGGTGCACTGTGTTTAATTTTGTTGCTACGGTTAGAGTCTGCTGCTCTTGTTCACTGTTAAGACTAATTTAATTCTGCTGCGACTATTGCACTGTTAGACTCTGTTTTTGTTTAATTGTGCTGCACTATATTAATTGTTAAACTTGAATTATGGTTATTTGTGAGTTAGGCAGAGTTGTTCAATTGGCATATTTGAATTGTGGTTATTTGTGACTTGTGAGTTGGGAAGAATTGGCAGCCGAATTGTGCAATGTGCAGTGCACTTTGAATTTGGCAAATATGTTAATCGTTGTGTAATGTGTACAGATATGTTTATGTGTGAATGTGTACTGTTGCTTATCGGAACAGATTCTTTCACTCGTTACTGACTTAGTGTTGCCTAGAATTGTGGTGCACTGTTGTTTACGCCTTACTGCTTAGTATTGGATTTAACATTGCTTATTCAACGATTATTAAATCGAAATCGTATCGAACCAAAAAAAGAAATACCGAACCGTACCGAAATACTTTGGTATGGTATTTGGTATACACAATTGATAAACCAACTACCGAACCGAAATTTTTAAATACTGAACCGAATGCCCACCCCTAGCTTTTGTATAGACACTTTTCTCTTAAATAGAAGGAATAACATAATTGGATAAAATGCACTAGCAGTTCTTTTAAAAGATACTAACCCAATATTGAGTCCATTAGCCGATTAGCATATATCAGTCTGAATAAAGTTGAAGATTCTACCAAGTCTAAAGAAGATTTTAATAAAATAGAAAGAGGAAAAAATATTTTTGTAATCATCTTCATTTATCTTTATGCTATCAAATACAAATTACAATATGATCTATCCAAACTTAATCAGAGTACTATGTCCTAGCTAAAGAACAGAGAGAATATTACAGGGGGGGGAAAAATAATCAACTATACAACTTCACAAGGAAACAATAGTACTCTTGAAAAGATCCATCAAATTCGTTTCCATCGCTAGAAAGTAGAAATCGCTAGAAAGTAGAAACATACCTTTGAAAATTGAAACTATTTTAAGTTCGCAACAGCAGCGTCTTCTTTTGCCCGGAATTTGTGAGGACTGAGAAGTGAGGAGTCGGAGCTCGGAAGCCGGAAATTGCCAAATGGCCACTCAACTGTACTGTACTGCCTTATGCTAAATTGCTAATGGCCTAACCGAATCAGTAATGCCCTAACCTTTAGAGTGGGCTTGGCCAGTTGGGCTGGGGCGATGGGCTAGGGCGCTGCTGGGAATTAAATTTTGCCGTTTGGGCTTGGGCGTTGGGGCTGGGCCGATGGACTGGGTGGGCAGTAAGAATTAAGAAAATGTCTTTAAAATATCGGTATCTCAGCATACCGAAATTTCAAAATTTTAATATGGAGGACCATATCGAATTAAACCGAAATACTGAATTAATACGATCCGGTTTGGAATTCGATTTTTCGGATTTTATGCCCACCCCTAGTTGCTAGCTCACTGCATGCTTTATGACTAGCACTTCCTCTCTGAGTTTATCTCCTTCTACCTTTATTAGTCTCTCCTTTCCATGGGATATTGGACCATTACCTGTAGAAATCTTAGTGGTTCTATTATATCATTTCCCATAATTGTAAGCTTAATGCTGTATTTCTTTCTAGCTTTACTTTTTGTCTGGTGTGAATGGTTAGGATAAATGTTTTCTTGATGAAAAAGCAGGAATTTGGCTTTTATGAGCATATGCCTATTTGTCCTCAATTATATAAACTCTTACTCCAGATCTCATGCTTAAACCAATATGTAACCATTATATCAACCTGTTTTGAAACATAGCACCCATGCCCTATCTCCACGTTTTGTCACTATCATATCTCACTTATCTTCATATCCAACCAAACACATAAAAATGATTTAAGAAATAGCTTTCAAGGTTCTATAATAACCTTATGCCACACCAAACACACCCCATCATCTACTATACCTTATGGCATTAAACGGGTGTAGGCTTTACATGGTGAAGTAAACCAAGTTCCAGGCTTCCAACAACTTTATGTTTCCTTTTAGTTTCAGTATGTCAAGTTTTTAAATGGTGGACATGCCTCAGCTGTATCTTAAATTCTACAGATTTTCACTTGATATGTACAGCGATTTTATGCTCTTGATCTTGAAAAATGAGGAAATACCTTTATTCTATTCCATTCCATCATATTTTCGATATAGGCATTTTTTTTTTTTTAAATAAACCCCTCACCGTATGAAAAGAAAAACAGAAAAACAGTTGGTTATTTGTAGCAGTATCTGGGCTTCTGGCAATGCAGATGTCCTTCCATTATACCAGCCCTAATTGGTTGTATGGACACACTACAGGATAGCATGGTGGTGGACGTAGAACTACCTTTTTGTACGAGTCCTTTAAACAGATCCTCTTGCTCCAGGGGAACAGCAGATTTACGTGGCAGCACGGAACAGGAGTTACTAGATACCAAATGGTTCTCCTCTAGTGATAACAATTTCACTGATCTGTACACTTTTGAGAATGAAGAAATATTCGGCAAAAGCAAGGAGAGTTCGAACACAATTTGGAATGGTAGGGTACTTAACGTCTTCTCATCTTTTCTGGCTTCTATGTTAATATCTCCATAGTGGAGTTGAGTTGGTTTCTTGAGTATCTCTCTTATTAGGGTAAATCGCTCTTCATTTTTAGTGGAAAAAATGTATAATTTAACTTTGAAATTCCTTAGTGGTGCTTGCTTTGAAATTTGCAAACTCAGTTTTAGGAAAAAATCTGCTTGAACTATTGGAGAAAAAAAATTCCAAGAATTTACAAGCCAAAATGAACATCACATTAACAACATGGTAACTTGTCCAGACGTTTACGTTTTCATACATATATCTTTTGAAAACTTGAATATCCGGCATTATATTTGACAGTTCACGAATACTAATCATGTTTCTGCTAAGAGGCATGCAGAATTAATACTTGTAGCACATAGTTCAAAATTGAAGAAGTGCTTTTGAAGTTGCTTAAAATTTTCACACTTTTTTGCACTTCCACATCTTCTAAGGTTTTTATTCGTTTAACAAGTGGCATAACTGCACCTTCTTTTATGTTGCATCCAGCAAATTCCAGCTTTCATGAAGATTGTGGTTCACCACGCAGGAGCTACTTATATCGTTTTGATGCTAGTTCCTCTGATTTTTGGAATAACCAAAGTTGTGGGATGCAAGAATTCAACTTTGAGGACTGTTATTATGGGGATTCATCCAATTCTTTTAGTGCCAGAAATTATAGGAAACAAGGCAGTTATGCTGAAGACTTGTATCATCAGAAGCAAAGGTTTCTCATATGGTACTTCAATTCCTAATTTGATGGTATTTTTTGTTCTATACTGAGTGCTTAATTCTTGTCATTGCAGGATCAGAACGAGAGACAAATCAGAATTCAAACACTTTCTGCTATAGGATGCTCTTTTAAAAGCTGTACACTATGATCATTTTGTTGGAAATATTTGATGAATATGGAGAATAAATGACTTAGCTTGAGGCGTGTCAAGGACACTGTCCTTAAGTATATTTCGCCTACACCGAGAAAAATTATATTAGGCGTATCCCACAGGATTCAACAAGCTCTTCTAGTATAAACTAGGAGCAGAAACAACAAAGATATATAAGAAGAAAACCCAGCACAAAGAAGGAAGAAAAATTTCAGCTTTTGTTTTTATCAACAATACACTTTTTTTTTAAGATAAAACCAGAAACATACATATACTATAGTCCAAACCAATGGACTAACATTTTGAACGTATGTACTAATCATTAAAATCATTTTCAAGAGCCATAATGGCTTACTTATTACTATACGTTAAAACAAAATAACTTAAAAGAAAGAATCAAAAGTCATTACTCATATTATCAAAATTGTATAATTATTCATTAAGAAAACGGTTATACATTCAAGATAAATAATTACTACAATAATGATTCATTAATAAATATTAAGAAATGAATCTAGACATAGTTTTGGAATATTTCTTTTTGAGATATTAAAAATTATTATTTTTTATAATAATCCCCCACATAGCTCAAAAAGAAAATTATGCAATAAAATAAAATAAGAAATTTTGCCGGGTTTTTACAAATGAGTATAATGCGTCGAATCTGGTGTCTCTTAGACTATGAACCAGACCTAGATAAAATAAGATTAAACTTACAGAACAATTGGTGAAGTTTCAAACTTCTATGAACCAAGAACTCTTTTGTAAGTTTGGTGTCTTATCTATCACATTACACCCGCACACACTTTGTTGTTTATCGCAGTTTTGCGCTAAAAGGCCATGCGCGCGCCTAGTTTTCATGAGTGCTCTAGAAATTTCGCCACAAATTTCATAGGAGCGGCCCCACTCCACACCCATATAGGTCCATCCATCAAGTGTATTCTGCAACACAATACACCACCTATAAAGGCTATGGATTATTAGATTAAGAGTTTAATAACTCAGCCTCTCATTCCTTGCAGTCTTGCACTATATACACACAGACACCATAGGAAGGGATATAGATTAATAGTGCACATTTGATCAACTAATGACTTGTTATTACACATATGAACCTACTTCATGGGATCTCCAATCACATAGGTTGGGTTACCATCATAGTTGATATAACTCAAATTGGCAAAAGTCCCATTCCCCTCGATGTTTCAGATACTAATTTTCTTCCCAAAGGTTTAGTCAGAGGATCGGCCAAATTCACTTCTGCTTCACATAATCTATGAAAATTATTCCTTCTTTCAGCAGCTGCTTTATCACATTATGTCTCAATCGGATATGTCTACTCTTTCCATTAAAGGATTTATTTTTGGCAATGGTTATTGCAGCTTGGCAATCACAATGCATCGACACAGAATGTATCGGTTTTATTCCTAGCGGAATACTCGCCAAAAGGTTCTTTAACCACTCGGCCTCATTGCCAGCTAATTCCAATGCGACAAACTCAGATTCCACGGTAGATCTACTATTATAGTTTGTTTAGCTGATTTCCATGCCACAGCACCCCCACCGAGGGTGAACACATAACCACTAGTGGATTTTGTCTCATCTGAATCAGAGATCCAGTTAGCATCACTGTATCCTTCTAGTACAGTCGGAAATCCACTATATTTAATACCATAGTTCATGGTACCTCTCAAATATTTCATTACTCTTACTAATACATTCCAATGATCATGACTCGGGTTTTGAGTATATCTACTCAATCACACACAGCATATGCAATATCAGCTCTATTAAAATTCATCAAATGCATTAGACTACCAATAACTTGAGTATATTTATTTTGATCTACAGCTTCTCCCTTATTCTTTTTTAATTGACTACTTGCATCATAAGGAGTGCTTACAGGTACCACATCAAAATTATCAAATTTTTTAAGTACTTTCTACATAATGTTCTTGAGTCAACATCAAACTATTGCCATCTCTTATAATTTTCATGCCTAAAATGACACTAGCTTCTCCCATGTCTTTCATCTCAAAATTAGAAGACAAGAAAATTTTGGTTTTATGTACCAAATGAAGGCTAGAACTAAAAATAAGCATGTCATCTACATAAAGACAAATAATAACACATGTACCATCCACACATTTTGTATAAACACATTTATCTACTTCAATTGATGAAAAACCCTCATTAATCAATACTTGATCAAATTTTTTATGACATTGTTTAGGCGTTTGTTTTAGACCATACAAAGATTTTAGCAATTTACATACTCTATTTTCTTGGGCAGACACTACACAACCCTCAGGTTGCTCCATGTAAATTTCCTCCTCCAAATCACCATTTAAAAAAGCAGTTTTAACATTCATTTGGTGAATATAAAGTTTATAAATAGAAGCTAAGGCAAGTAAAACACGAATTGAGGAAATCCTAGTTACAGGAGCATAAGTATCAAAATAATCAATATTTTGCTTTTGGGTAAAACCTTTTGCAACAAGTCTAGCTTTGTATTTATCAATGGAACCATCCGGATTAAGTTTCTTCTTAAAAATCTATTTACAACCAATGGGTTTAGCTCCCGGAGGTAAATCAACTAAAATCCAAGTTTTATTTTGTAAAATTGAATTTAATTCTACATCAATAACTTCTTTCCAAAATGATGCATCAGAAGAAGAAATAGCTTCAGAATATGTTAAAGGATCATTATCCACAAGATAATATAAAAATCATTACCAAAAGATTTTTCTTTCCTTGGTCTTTTGCTTCTTCTTAAATCCTCACTTTTAAAATTATTTTGAATAATTGGAACATGTGAAATATTATCACTTGGAATAACAGGAGCCTCATTATTTTTCTCAAATTTTAAAGGAAAAATATTTTCAAAAAATTCAGCATTTTTTGTTTCAACAATAGTATTATTTTCAAGTACATCACTTTTAACTACTAAAAATCTTTATGCTGCACTACTTTCAGCATACCCAATAAACATACAATCGGATGTTTTAGATCCTATTTTCCTTTTCTTAGGATCAGGCAACATAACTTTAGCAAGGCACCCCCACACTTTCAAATATTTCAAATTAGGTGGATACCCTTTCCATAACTCATAAGGAGTTATACCGGTTTTCTTATAAGGAATTTTATTTTGTAAATGAAAAGCAGATAAAATGGCTTCACCCCAAAGATTATCCGAAGCACCAGAACTAACAAGCATGCTATTCATCATTTCCTTTAAAGTCCTATTTTTCCTTTCCGCTACACCATTCGATTGTGGAGAATATGGCGGAATTATCTCGTGAATTATGTCTTCTTTCTCACAATAATCATTCAGTAAAATAAATTCACCACCTCTATCGGATCTAACTCTTTTGATTTTCTTATCCAATTGATTTTCTACTTCAGCCTTATAAATTAAAAACTTATCAAAAGCTTCATCTTTATTTCTCAACAAATAAACTTTTGTATATCTAAAAAAATCGTCTATAAAAGTCACATAATATCTTTTTCCCCCCTCTAGTCATAGTTTGTTTCAGGTCTCCTAAATCAGTATGTATTAAACTTAACAATTCAGATTCTCTAAATACTGAAGCACATGATTTCTTAGTTTGTTTAGCTTCTGCACAAACTTCACACTTATCAATATTCAAAAAATTAATATTTGAAATAAGACCTTTAGAATGCATTTTTTTAATATAAGATAAACTAACATGTCCTAACTAACATGTCATAATCTAGCATGCCATAAATTAAAAGAATCAACCAAGCAAGCAGAAGTACTAGCATTTTCATTGATAACATTGAGTACAAACAAGCCATGGTTATAATATCCCCTGCCAACAAAATTATTATTCTTGGTCAACACGACCTTATCAAATTCAAAAGCAACCTTCACCCCCACTTTTCCTAATAATCTCACAGAGACCAAATTGGCTCGGATACTAGGAACATGCAACACATCATTCAATGCCAAGGTTTTGCCAGATGTGAGTTTGAGAAGAACTTTGCCTCTTCCAAGAACTTGAGTAGTTCTTGAATCACCAAGATAGACAACTTCTTCTCCCTCCTCAACTTGGGTGTAAGACACAAAGTCTTTTTTGTTAGCACATATGTGCCTAGTGGCACCAGAATCTAACACCCAATCTTTCACATTGGCCACAAGGTTCACTTGGGAAACAACCGCAACAATTATATCATCCACTTTGGCTTCAGTCATATTTACTTTAGCCTTAGTGGGATTGTCATTCCCAACTCTTTTCCGGCATTGAGCAACATAGTGGCTAGGTCGATTGTTGGTTTTGGGCTTATAACCATTTCTTTTATCATACCTGTTACTTGATTTTTTCTGACGGTTGTTGTCCTCCACAAGGCTGCTTCTAGTAGCAATTTCTTTTCCTTTTTCAACAACAACATGCTTGCAATTAAAATTATCTCCAAACAAACGGCAACATTAGCAACATTATTCTCCATAATAACTACGTGGAAATATCCTTAAGATTGTTGGAAAATTTTGATGAATATGGAGAATAAATGGCTTAGCTTGAGGCGTGTCAAGGACACTGTCCTTAAGGATATTTCGCCTACACTGAGATAAATAATATTAGGCATATCCCCCGGGATTCAACAAGCTCTTCTAGTATAAACTAGGAATAGAAACAACAAAGATATATAAGAAGAAAACCAGCACAAAGAAGGAAGAAAAATTTCAGCTTTTATTTTTCTCAACAATACACTTTTTTTTAAGATAAGACCAGAAACATACATATATTATAGTCCAAACCAATGGACTAACATTCTGAACGTATGTACTAATCATTAAAATCATTTTCAACAGCCATAATGGCTTACTTATTACTATACGTTAAAAACAAAATAACTTAAAAGAGAGAATCAAAAGCCATTACTCATATTCTCAAAATTGTATAATTATTCATTAAGAAAACGGTTATACATTCAAGACAAATAATTACTACAATAATGATTCATTAATAAATATTAAGAAATGAATCTAGACATAGTTTTGGAATATTTCTTTTTGAGATATTAAAAATTATTACTATTTTTTATAATACATTTTAGTTGTTTTGCTTCTCGAGTTTTGATTAGAAGGTCAAGTTTGAAAACTCTGTAGAACTGTTCAATACGGGGAACTAAAATGGAGTGTTATTGAATTGTTATCCGGACAATACTGAGAGTATAGCTTGGTCCAATATGTCGCATTTTCTGTGGTTATCACGTGTTAATCTCACTCAAACAGATTCACCTACTCCCTATTCCAAGCACTGCAAACCAGAGATTATCAGAGATTTCAGTGTCTCAAATGGAGAATGGTAAGCACATTTTTCTGTAGATGTGAGAGGGGAGCAGAGGGGGGGGGGGGTCTTTGGTTGGTTAAAACTCTTTTTATTTCTGGCTGGCAGGTTTTCCATGGGATGTACAAATTCTCATTTTATGGATTATATAGACCATGCTGAGGGGACGCGGTTTGCAAATGAAGATGCAAGGGACAATTCAAGTTTATTGAGGTTGCCATTTGAAGTTCTTTCAGTTTACTGATCTCTCTTCTGAGCCTTTCAATTGCTAATGAACTGATCCAGTTTATTCTCATGGACATACTGGCTTCTATTTAGCGAAGAATCATCTTCGTCCACTGCAGGTCAATGTCGTTTGTACTTATTGGCTTATTGACTTGAGCAATATAATCAGTTTTTTTCTTTCTCATCCAGTGGTGGGTGGCTTAGACAGACAACAAAAGATGAACTCAAATAATAAAATGAGAAGCCAGGATATATCTGATTGGAGCAAGGAGACCAAGTTGTTTGATAAGTTATTTGCTAAGGGAAAAAACTGCAACAGGAATGATATTCAGCAAGGGAAAGAAATGGATGAGCCAACGGAGTTATCATGGCCAGTGAACCAATCAAGTGCAAAGACAGCTCATTACCATCCTGCTTTCTATGAGAAGAGGTCAGACCTGAACAACGATGGACTGAGGGAGGCTAGAATTGGTCCAGGAGAGCCAAATTCAAGATCCAGATCTTTCTTCCAAACTTCAAGGTCCAAAAAACATGTATCCACATGTTCAGACTTATCGATTGGAGATGCCCTTAATGACCAGGAGCCTAATTTACACATTGACCAACCGAACCTTAAAGGGTCTATCAAATATCCTGGTGAATATGCTTCCTCATGTTTTATGTTATGATTTTTGAACTAGAGAGCCCCAGGTGCGCCTACCAGAACTATTATCAGGACCTCAAGAAGGGCTGTGGGTCTGAGGATTCATTGCATGTTCTTGGGTCACGGGGCACAGTTACAGGAAATTTTGTAAGAGATGTAGGTACGAGATCTGATTTCCTGAAAGGTGGAGATGAAGGTGTTGATATGCAGGCAAGTTGACCCAAAAACTGAAGTTTCTGGCCGGTGCAAGGGTTCAGGAAATGGGAAGTCATTGGATGGATCAGGTTCTGTCAATAAGTGTGGTGTCTGTGAGGAACCAAAAGAAAAAACTCCAGAAGTGGACAGGGCAAGATTGTTTAACTATTCTGAACGTGCAGAAAAAACATTTTTCCTCTATAGAAATTATCGCGGAAGTCAAATGTATATACTGTGAATGAGTCACAACTATTATACTAAAAATTATGGCAGCCACCAAATAATAAATAAGACAATAAAGCAATAATAAAAGGAACACCAGAATTTACGAGGTTCGGCTAATTTTGCCTACTCCTCGGACACAACCAATATTTTATTCCACTCCAAAATATAAGTGAAATAATACTAGAGAGAAGATACAAATGTCTTAGGAAGATAAGAAGGCAAATGAGAGGTGTATTTAAATCCTAAATATTAGGCCTTCTTTTATACGGAGAAAATCCCCCAACTTCACTTCTACCCACCGATGTGGGATGATTTGCCAATTTCAACAAATCTCCACCTTGGCAAAAATTCCACATCTTCAATTTTCTCTCTATAACAAATTTTGGTTGTGTATTCATCTTCAATCTTCAGTGTTCAACAATGTTGATCAAATCCAAACAATGTTGAAACTTGATCGCAGTCACCACCTTTGTCAGCATATCAGGACGATTCTCCGTAGTATGAATTTTCTTCATCGTGACTCCACCTTCTTCTATGATTTCTCGTACGAAGTGATACCGAACATCAGTGTGCTTCGTTCTTGCATGATAAACTTGGTTCTTCGCTAATTGAATAGCACTTTTACTATCACAAAAATTTGTGATACCTTTTTGTTCAACACCAAGCTCCTTTAGCAATCCTTGAAGCCAAATTGCCTCCTTCACAGCCTCTGTAATAGCCATGTACTCTGCCTCTGTTGTAGACAGAGCAACTGTTGACTGTAAAGTAGACTTCCAACTAACCGGTGCCTTTGCAAAAGTATACACATAACCAGTAGTTGATCTTCGTTTGTCCAGATCACCCGCAAAATAGTCACAATATCCAACTACAGACTGATTACCTTCCTGCTCAAAAACTACCCCAACATCTACATTATTATGAATATATCGCAGAATCCACTTCACAGCTTGCCAATGCTCCTTTTCCGGATTGTGCATATATCTGCTAATAACTCCAACAGGTTGTGAAATGTCAGGTCTCATGCAGACCATTGCATACATCAAGCTACCAACAGCATTTGCGTATGGTACCTTTGACATATACTCTCGTTCAATTTCATCCAATGGTGACATAATAGTACTTAGCTTAAAATGGGGAGCAAGTGGAGTACTGTCACACCTCCTTTTGGCGCGCCCACTACCCGGGGGTAGAAGCGTAAGGGAGTTTTTCCAATTTAAGTGACAATATTCGAAACGGGATTATTCTATTTAATTCATAGTCGCCACTTGGAATAAATTAAGGTGTCCCAAGTCACCGATTTATTTGAATCCCGAATCGAGGAAATTTACGACTTTCCAAATGAAGTCTGCGAACCAGAAATTCTAAGTAAGGAATTATGTTGACCCGAGGGAAGGTGTTAGGCACCCCCAGATCCCGTGGTTCTAGCATGGTCGCTTCAATTATTATAAATGGCTAAAAGATCCTGATTTTTATACATGTTCACATCATAATGCAATTTAAACCTATCAACCGTTTTTATCTAATTTTAAGAATGATCGCAACGTTATTAAAACACGTCTCAAGTCACGTCACATAAATTATACCCGTGATTTTTGACATATTTCAACATCATTGAGATTTGAATTTAAGTTGCATGAAATGCACACTCGTATTAAAAAAATAATTAAAACCACACCTAAGATGACTAACGTATTACTACTTTGCGAAGGGCCGTGAAATTAGCTAAACGGCTCGTCCCAAATTCTAATTATTTGAATATACATTTACGAAGGCACCATGATTTATTACGTGATTTAGCGGGGCTCGTCTCGTTAGGTTATACTTAACGTGATTCATGTTGCTTTCTCAAATTGGAATTTCATCAACTACTTGACTTCCTTCTATTTTATACAGTTGTTCAAAGAATTAACAATATGCTAAACTAGCTGATTCAACGATCATTAGGTGAACATGATCTCAGATTCCTCACGATTACATTGTTCTAATTCGAATGGACCTGAACATTATGAGACTCTATTTTCATTTGTTATTGTTTATTTTGACACAACTGTCGATTATTAATTAGCTATCACACACTTCAACTACACGACAGATCAAATTAATCCTTGATGTTTATTCATTCATCTTCTAATGGCTACACTAGTCACAGGATAGCATAAGCAGTAATCACATTAACAAATTTCTGAATACATTTGACTATATACTTCCCGCTGGTGTACTAACTGAACTCCACCTAATAGGAAAATAGCACCCAAAATCTAACAATTGTAATAAAGTTCAGCAGTCCAGATCTTCTAATAGTTTCAACTCGAACATAAATATCAGTTGATTATACATTCATCCAATTTCAAAGTTGATCTAATGAACATACAGCTTAATAATTTTTATGTGCAAAAGGAGATAAGAAAACAAGAACAGGAAGATTGCGGCAACATAGCTTTGAACAGCTTTCAATTTATTTCCATAAGCTTTGAGATTTACGAAATGTGTACCTAGATGATGACAATAGAAGAAGGAAAAAAGAATCGTCAGCAGTAGCAACACAGTAGCACCAGCAGTAGCAATATAGCACCAGACCAAACTTAAGCAAACAATTGTCACACCTCCTTTTGGCGCAGCCCCGCGTGGGCACGAGGAGTTTTTCCAATTAAAGGACAATCGAAACGGGATTTATTTAATTAATTCAGAGTCGCCACTTGGGAGATTTATGGTGTCCCAAGTCACCGGTTGAATCCCGAATCGAGGAAAAGAATGGCTCTGTTTAACAGTCCGCGAACCAGATATCCGGATAAGGAATTCCGTTAACCCGGGAGAAGGTGTTAGGCATTCTCGAGTTCCGTAGTTCTAGCACGGTCGCTCAACTGTCATATTTGGCTAAATTATCTGACTTATAACATGCTTTAACTTATGTGCAAATTTTAACCTTTAACCGCTTTTATTAATATTATTATTATTTTAACAAAGAATTGCAACGTTGTGAAAATGTATGTCGAACCACGTCGCACCAGTGCACCCGTAATTTTTGACACATTTCGACTTCGTTGAGATTTGGATTTGGGTCACATAAATGTGCACCCGAGTTTAGGAAGGTAAATTATTAAGGAACGTGTCTACAGCAACTAAAGCGTTGTTAACTTTGCGAGGGCCATGAAAATTAAACTTAATGGCGCACCTCGAATTCTAAGGATCAATACAAGACTCATTAAAATGAGGGCCATGCAATTATCATTTTTTTTTTCGGTATGACACACCTCAAGCTATATGTACTAGAAATATATTAATATACATTAATTGCACCTTCTCCATTTTTTGTCCAGTAGAACAAATTCTTCAATGGAAAAATTACACCCATAAATAAATAAAGCATATGAGATAGCGAAAAGTAGAAATTTAGCCATTAAAACTTTGTGACGTCAGTTAATAGTTAAAGACCACTTGTTTCAATGAAGAAGAAAATGGTTTAGCAAACTTCAAATGATAAAGTAATATATCCATGTGGCTATTAAAGGTTTTCACTCTCTCTGAGCCACAAATTAGCTATTCCCAAAAGTTAAGCAAGTTCCTTGAGCAAAGATTTTTCCAATTTCACGTAGATTGACTATTCTTACTCCTCACACAATAATTAAATCCAAAGAAAAGCTAAGCATCAACTATTATTTCTTCAATTAACATTATACCAAACTGCTGGCATAGATAAGACATACCAGTAGCACTAATTATTTCAACTCAAGATATCACCAATATATACTAATTCAACTAACGTAACACGGTTAACAAGATACTACAAAGATCAAGCAAAGAGAGATTTAAAATATAATTAGAACAAAATAACTTAAATTAAAAGTTTGTTTAAGAATGAACCTTAGGATAAAAAATCAAATTTCCTGGAAAGCTTTTACCATGTAGATGGACTCCCAAACAGAGCAACAAAATAAGTCGAATCAAACAAGGACCTTGACCGGAAAACTTCAGCGGCGCCGAAAACTTGAACGGACCTGAACAGACCCTGCTTGAGCTTCCACCATAATAAACGGGTGGAGATAAGTTATATGATGAGGATTATGGTATTAAGTTTTGCTGCTTGAAAAATGGAGAAGAAGGTCTCTTGATTAAAAAAAATGGAGAAGAAACTTAGAGAAGGGGGAAGGCTCGTCTGGTGCGCAAAGACGAGCTGCTCGTAGTTTTTGTTTCAATTTTTTTTTTCAATCGGACGAAGATGATGAACAGTCCCCCCTAAAAACAAATCTTTTTCCATGAAGACGTGAGCTTCTCCCCCTTTTTCAATGTGTATTGTGTATATCTTATATGTATTGTCCGACTCCTTTTCAAAAAGAGCCAAACCGAACAGTCCCATTTTTGTTTTAAAAACGTTGATGCCCATCTCCTCCCATAATATTCTGTCATTGTACTTGTATTAAAAATGAGTTTTAAGCTTTTGTCCGTTATTCTTTCCTAGATGCCCACGTGAGAGACCAAGAGTCATGGGTCTCCACGCGGGTTTCAAGAGTCATGGATTTCATCTAGTGCTCCGTCCGTGTCTTCCACGTGTAGTGGGCTCGGATTATTATGAGTTAGGTCCGAAAATTATAAAACCGGGTAGTTTGAACCCGAATATTATTCTTTGCCCGGAACCGAGAATGAGAACACGGTATTATTAATTAATCATACGTGAGCAAGATAACTATAAGACTAATAATTAAAACAAAATTTTTTTTTTATATTTTTTCAAAATTAAAGTAACTACAAAATATTAATGAAACTATTTTTTATTATTTTCGTTTTTTATAAAAAGATAAAAACATAAAGTACTATTTTTGTATTTTTCAAGTTTAAAAATGACTACGAAACATTAATAAAACTATATTTTTGTTATTTTTCATTTTAAGGTAAAAATAAAGTAAAAGAGTCAAAATTAGCTAAGATAGCTATATTAGGCCTAAACTAAATATTTTACGCTAAAAATATAAAAAATCTCGGGTATGGGCAAAATCACGCATCTACAATTCTTAGTCCATTGTCAGTAACTGTTGGAAAACAACTGCTCTTCCCACCCTAAATGGCCCTGAACTAAAAAGAAGAGGATGTGACCGAGCCCTTGTATCTGAGCTGCCTACATATCCTTGGCTATAAAGGAATCAGGCCACGTGTAGTTCAGAAGTGAGTAAGAATATGGAGTAACCGAAGTGGAGAGCCAGTCGAGGTGTCGTTCCGTCGAGGTTCCGTTCCATCGAAGTTCCGGTCCGTGGTCCTGCTATTACATCAAGAATCAAAACATGAGGAAGACTAACTAAGCCTATCAGCTACTAGTTACAAGATTCCTATCTATAAGTCTTCTGAAGCTTGATCTTGAGTATTGGTTGGTGCTTCATGCGAACTCTAAATTTGAACCTTGATACTTGCTAGTTGCAGGTTCTGCTTTTCGGATCAAGACCAGGTATGCAGTGCTTGTGACTTCGGCCATGTCTTGAGCACACCACATCTTTCATCAACTTCTGCACTTGGATTAACTCCTTGCCTTTTTTTTCATTGTGACTAACTTATGTTGATCATCTCGGACTGTTGACTCGCATTATGGTCGCAAGCTTCTTTTGTTGCTAACTTGCATTGCACTCCGAAATGAATTCCCTTACTTGTGATCTTCGAGCTATTCTCCTTCGAAGTCTGAATCTATCTTTTCTAATCCTTGTTGCCTTCCTTCTGATTCATGCCGGGGATTTCCGTTACACTCTGTCACTTTTCGATTGTTCACTATCCTTATCAAATCTTGGAAACTGAGATGCCGTTCTGCTTTTCTGGCGGGCTTCTGACTTTATCGACAAACTCTAATCATAAATCGCCATTCTATTCTTCAGGCGGGCACCTGATTTCAACAACAACTTCAAAATAATAACTCGCCACTCCGTTCTTCAGGCGGGCTCCCTGACTTCAACTGTAACTTCAAAATAAATCGCCACTCCATTTTTCAGGCGGGCTCCCTTATTTCATCTACGACTCACAACTAAATCGCCACTCCATTCTTCAGGCGGGCTCCCTGACTTCAATTACAAACTTTGAAAATAAATCGCCACTCCATTCTTCAGGCGGGCTCCCTGACTTCAACTACAACTTCTAAACTAGATTGCCTTCCTTTGCTTCTTGTACCATTTTATTCTTGCTGCATCGACTCTTGAACCATCATTTCTCCTAAATTACCTTGTTTCGGAAGTGCTTTCCTCCTGGGTCGTGTTGCTTTCCCTCCTGACTGAGGGATATCTTTAGAACTGTTTACTTGCCGGCTGAGGATAATGATGCCGGGAAAATTTTCCTTCATTCCCTCATTTCCTTTGACTCATGCGCTTGAATTTGCGCTGGGATCTCTTGTTGTAAACTTTCTGCTTTATGGTGGGTTACTGGTTTCAAGACTTGCAATGTAAAGACTGAAGACTTGCCTTTTGTTATACAGGTAGGCGCCCGCTTTTAGTAGCAACTTTTGAATTAAAAATGCATTCGGAAATAATTTATAAAATATGCAAAGGACAATGTAAAATAAAACAAACATAAAATATCCTATTCGAGGGCGGATAGTCCCATCGTATCCTATTCGAGGGCGGATACTCCCATCGTATTCTATTCGAGGGTGAATACTCTCATTGCATTCTATTCGAGGGCGAATACTCCCATCGTATTCTATTCGAGGGCGAATACTCCCATGGTATCCTATTTGAAGGAGAATACTTCCAATGTATCCTATTCGAGGGCGAATACTCCCATTGTATCCTATTCGAGGGCGAATACTCCCATCATATCCTATTCGAGGGCGAATACTCCCATCGTATCCTATTCGAGGGCGAATACTCCCATCGTATCCTATTCGAGGGTGAATACTCCCATCGTATCCTATTCGAGGGCGAATACTCCCATTGTATCCTATTCGAGGGCGAATACTCCCATTGTATCCTATTTGAGGGCGAATACTCCCATTGTATCCTATTCGAGGGCGAATACTCCCATTGTATCCTATTCGAGGGCGAATACTCCCATTGTATCCTATTCGAGGGCGAATACTCCCATTGTATCCTATTCGAGGGCGAATACTCCCATTGTATCCTATTCGAGGGCGAATACTCCCATTGTATCCTATTCGAGGGCGAACACTCCCATTGTATCCTATTCGAGGGCGAACACTCCCATTGTATCCTATTCGAGGGCGAATACTCCCATGATATCAATCTATGAAAGTGAACAAACCTGAGACGTCCTATTCGAAGGTGGACAAACCTGAAACATCCTATTTGAAGGTGGACAAACCTGACACGTCATCTTGAATTGCCTTCCTCGTTTTTCCGAGAAAAGTTTCAACAACGGCAGAAAATTTTCTGCCCCAGTATTGGTGTTCTTCCTTGTGGCATGACTTTCTGCTATCAATAGCATTTTCTTTCCCTGTTTCAAATCAAAGAAAATTTGTTAGTTCAAAACATTGTGAGCGGTTGTGTCGTTCCCGTGGGGTGGCTTTTCCTTTTCCCCTTTTCCTCGCTCGGGATTCCCAAAACTCGTAGGGGAATGATTTCATTTTGCTGGAGATGATATTCCTGCTGGGGATGGGTTTTCCCATTTATCCCTTCCCCGTTCTGTGTTTCTCAACTTGCTGGGGGTTATTTTGTTGAAGACGAGATTTCCTTTCTTCCTTTATCACTCTGTGTTGTCCGACTACCTCGGAACTTGCTGTAGATAACATTGCTGGGGGATTTTCATTTTCTCAAAATTGGTATTTCACTCTTCTTGAAGGCTGTTGAGGATGACACTGGTTCGAAGACTATTTCCCTTAAGACTTTCCTTCTTCCCCAAGTGGGTATTGACTTCTAGAAAATTTTCAAACTGAAAAGAAAATTTTCTGCCCCAGTTTAATAATCTTCTTTGCACCATACTTCTCTATCATCAATGGTATTTCCTTGCCTTGCATAATAATTGGAAAGTTGGTGGCAAGTTTTAAAGTCATTTCTCACTTGTTCTGACTAGACATACTTTGATGGGGAATTTTTGATAAAATGAGAAAGGTAATAAGAAACAAAATAGAAGACAAAGGAAAAAAAACGACTCTCTAGCAAGAAGTAACTATAAAAACTTATCAAACGCGAATATCAACTCTACTGGTCATAACATTCACATATGGCCTATCCTCTGTCGTTAATCGCCTTTCACAATTTCCTCTGACTATCACCTTTATTCGACTTGAAGTGCCCGAAGGGTTTTCACTTTCAAGCCTCTCTCATTTTGATTTTCTCTCAGCTTTCGTCGCCTTATGGTGCCTGTGAATGTTTTCACCCGTAAGACTCTCTCATTTGTATCACTTTTGATTGGGGTGTCACTGCTAAGACTCTCTCGTGTTTCCTTTCTGCTGGGAATCAGAGTCTTTTCTGCTGAAAATCAGAGTGTTATATTCTGATAAGACTCTCTCACTCGCCTGACGTGGCATCTTTTGAAGACTGATCAGAAGGTCTTTCCGGACCGTAATGTGGGATTTGGATAGGGCTAGAAAGAAAGGGTATTGACGGCTCAAAACAAAATCAATTTTGGGTTCAAAATTTACAACCTTCGGACCTAAATTTATTTATAATCAACACAATTTTTCTTTGCCCAGTTTTTACTTGGGGAATTTTTATTACTTTATTTACACTATGACCGAGTTGTGAAGCGCTTACGTATCCTCTTTAAGGAATCAGGTCAAACGTAGTTCCCAATTCCCTTTTTTTCATTTTCTTTTTTTTTCTTTTATCTTTTTTCTTTATCTCTTTTTGTTGTTTTCTTTTCTTTTCTTTTTCTTTATCCCTTTCTTCTCTTGTCTTTCAAACTTGTGTTTCTAGTCTTTGCAACTAGTTCCGAAGGAGGGGTATGAAAGATTTTAAAATAAGGCACAAAGGGTTGACGATGGATAAAGTGTTTGGATAGCAGAACAAAATGCCTTCGTCATTCCAATCTTCAAAACATGCCAAGTTCAAACAACATATTCACGACATCTTCTGTTTGTGCCCTGATTGATAACCATATCATCCATTTGTCTTTTTATCTATCATTTTAAAATATTGCTGGACGACACTTTCATTTCAGTATCACGAGCGAACACCGTCTTAGCATGGCCAATTTTCCTTTAAGGGTTTCTTCGCGTTTTACCTGCCCAGTCTCACATGATTCGGGCTCCAAATAATCTCAAATCATTTTTATTTCTTTTTGAAATAACCTGATTATCTTCCAATTGCTTCATGATTAACCCTTAATATTAGGCCAAAATTATGTGCGATGCCATGTCATTAGAGTCGGCGTTCGAACAAATGACAAATTTAAAGATAGAAAAACTAAACAAAAATACGAACTGGGTAATAAAAGACCAAAAGTTTCACTAAACGGAGAATTGGTTCAAATACAATCAAGCAAACCAAAAATACAAATCTGAAACGAGACTTGATAAGACTAGGCAAACTGAAATGACCAAAAATGGAAAGAAAGAGGGTTTCACTACAAGACAAAATCTAGGTCACAACCCTGGAAACAACTCGGACAAAAGAAATGACAACAAAAACAAACCACTGAAAACTTCTCCTGATTACCAAGCATGACTTCTCATATACCAACTTCTTCCGATTGGTTTTGCTTTGGAATACGGATCGAGCTTCTTAATTCTCCCTTCCCTTGTGTATCAATTTGATCATATGGGTCTAAGGGTGAGCTGGCAATGGATTCTGATTAATGTTGGGTGCCTCTGGTGTCTGAACCTCGATCTTATTGGTGTCAATAAGATTTTGCACCGCATGTTTTAGTTTCCAACATTTCTCGGTATCATGTCCGAGAGCCCCTGAACAATACTCACAGCTTACTGAGCGATCCACATTTGGGGGTAGGGGATTTGGCAATCTTGTCTCAACAGGATTCAACAAACCTATCTGCTTCAATTTGTGGAACAGAGCAGTATAAGTTTCTCCCAACTCGGTGAATGTTCTTTGTGTCTTTTCCTTTCTGAAGGCATGATTCCCTCGGAAACCTGGTCCTGGAGGGTTATTGTAAGCCCTTGGTGGTGGATATGTGTTTCGGGGAGGGTGATTAGGGTGATTTGGGTAGTAGGGTCCGGCTTGGTAATGAGGTGAAGGACCTTTCGATCTGGACCAAGTACCCTCCTCTACCGTTGCGACTTCTTCCCTTCTCTTCTTCCCGAATGCAACCCCTGTGCCATTCTGAATAGCTTGAGTTGTTGCTTTTAACGCGGAATAGCTCAAGATTTTATTGGACTTAAGTCCCTCTTCTATCATTCCGCCCATTTTGACCACCTCATTGAAAGATTTACCAACCGATGTCACCAGGTGACTAAAGTAAGTTGGCTCCAGTGTCTGCAAGAAGTAATCCACCATCTCGTTCTCTCTCATCGGTGGATCTACCCTTGCTGCCTGTTCCCTCCAGCGGAACCCAAATTCTCTGAAGCTTTCGGCGGGTTTCTTCTCTAGCTTTAGCAATGATAAGCGATCGGGGATTATTTCAAGATTATATTGAAACTGGCCGATGAATGCTTGGGCCAGGTCATCCCATGTAAACCATCTGTTGGGATCATGCCCGGTGTACCACTCTAGTGCGGACCCTCCCAAGCTCTGACCGAAGTAAGCTATCAGAAGTTTTCATCTCGCCCTCCGGCTCCTCGCATTTTGCTACAAAAACCTCAAAGATGGGCTACCGGGTCACCATGCCCCTCGTATAGGTCAAACTTGGGCATTTTGAACCCGGCTGGCAACTGGACATCTGGGAATGGACACAGATCTTTGTAAGCGACACTCACTTGGTTGCCCAAACCATGCATATTCCTGAAGGATTGCTCCGGGCTCTTAACTTTCCGAATAACCTCCTCCTGTTCCAAACTTTTGGGGTGTCTTTCCGGTTCTGCCGGGTTATCCCATTGAGGGGTGTGTGAATGCGGTTCAGGAGCCTTAAAGGTAGGCTCAGGAGAATAACAATGATTTTCATGGATTTGGAAAAGTAGTTCACTGGACGACTTTTGCAAAGTAGCAGGTGGAGGTGACACAAAAATAGGGGTGACCGGAGGAGGAGTATTTTGTCTAGCTGGTAGAACCTGGGACGTATAAGGGTTTTCCCCTTGATTATATGGATAGATCGGGGCACTTGTCGAGGGGTCAATGGACGGACGCTCTGGTGCCGGTGTAAGAGTAGGAAGGTTTGGTGATGACTGTCCCCTAGTCCAGGCTAGGTGCATCTCTGTTATTTGATGTCTCAACCGATCCACCTCCTCTTTCATGATCTGTATCTCTATTTTATCTCCATCGAGACTTTTGTCGGAACTAGACATGCTTGCTGGAATTGGACCTTTTGATCTCGTACGGTAATGATGATCGGCCAGTATACTATGTCAAGTCAAACTGCTAAACTTTTCTGGAAATGCAACAAACTTGTAAGCTCACAGAGTTTAACAGATATGTTATCGCACGTAGGATGCAATGCACCTAGCCAGTTAACCATATACGTATTCACCGCATGCGTCATTCCAGTTTTTCCTTTTCAATTATCCTTGAAAACCTTGCTGGTTCTTTTTTTTTTCAAATTGGAATAAAAAACTTGTTTCTACATGCACTGCCTTTCAGCGCATCGGGGACGAAGATTATAAGGCTGTGAAGGTCAATTGACCAAAAAATCTACAAAATGACCCAAAAGTGGCCGTTTATGCAAAGTCAGCCTTTCGGCGTCCCTTTCGGGTATATTCGGCTGTTTTTTTGAAAACGGCATCACTTTGATTTTATTGACAAAATTAAACACACATTTTTTTTGATTTTTTTTTTTTAAAAAAAAGGGTGGTAACCCAAACTTTATTTTGAGGCTACGACCTTTCAACATTTCCACATGGAATATTTCAAGGTGATTATTAAAAAAAGAAAAAGAAAAAACTTCAAAGTGGCCATTTTTGCAAAAACAGCCTTTCGGCGTCCTTTCGGAACATTCGGCTATTTTCAAAACAACGTTACTTTGATTTTATTGAAAACTAAAACTTTGACATTTTTTTTTTAATTTTTTTTTGATTTTTTTTTAGGGGTGGTTGGACCCGATGAGGGTTGCCTACGTATCCCACCTAATGGGGAGAATCAAATCTGCGTAGTTCAGTCAGATTATTTTATGACCAATTACTTCAACAAAATTGCTATTCCTATTTTTCAAATTTTCAAATTTTCGACAACATTTCGTCAATATTTTTGATATTTTTCTATTCCAAAATTCTATTTTTTTTTTTTGTTTTCAGGAATTTAACCAATCATCATAATAATACATGATAAATAAATGCAACATATAATATGCTCGGTCTTTGATTACCGGGTCACCTGTCCTAGACGGACCCAACCCCTGTGTTGAGTCCCCTAAGTCAAATCCAACGTGATGCAAATAAGCGTTTCCTACTAGGGATCCGGCATGAAGTCATGTTATTCTAAGCTCAGAACCTCGGTATGTGATCTAGATTGTGTACCCGAGCGGACAACTCGGGCTGAGGAAGGAGCTCCTTTCCGGGAACCAAAAGGCCAACCGGCTTAGAAACTTTCCGAGCCTCTTTATTATTTCGGGGTATAACACTAACAGAATAGGGAGTCTCAACCAGTGAGCACATCCCCATAGGTGAGAAGAGAAGGGTTTCGGCACAGTTTATATATACAGTTCAAGATAATATCAAAGCGGTAAACATATAGCAGTTTGTATATACAGTGCAACTAGTATCAAAGCGGTAGACATATAGCACATTAATTAAACATATAATAAAATCATATATAGACAAAAACAACAATTTAACTGAGCTCGAATTCTTAAACCCTGAACCGAAGTTCTGGGTTAGTTGTCCCCAGCAGAGTCGCCAGAACTGTCATACCTCCTTTTGGTGCAGGCCCGCGTGGGCGCGAGGATTTTTTCCAATTAAAGGACAATCGAAACGGGATTTATTTAATTAATTCAGAGTCGCCACTTGGGAGATTTATGGTGTCCCAAGTCACCGGTTGAATCCCGAATCGAGGAAAAGAATGGCTCTGTTTAACAGTCCGCGAACCAGATATCCGGATAAGGAATTCCGTTAACCCGGGAGAAGGTGTTAGGCATTCCCGAGTTCCGTGGTTCTAGCACGGTCGCTCAACTGTCATATTTGGCTAAATTATCTGACTTATAACATGCTTTAACTTATGTGCAAATTTTAACCTTTAACCGATTTTATTAATATTATTATTATTTTAACAAAGAATTGCAACGTTGTGAAAATGTATGTCGAACCACGTCGCACCAGTGCACCCGTAATTTTTGACACATTTCGACTTCGTTGAGATTTGGATTTGGGTCACATAAATGTGCACCCGAGTTTAGGAAGGTAAACTATTAAGGAACGTGTCTACAGCAACTAAAGCGTTGTTAACTTTGCGAGGGCCATGAAAATTAAACTTAATGGCGCACCTCGAATTCTAAGGATCAATACAAGACTCATTAAAACGAGGGTCATGCAATTATCATTTTTTTTTCGGTATGACACACCTCAAGCTATATGTACTAAAAATATATTAATATACATTAATTGCACCTTCTCCATTTTTTGTCCAGTAGAACAAATTCTTCAATGGAAAAATTACACCCATAAATAAATAAAGCATATGAGATAGCGAAAAGTAGAAATTCAGCCATTAAAACTTTGTGACGTCAGTTAATAGTTAAAGACCACTTGTTTCAATGAAGAAGAAAATGGTTTAGCAAACTTCAAATGATAAAGTAATATATCCATGTGGCTATTAAAGGTTTTCACTCTCTATAAGCCACAAATTAGCTATTCCCAAAAGTTAAGCAAGTTCCTTGAGCAAAGATTTTTCCAATTTCACGTAGATTGACTATTTTTACTCCTCACACAGTAATTAAATCCAAAGAAAAGCTAAGCATCAACTATTATTTCTTCAATTAACATTATACCAAACTGCTGGCATAGATAAGACATACCAGTAGCACTAATTATTTCAACTCAAGATATCACCAATATATACTAATTCAACTAACGTAACACGGTTACCAAGATACTACAAAGATCAAGCAAAGCAAGATTTAAAATATAATTAGAACAAAATAACTTAAATTAAAAGTTTGTTTAAGAATGAACCTTAGGATAAAAAATCAAATTTCCTAGAAAGCTTTTACCATGTACATGGACTCCCAAACAGAGCAACAAAATAAGTCGAATCAAACAAGGACCTTGACCGAAAAACTTCAGCGGCGCTGAAAACTTGAACGGACCTGAACAGACCGTGCTTGAGCTTCCACCATAATAAACGGGTGGAGATAAGTTATATGATGAGGAATATGGTATTAAGTTTTGCTTCTTGAAAAATGGAGAAGAAGGTCTCTTGATTAAAAAGAATGGAGAAGAAGCTTAGAGAAGGGGGAAGGCTCGTCTGGTGCGCAAAGACGAGCTGCTCGTGGTTTTTGTTTCAATTTTTTTTTTCAACCAGACGAAGATGATGAACAGTCCCCCCTAAAAAAATCTGTGTATATTCTCTCAGTCTTCCCCCCCTCAATGTGTATTGTGTACCTTATATGTATTGCCTGACTCCTTTTCAAAAAGAGCCAAACCGAACAGTCCCATTTTTGTTTTAAAAACGTTGATGCCCATCTCCTCCCATAATATTCTCTCCTTGTACTTGTATTAAAAATGAGTTTTAAGCTTTTGTCCGTTATTCTTTCCTAGATGCCCACGTGAGAGACCAAGAGTCATGGGTCTCCACGTGGGTTTCAAGAGTCATGGATTTCATCTAGTGCTCCGTCCGTGTCTTCCACGTGTAGTGGGCTCGGATTATTATGAGTTAGGTCCGAAAATTATAAAACCGGGTAGTTTGAACCCGAATATTATTCTTTGCTCGGAACCGAGAATGAGAACACGGTGTTATTAATTAATCATACGTGAGCAAGATAACTATAAGACTAATAATTAAAACAAAATTTTTTTTTTATATTTTTTCAAAATTAAAGTAACTACAAAATATTAATGAAACTATTTTTTATTATTTTCGTTTTTTATAAAAAGATAAAAACATAAAGTACTATTTTTGTATTTTTCAAGTTTAAAAATGACTACGAAACATTAATAAAACTATATTTTTGTTATTTTTCATTTTAAGGTAAAAATAAAGTAAAAGAGTCAAAATTAGCTAAGATAGCTATATTAGGCCTAAACTAAATATTTTACGCTAAAAATATAAAAAATCTCGGGTAGGGGCAAAATCACGCATCTACAACAATAAGATCAACTTCCCCCAGAATGCACTTCAAATGACAATTCAGAATCAATTGCAAACAACCAAACAGCAATAACCAATACCCAATAGACCCTAATGAACTTGAACTTAAACTAGAAAAGGGCTGATTGTTATCAGAATCAAACTAGCACACTCGAATTGAATCAATAGGACCCAATGGAGCAATAAAACCTAATGTGTTCTAGGCTTTTTCACAGATACTGATCTTAACAGGATTGAACTCTCAAAAAATCTCTCACAAAGACTGTTTTTAGGTCTCTCAAGCTGATCCTTCTTAAAGCTTTTTTTCTTTTCGAATCCCCTTTCTCTGTGCCCCCTCCCTATACTTATAACAAAACAGGCTCCCAGGGACACTTCAAGAAATTAAAAATAGAACTCTGCCCATCCTCCTTCTGCCCAGCCCATAATATTCTCCTGTTACCCCACTACCCAATATCTTCCCCCTTTTCTTTATTCAAAAGGTATGGCAGCTTATTGTTTAATCATTTCTATTAAGTTGTTGGCTTAAACTAACCCATCACTATTAGACAGATTCAACAGTTAAGTGGTCCACTAGCATTCATCTGACAAGCCAACTCAAACCAACACATTTTCAAACCTTAGATTCCTAAACACCCTTGACACCCCTGTCAGAGGCACAACTGTAACCTATTCAAACCTAATCATACTTAATCAGCTATTGAGGCAGATGATGGAAGCCAATGAGACAACAATGCCTTTAAACTGTCCTGGAAAACATGGGAACTCAGGGATTTGACGAATGGTACTCACATGATCAAATTAATTCATTGGTGTCACTGCCTAAGGCATGAAACTATTATTGTGCGATTCAGGTACTCACATGTACTAAACTAACTGACGACATCTAATCAATCGACGATATGAGCCATAACAAACACATAATAAACAGACAGGCCACCAAATGACTTTGGCGGCTTCAGGCAAAATAGGGGATCAAAGTGAATTAACATGTTTCAACGATGTTAATCGAATTGAAATTATGGTTTACAACACAATACAATTGACGAACATAAAAAGAATCGACCAAATAAAAGGTCATTTGGAGACGGGCAGAATAGATTTGAAAGATGAAAAATAAGAAACTCCAGAGAGACAGATTATACATGTAGCCAAATATTACTAAAAACATAACTAGAACAAAAATAAAAGGAAAATTACCTCGGGAACCAAAATGAACCAGGTTCAAACTTGGTTTGGAACTATTGAGGCCAAACAGGCTTTAATCAAGATGTTCTCGATTGAGAACACCTAGACTAAAGTCCTTTGGACCTCAATCGACGACTAAATCGGCTCGAATTGGGCTTCTTGAAAATTAGGGTTCTTGGGGCTTCGGATTTGGGGCTTGAGTGGTTCGGGCTTGATTCGAACTGAACCAAGGTTGGTAAGGGTGTGAGGGAGGTCATGGGAGTGTTTGGGGTGAGTTTGGGGCGGTTTGGTATAGGTTTTTATTTTTTAGTTTTTTTAGTTTGGGGTGAGTTTGGGGCGGTTTGGTATAGGTTTTTTGTTTCCGACGAAACTTTGATTCGATATTCGAAGGCCTTGGAGATTATTCGAGGAAAACGAAAGCCGGATTCATGCTGGGGGAGGTGAGGGGAAGAGATGGTGTAAATTTGGGGAGGTTTGGCCTACCGGAACCGCCGTGAGGCGATTTCCGGTAGGCGGAGTGCGGCGGAGATGGGCGAGCTCTGAGTTGGTCTCTTGAGGGAGACGAATGAGGCGTTACAGAGGTTTGGGGGGGGGGGGGTTTGATATATTCGAATTGGCTTAATTAATCAACACCGTTGGATGTTAGAAACCAACGGTCTGGATTAAATCGCTTAACACCAAACGTCGTCGCTTAAGGTGATACAGACGGGGGCTGTGGTGTGGTTATGGGTCGGGCAATTCCATCGGGTAGGGTAGATGATTAATGGCCGTTGGATTAGTTGGGGTGAACGGCCGAGATCTGGGAGGATCTGGACTTGGGCTATGCGCAGGGTAATTGGACTGGGCCTGGATTTTGGTCCAATTTTCTTTTCATATTTTTCTTCTTTTTATTAGTTCCTAATTTATAAAATCGTAAATTACACTACAAAAATAAAAATACTAATTAAGTTACACTAATGAATAACACATGCTATTAAATATCTGTTAAATATAAATCACCGCTAGGATATTAAATACCAAAAGAAAAATGCAAAAAATACATATTTTGTAGTTTTTTTCTGTAAAATAAACTTGATTACTTTTAATGAATCCTTAATGCAAATGTGACATATTTTTGTATTTTTCGTTAATTAAACAAATAAACATGGACACACAAACGCAAACAATATAAGAAAAATAACATAAAATTCACTAATATTGCAATCAACACAAAACTATTTTATTTTGAATTTTGGGAGTAATTCTCATGTAGGGCAAAAATCACGTGCTCACAAGTACTAACTGGCTTAGTCTTGTCATCTATGCCAAAACGTTGTAGTACTCTCTTCAAATATTCTTTCTGAGATAAACAAAGTTTCTTTGAACGTCTATCTCTTATTATCTCCATGCCAAGAATTTTCTTCGCCTCACCCAAGATCCTTTATCTCGAACTCCTTCTTCAGTTGAATCTTCAACTTATCAATTTCTTCCGAATTCTTGGAAGCTATCAACATATCATCAACATATAGGAGAAGATATATAAATGAACCATTTTTAAGCTTGCGCAAATACACACAATGATCGTATTTGCTTCTCTTGTACCCTTGCTGCAACATAAACTTGTCAAATCGCTTGTACCATTGTCTAGAAGATTGTTTCAACCCGTACAATGATTTTTCAAGTTTGCACACCATGTTTTCCTTTCCAGCAACTTTGAATCCTTCTTGCTGAGTCATATAGATTTCCTCCTCCAAGTTTCCATGTAAAAACACAGTTTTTACATCCATCTGAACTAGTTCCAAATCCAACTGTGCTACCAAAGCCAACATAATTCGAATGGAGGAATATTTTACAACTGGAGAAAATACTTCATTGTAATCAATTTCATCCTTTTGAGCATATCCTTTGGCCACCAATCTTGCTTTGTAGCGAACATCTACTTGGTTAGGAAATCCTTCCTTCTTTGCAAATACCAATTTGCACCCAATTGCTTTCTTTTCCTTTTGGAGATTGGTCAATCTCCATGTATGATTTTGATGAAGGGACTGTATTTCATCATTCATGGCAATCCTCCCCTTATCTTCTTCTGAACTTTGGACTACGTCTTTATTAGTGGTGGGAACATCATCAGCTGCAATTGCGGTTGCACAAGCAACCGTCTCTATAAGACGAACATGTTTCGTTATTTTCCTTTTTGGCCTGCTGGTTGCTATTGATTCAAGTTGTTGTTGAGATTCCTGGGTTGGAATCTCCTCTACTGGCTCTCCTTCCACAGGATAATCTTCATTTGTTTCCTTCTCTGCTTCTTGTGTAGGAAAAATAAATTTTTCCTCAAACTCCACCTGCTTAGAAGCACCATCATCTTGTTTGGTACCTTCACTTGTTACCTTGTTTACCATAGTAGATTTATCGAAGGTAACATCCCTGCTAAATATTACTTTCTTTGTCATAGGACACCATAAGCGATATCCTTTGACACCAGAAGTAATCCCCATAAAAATAGCCTTCTTTGCCCTTGGATCCAATTTTGACTCTGTCACATGATAATATGCAGTTGATCCAAACACGTGCAAAGAGTCGTAATCTATAGCAGGCTTTCCATACCATTTTTCAAATGGTGTCTTGCCATCAATAGCAGCAGATGGTAAGCGATTAATGAGGTGGCATGCATATGTAATTGCCTCAGCCCAAAATTCTTTGCCCAAGCCAACATTGGACAACATACACCGTACCTTCTCCAGCAAGGTCCGGTTCATGCGTTCTGCCACTCCATTCTGTTGTGGTGTATGTCTGACAGTGAAGTGTCGGACGATGCCATCATTTTCACGGACCTTATTGAAATGATCATTTTTGTATTCATCTCCATTGTCTGTGCGAATACACTTGATCCTCCTGCCCGTTTGATTCTCCACCATCGTCTTCCATTTGAGAAAAATTCCCAGCACTTCATCTTTGCTCTTCATTGTATACACACATACTCTTCGGGAAAAATCATCAACAAAAGTTACAAAATAGTGCTTGAAGGTGTTTTGGAAGGACCCCAAACATCAGAATATACATAATCCAAAATGCCTTTAGTATTATGGATTGTTGTACCAAATTTAACCCTTGTCTGTTTTCCTTTGACACAATGCTCGCAAAACTCCAAATTGCAAGCCTTTACCCCTTTCAACAATCCTTGATCTGATAGAGTTTTCAAGGATTTTCCTCCAGCATGTCCCAAGCGCATGTGCCATAGCCTGGTTGCTTCTGCCTCTTTGTTGTCACTGGACGTCACTGTCGTTGTCCCAATAACTGTACTACCGAGATAACGGTACATGTTATTGTTCTTCCGATTGGCCTTCATTACCACTAGTGCACCGGAGCATACTCTCATCACTCCATTTTCCGCAATAATTTTGAACCCTTTTGATTCCAGGGCTCCCACAGAGATGAGATTTTTCTTCAAACCCGGTACATATCGAACATCTGTTAATGTTCTGATCATTCCATCATGGTTCCTTAATCGTATTGAACCAATTTCATATGAGGTAAGAGGGTTGTTATCCGCTGTTTGGACGACTCCATATTCTCCCTTTTGAAAGTCCACAAACCAATCCCTGTTGGGACACATATGATAGCTACAAGACGAGTCCATCAACCATATGTCTGATGACGTTGACGGCTCCATTGTAACTAATGAGAAATCCGAATCATCACAATCAGGTACATTTGAATCCATAATGGCCTTTCCATTGTTGTGTTTGGCCTTATTATTCAAGTTCGGACAGTCTTTCTTCCAGTGCCCCTTTTCTCGACAAAAGGCACATTCATCTTTGATGGGTTTAGATCTTGACTTAGATCTTTCTTTCCTTGTCCTCGTTTGATTTTGAGGACGACCCATCACGAACAGTGCTTCTCCTTCTCCGCCATTCTGTTTTTCTCTCTTTCTTTGTTCATAGCTGTACAAAGCCGAACAAACTTCTCTGAGAGAAACTACGTCATTTTCATGGAGTAGAGTAGTTTCAAGGTGCTCGTACTCGTCAGGAAGTGACGCCAACAACATCAAGGCCAAGTCACCATCATCATAAGTTGTATCCATATTTTGCAAATCCGTGACCAACTTATTGAAACTGGTGATATGTTCATTCATCGTGGTACCAGGAACATAGGTGAAGTGAAATAGTCTCTTCTTCATGTACAATTTATTTTGACTGTTTTTCTTCAAAAATTTATCCTCCAGTGCTTTCCATAATTTACTTGCAGAAGTTTCCTTTGTGTATGGATATTTCTGCTCTCTAGCAAGGTAGGATCGAATGGTACCGCAAGCAACACGGTTGATAATTCTCTAATCTTCTTCTCCAATACCATCTGGTCTTTATTCTTCAATAGCAAGATCGAGCCCTTGTTGAAAAGGACATCTAGAACCTCGCCTTGCCACATCCCAAAATGTCCGGACCCGTCAAAAATTTCTACCGCAAATTTCGCATTTGACACAATTCTTGTCATAAGCAAAGATGCCAATGATGACGTCTTGCTGACACTTGATGTAGATTCTTCTTGTTTATTGTCTCCCATCCTTTCTGATGTGAAAGATCAGACTAAGCCACAGAGCATACTAAGGCAGAACCTTGACTCAGTTACCAAGATAAATCTTTTCTGATGTGGAAGATCAGACTACGCTGCAACCACAGAGCATACCGAGACAATACCTTGGCTCTGATACCAATTGTTGCGGAAGCCAAATGTATATAGTGTGAATGAGTCACAACTACTATACCAAAAATTATGGCAGTCACCAAATAATAAATAAGACAATAAAGCAATAATAAAAGGAACACCAGAATTTACGAGGTTCGGCTAATTTTGCCTACTCTTCGGACACAACCAATTTTTTATTCCACTCCAAAATACAAGTGAAATAATACTAGAGAGAAGATACAAATGCCTTAAGAAGATAAGAAGGCAAATAAGAGGTGTATTTAAATCCTAAATATTAGACCTTCTTTTATAGGGGAAAAATCCCCCAACTTCACTTCTACCCACCGACGTGGGATGATTTGCCAATTTCAACAGAGATATCCACTTTATTGAAGGGGAATCAGGACAGTACAGATAAAATTCAGGACACTCAATCTTCACTTAGATTTCAAACAGGAGATGGAGGTAGAAATTCTCTTTTTTGATCCTGATCTTTAGATGCGTCTTATGAGAATTAAAAATGTTTTTGTGCTTTGCCAGTTACAGAAGCAGACCGCCAGTTACAAAGTCCCAGTGTTCCTCAAAATGGTCAGGTTATGATGCTTGAGGCTGTGTCCTTCAATTTTTACATGTGCAGTTTTTGAAGGAAGCACAAGCATAAAGAACTTAGACAACGGTACCATACTCTTATCAAGTTTAACTAGATAAACATTCTAATTCATATAGTTTGGTTTTTTAGCATTTGATGGTCATATGTTTTCGCTACAGTTTACACGCAAGCTATCTTGTGTTCTAGTGATGCATGACTGCTATGACTATTTAACTTTTAGAACCTGATTTATGTTTAGTTTTGATGCATGTGCACAACATATTTGGTGTTTGGTAGAGAGCACGTGCTTTTTAGCAGAAGTAAATTAGGAAAAATAAGAGGGACCGATGGGATCGTTTCAAAATAGCTAATAAAAAATTAGATAAAGAACGATGATGTCGCAATTTTCCGTTGAATCAATAGTCAAATTCCCCAGTGGCAGTCAAAATTTCTGGTCTCTTTTTCCTTTAGCTTTCCTCTTGTGTCTTCTGCATCTTCGAGCCACTGGATACTCTATTTAATTGACTAAAGTAAATAATGGGATAATTTCACATAAGTATATTTGGGGAAAATACTTTTCAGCCGCTTAACCCATAAATACAATTTTCATGTCGTAGCCCACAAATAATTTCAGCTCCTAACCTACAACTTCATCAATCACACCCAAAATCACGCCTAAAATCAGATTTTATTTTTTTGTTTCATTTTTATCTTTACCCTTTTTCCATTTTCATTCTTATTTATTTTTTACTTCCCTCTGTATAGTAAATAATATTAGGAAGTTGAAGTAAAAAATAAATATATATTCATCCTTAGAGTCTATAATTTTATTTTTATATTTTTTTGCAAAATTTAAAGTTTTGCAAGAAAAATTCTTATTTCACTGGAAAAATAAAAATTTATATTATTAAGCACCTTATATACATTGTTATTCACACAAATATAATCATGTATAATTATGTTTAATCTTGTATACTTGTGTATAATCATGTATAATTCTATATAACTATGAGAATACCCCAAATATATATGGTTATACATGATTATACAAAAGTATATATATGTATATACAATATATACATCATTCTTCCTCCCTTCAGAAGTTATATAAAGTGAGAAGAAGAAGAAGAAACAATGAGGCAATAGAGAGGACGTTTGGAGAAGTGAACTGTGACAGATCGGAGGGGAGCAAGCTTAACATAGTAGAAATCGTCTGCTTCATAGAGTCCTTAGCATAATCCGAACCGCCTTTAGATATAACAGAAGTATCCAACAGTTCAATTCGCTCGAGCATATTAGCAATAATGAAAAATTCGCTGCCGAATCCGTCAGATTTCCTGGTGGAAAGGAAGTCATCAAAAACACCGCCGTCATCAACGCCGGAAATAAGGCAGTTGATAGAAGAACGCCGTTTACCAGAAGCGGAAATAGAAGGAAGCAATGGGCGGATGAGAAGGTGGTTGGTAAAAGAAGGGGGTGGGTGAGGAAGATGTTGATGTGGCTTCAATGAGAGGCCTATAAGGTGTGATGTAAGAAAAACCCTAGCTGAAGAGGAAGAGCAAGAGATTGAAAATGAAAGAGAAAGTGGGGTGGAGAGAAAGTCCGAAAAAGATGGAAGCGGTAAGGGCTAATTATTGAAAAAAAAAATTCAATAGTATAAAACTGGGCCATACCGGGTAAGAAGAGAAAATATGGGCCATATTTTATTTGGATAGTGGGCCAAGTGACATAGAGTGTAATTTGTTCGTAAATAATGTCAAATGCCTGCTACTAATGTACGCTAAGAGGCATACTGAGCTTCAATAGAATGTGTCCTTTTCTCCTTTAATTTGTTGTTCTTTGGTTTATCATCGGGCTCCTGTTAAGTGTCAACCCTGGAAAGAAAGAGGAGATAATGCTGATCAAGCTATATGTGGTAATGTATGCTTTTATTGTCTGAATAGTCTTAAAAAGATAGAGATGCAAGTTATAAAAGAAAATCCTACTATCTTCATTTATCTATATATATATATATATATATATATATATATATATATAGGAGAGTATATATATAGGAGAGCAAATAAAGGTTATGATGACAAGTGGCATTATATTAAACTGGCACATGTAATTTTTTTGGACCATTCTCCAAGTTTGTTGGAATTTGAATTTTTTTTATAAAAAAAGTTAAAACTTTTAATAATGACAGTTATGTCTATTTTTTTAAAGGAAGTTAATAACTTCAAACTGGCAGTAAATATTTATGGTAAAAAACTTTAAACCACGTTTCCTTCTGCTAATTACAAAGGTTTTATTTTAAACTTTACTTATATACTTATACTTATTTTTACACATATACATGAAAAAAGGAAAAAAATAATAATAGAACACCCCAAAATTAAACCACACGATCTCCTACACAAACGTGGCTTGAAGTTACAATCCTAATTTACCTCCATGTTCTCCACTTCTCCTCCGATCCATTCTCCTACACAGTTATTATATATGTCGATTGTTTTTCCAAGTTAGTTTTTCGTTCTCTTTACTAATTATCTCCTACTATAAAAACTTTTGAAGGATGTCTTCGCCAGTTCATTAAATCAGAGAAATTCCAAGCAATTCAATGCAATTGAATTTGAAAATGATAGGTCTTCGAATTTGGGAAATCGCGGATCGTTTCAAACCCGATATACTATTTTCCTTGGAGTTGATTTTATAATATGAAACGGTAACATATTCAACTTTCTCAATACTTAAAACTAAATTAAGGCATAGTTTACGGTATCTGTAAAACCCTATGTCAATATTGGAATACAAAGTTTCCACGCGCATGGCGTCTTACTTTCTCATACATTAAACTTCCTCATTTTCAATTTTTTTGATTGTTACTCATCCATTTAGTTATACATATTGTAAAATATTTGAATTTGTACTAAGCATATAAGTAAAATAAAAGTATTCGTAGCATATACATATTGTATTCAATTAATTGAATGTACAAAAATAAATATGTTGTTATATATGCAATTGTGTCCTTTATGATATATTGGAAGATAACCTTCAAAATTACGCTTTCTCGTATATTAAACTTCCCCTTCTCCGATTTTGTATATTGTTACTTGCATTTTTTGGTTCTACGGATTGAAAATATTTTAATTTGCAATAAGGATATAAGTAAAAGTAAAGTATTTGTAGAATATACATATTGCCTATTATTCTGGATTAACTGTCTTAAATGCAAACAAAGTCAATTGTGTTGTCAGTCTTGAGCTAAAATTAGTTCATGTTGTCCTCACCCGAAGTTTTTGGTTCTATGACTTCCAATAACTCTCTTTACAAAATTAATATTTCTCGGATGACACTTACTCTGATAAGTAGTCTGTGATCATGGTTGGTTTAATATGGTGGGGCGTGTGTCTAATTACAACAAGAAGATACTAAAGTGAACATGGATCTTTCATTTAAAGTATTTTTATTTAATATTTTATCAATTGTTCTCCGCGATTTTGTAATTTCTCACATCATTTTTATATACAATTAAAAAACTATGGAGGTTAAGTTACTTCGGCTTCTATGGTGACTGGTGCAGCAGATATAATATTGTGTTGTTTATATATTATATTCATATTATTTTTAGCAGTTTAGGAATAATTGATATTTTTATATTTACTCTTACATTTCATGCACTTACATAAGGTGCATGCAAACCACTAATGTATCAAGGTGCCTAAACTTAAGTTCATATAATTACCTTGGTTTTGCTGTATCAAATAATTATATTGTATACCTCGCGTCATTGAGTATTTTATAAAGTTTTATGCGAGCACTTACACTGTGTGTTTTGATGGAGGTAAGCATGATTTTGTGAAAAAATATTGTTGTGTCTCCTTGAGTAGTGAACTTTGGTTCTAAAATTCTTTCTTTCAGGTACTACAATCATTCATACAGAATTAGAAGAATGTATGGCTAATTTTATTGGCAAGCCAGCTGCATCAATACAGGCATGGTTGTGTAACAAATTTAGCCATACTTCCAATTTTAATTGAAAAATACAAAGAATTTCTAAAAGTTATTCTTCTGTTTTATTTGTGGTTATATTTTTCTTTTAATTTGGTCATTTTAAGGAGGTTCGACTATAAGTAATTCTCTCAACCAAAACTCTATTAGTTATTAGTTATTATTTTTGAATTTAAATATATATAAAAATCTAAAATATTATAAACTCTTACTTGAAACTACTCCCACTCAATTTGAATGGGTAGTTATTATTTTATATGTTTAATTTTCATTTTTTAATTATATTTAGTTATAAGATATCTATAATTATTAATCCAAATGAAGTAACCAATTAAAAATATATATAATAGAGATTTCATTATTGGGTATATCGTACTGACAAGTATTGGGTATATCATACTGACAAGTAAGATGACAATTGAATTTTATTAAACAATACAATCTAATAGGATCAAACAAGCCCGATCATAATTTAATTTAATTAATATTTTTTAATATTGACGGGTACGACGACTAGTTTAAATAATAGAAGAGGCTTGTATTTTGTTTCTTGCTTCGGTTTTTAAAAATTTTAAACAGTTTTCATAATTTCAGAAAACATTTCCAGGGATTCAATCAAACACTGCTCCATTATGCTAGGCTTCTTTTTCCTAGTCCCTGTTATATGACAGAAACGAGTCAAATTATAATGAGACTTTTTAAAGTTAGAACTTGCAACTTCATTTCAGATGGAGTAAAAAAGAAAGCAAGAGAACATCCATTTGAAAAACAATAATCACACACAAAACAAAGGAGGAACATTAATTATATTTGTTACCTTTGTATGAGGAGGTAGTGAGCAGCCTCTCAATGATTTTCCAGCCCACCAAATTGTCTTTGTGAGATAGGTTCGAGTTCGAGAAACAAAAATAGAAGGATGTGCAGTCTTATTTACCCTTAGGGAGTGTCAACGTAAAAAAAAAGATAGCTACCTTAGGAAACTTGATATACAGTTTATACGCAAGCCTTTTTGTAACAAATGTCAAGAAGTAAACAAATAAATTATTATAATAATGTGGATGTTTTTTTTATATTTATGCCCAATATTTTTATTTTACTTGATTTATATGTATAAAATTATTAAAATTTTTGACGAAGCGATGTCATATGATACCGCTTGAGCCCATGTATATCCCGCCTTATCTCTAAAACTGATGAAGACAGAGAAGAGTCTTTGTCATATATTTAACTTAGAATAATAAATCGAATATACCGACTAGGAATATACATAGGTCGGGTTGGTTCGGATTTTTCAATTACCAAACCAAACCAATAGTGTCGGATTTTTAAATCTATAAACCAAACTAAACCAACGAATCCGGATTTTTTAGTCTCGGGTTTTCTCGGGTTTTTCAGGTTTTTTTGGATTTGCGGGTTTTTTTCTTTTTGATAAGTCTTCATAGCACAAATATATAACTTGTGCTCCACATACTTCTCTAATCCTACAAGGATATAACTATATAATGTATTTTTCAAGAAAATAATACAATAATATGAGATGCGTCATAATATTGTACTAAAATATTCAATAACAAAAATACTAAATCCATAAAGAAAATATTACTTAGTAATAAGCCATAATAAATATTAACATAATCTAAAAGTACTATATAACTCATGCTTAAATAAGTACAACTATAAGTATATTAGCTACACAACTAAGCACTAAAGAAAAATATAAACTAAGTTATGCACTTCCAATATAAACAATGCAAAACTAAAGAATAGATATTCACACTATTGTCATTTTTAGTGTTGAATTGAATTTTATTAATTAGCATTAGTATTGATGTGAAGTTTATTTGAATTACTATCTTTATGAACTATAAAATTTATTGGACAATTCAAAATGTTAATTTCAAACTTGAAACAATATGTTTAAAGATAAAACTGATGAAAATGTTTAAGAAATATTTATGAATTGTATTAAAAATAAATATTTGTATGTATAAAATATTTGTAAAAATTGAATAAATGTAATATCGGGTTGGTTTGGTTTCGGTTTGACTTTTTTAGTTAAAATCAAACCAAATTAATTATGGTCGAGTTATTTTTTTCAACACCAAACCAAGTCAAACCAACCCATGATCGGATTTTTTTTTTCCGGTTTGACTCGGATTACCGGTTTGGTGCGATTTATTGATTTTCTTTGTATGCCCCTAATACCGACTATAAGAAAGTTGAAATTTTTGGAGGTTTTCTTTTACAAGCAGAGTAATCAAATTAAAGTTAGAAATGAAAAAAAATTAAGACCACAGTGGACAATCATTGTTAGGAGTGTTTATTTTTGTCGATTGTAATAATATACATGTAACTTTGATTTCGTCTTTGGTAACAATTGGGAGTTTGAGTGTCTATTTATCCTGTCAAATCATGACAACTAAGGATTGCCGGTAAGAATTACTCTTCAATTACCATGAAAGCCTGTGCGTATGTTTATTTATAGTATAGTATAGTATAGTATTGTGAACTACGCCTAGTTTGCTGGAGAGAGACAATGCAGAGAAACACAGGAAACAATGGCACAACCGACTAAAAGAAAATCATCTATTGATTCAGATAAATCTATTTTTTATTAAAAAATCAAGAATAAAAAATAAAGAATTTCATGACTTTATTGATTTGACCAGAGAAAAAAAAGGAAATTTTCAATTATTTTTTATGATACTTCTGTCACGACCCGGATTTCCCACCATCGGGAGTCATGATGGCGCCTACTAGTGGAAGCTAGGCAAGCCAAATCTTACTTACATTTACAATAGTCACAACTTTCCTTTTTAAAACTTTAAATAAAATCATGGAATTATAGCGGAATAATTAAACTTAGCGGAAGACTTAGTCAATTTTATCATATAAGATACAGAAACCCAAACATGATACACTACCCAAGACTGGTGTCACAACACTCACGAACTTCTAAGAATAATACACACAATTGTTTGAAAGAAATATAAGTTCTTTATCTCGAATACATGAGATAACAAAATGAAATACATAGATAGAAAAGACAACGGGTCCTGCGGACGCCTGCAAGGCTACCTCGTAGTCTCAATAGTCGGAATATCCACAATCGTGCTACCGCCGCTACTGCTGTTCGTAACATGTATCTGCGTAAAAAGAGCACAGAGTGTAGTATCAGCACAACCGACCCCATGTGCTGGTAAGTGCCTGGCCTATCCCGGCGAAGTAGTAACGAGGCTAGGACACGACACCCACATAAACCTGTACAGTTGAAATATATAAACATATACAACAGCACAAAACATTATCGATCGTTTATAAGGGACGAATTTGTTCTAAGATAACAGTCAATAACCCATAATATCCAGAGTAATCTAGTCAACGGAACAAATCTTACTTTCATGTCTCAATTCATTTTTCATTTCATATCTTGTGGTAGGCGTACCACCCGCTCCCAAACATATCAATAGGCTTTTCATATCTTGTGGTAGGCGTACCACCCGCTCCCAAATATATCAATAGGTTTTTCATATCTTGTGGTAGGCGTACCACCCGCCCCCAAATATATCAATAAATTATACCTTGTGGTAGGTGTACCACCCGCTCCCAAATATATATCAATAGGCTACCGGCAACTATGGTCAATGCCAAGATTTTAAATCACTTTGTGGTCGGCGTGCCACACGATCCCATTTCTTATCATATAAGTGGTCGACGCGCCACACGATCCCAATTCATTAATATATAAGTGGTCGGCGCACCACACAATCCCAATTCATAAATATATATATTACCGGCATTTAACCAATAATCTCTGCATCAACAATATTTATAATTACCGGTTTTGAACCAATAATTGATAATAAATCAACAATTTATCTCCGTTACCGGTGTGACACCAATAACTCTTAATCAACAATTCATACATAACTAAATTCCTATTCCTTTAAGCTAGGATAGAACAAACACTTACCTCGAAAGTTTACGAACGATTCAATCCGTAGCAATGCCTTTTCCTTTCGAATTTGGCTCCAATCCAATCGTATCTATACACAATTGATTTAATATCATCAATTCTACTTAACAAACTAGTTCATATTGCTAAATATGATTTTTACAATATTCTGCCCGGAATAGTAAAAATCGACCCCGGGCCCACATAATCGAAACTCAAGTTTCGAACCAAAATAAGTTCACCCAATCATCCATGAGTTCAAATATACAATTTGTTCTTAAGTTCGACTCTAAAACGAGGTCTAGATCGCAAATTCTTTGAAAACCCTAACTATACCCATTTCTCTAATTTTTCTACCAATTTACGCATATTTAGGCCTATGAATTCAAATAATATTGATGGGAAACAAAGAAAACGAGTCAAGAATCACTTACCCAAGAAGTATGAAGAAGGATTGCTCAAGAATCGCCCAAGAAGCTGTGGAGAAGAGAGAGGTTTGTGAAAATGGGATAAAATCCCGTAAGTGTTCTGTTTTTGAGCTGAAGAATTCACTGGGCGAAATTACCCTACGCGATCGCGTGAATTGGGCTGCGATCGCGTAGAGGAAAGACTGGCCTCTTATGCGATCGCGTGAAAATGATTGTGATCGCGTAGAGAAAAGACTGGACGCTACGCGATCGCGTGAGGTATGCTACGATCGCGTAGAGGAAATTCACCAGGCAGCCTATTTGGCCTATGCGATCGCGTGAACATGACTGTGATCGCGTAGGGGAAAAAATGGAAGTGACATGATCGCGTGAGGGATGCTGCGATCGCGTAGGAGGACTGGACAATGCTGTGCGATCTCGTGGTTGAGGCCGCGATCGCGTAGAATAAAATCCCTGTGCAGAAGTTGCAGAATTTCTGCTGTGTTTTCAAATCCAAAAACACCCTGAACCACCTCCGAAACACTCCCGAGCCCTCGGGGCTCCAAACCAACTATGTACACTAACTCAAAAACATCATACTAACTTGCTCGCGCAATCAAATCGCTAAAATAACATCAAAATCAATGAATTGAGCCTTAAAATCAAGAATTCTTTCAAATTTCCAAAATTTCCAATTTAAGGCCGAAACACGTCAAACGACATCCTTTTTCAACCAAACTTTACAGGAAGCGCTTAACCAATATATATGACTTGTACCGGGCGTCGGAACCAAAATACGAGCCCGTTACCAATACTTTTTAATAAAAAAATCAGTTTCATTTTCCTTAAACATTTTCATAAAATAATTTAACAGAAAAATTCTTTTACCGGGGTTCTAGACCTCGAATTTCAATTCCGGGCATACGCCCAAGTTCTATATTTTTCTACGGATTTTCTGAGACCGTCAAATCACGGGTCCGGGTCCGGGTCCGGGTCCGGGTCGGGTCCGTTTACCAAAAATGTTGACCAAAGTCAACCATATCAATATTAATATCAAAATTCTTCAAATTTTTCACATATTTCACATATTTCAACATAAACATTTTCCAGCTTCGCGCCCGAACTGTGCACACAAATCGAGGCAACTATAAATGAGGTTTTCAGGACCTCAGAAGCTCGAAATGATTAATAAAACAAGTGATGACCCTTCGGGTCGTCACATTCTCCACCTCTAAAACAACCGTTCGTCCTCGAACGGACAAAAGAAAGAAGTACCTGAGTCATGGAATAGATTAGGATATCGGCTCCGCATGTCAGACTCGGACTCCTAGGTCGATGCCTCAGGAGGCTGACCCCTCCACCGAACTCGCACAGAAGGAAAACTCTTCGACCTCAATTGTCGAACCTGCCGGTCTAGAATAGCCACCGGTTCCTCATCATAGTACAGATCTTTGTCCAATTGGACAGTGCTGAAATCTAACACGTGCGATGGATCGCCGTGATATTTTCGAAGCATGGATACATGAAACACTAGATGCACAGCTGATAAGCTAGGTGGCAAAGCAAGTTTATATGCCACCTCTCCCACACGATCAAGAATCTCGAATGGACCAATAAACCTAGGGCTAAGTTTGCCCTTCCTTCCAAATCTCATCACGCCCTTCATAGGCGACATTCGGAGCAATACTCGCTCCCCAATCATGAAAGCTATATCTCGAACCTTGCGATCCGCATAGCTCTTTTACCCGGATTGAGCTGTGCGAAGCCTATCTTGAATAATCTTGACCTTATCTAAGGCCTCCTGAACTAAATCCGTACCCAATAACCGAGCTTCTCCCGGTTCAAACCATCCAACCGGAGAACGACACCGCCTACCATACAATGCTTCATAAGGAGCCATCCGGATGCTCGATTGATAACTATTATTATAAGCAAACTCTGCCAACGGCAGGAATTGATCCCACGAACCTCCAAAATCAATAACACACGCCCGTAGCATATCTTCCAGTATCTGAATAGTCCTCTCGGACTGACCATCCGTCTGGGGATGAAAGGTTGTACTTAGCTGAACTTGCGTGCCCAACTCTCGTTGAACCGCCTTCCAGAAATGTGAGGTAAACTGTGCACCTCGATCTGAAATAATAGAGATTGGCACGCCATGAAGGCGAACGATCTCCCTGATATAAATCCCAACTAACCTCTCGGATGAATAGGTAGTGGCAATAGGAACAAAATGAGCTGACTTGGTCAGCCTATCAACAATCACCCAAACAGCATCAAACTTTTTCCGAGTCATCGGAAGTCCATAAACGAAATCCATCGTGATTCGCTCCCACTTCCATTCAGGAAGTTCAATTTTCTGAAATAAACCGCCAGGTCTCTGATGTTTATACTTAACGTGCTGACAATTAAGGCACCGTGCCACATATGCCACAATATCCTTTTTCATTCTGCGCCACCAATAATGTTGATGCAAATCTTGATACATTTTCGATGTGCCTGGATGAATAGAATACCGCAAACTGTGAGCTTCCTCTAGAATCAATTCTCTAAGCCCATCAACATTTGGCACACAAATGCGCCCTTGCATCCTTAGGATCCCATCAGCGTCTAAGGTGACATGTTTAGCACCTCCTCGCTGAACCGTATCTCTAAGGTCACATAAATAAGAATCATTATATTGTTGATCGCGGATATGCTCCAATAATGAAGAGCGAGCGATCGTGCAAGCTAGTACTCGACTAGGCTCAGAAATATCCAACCTCACAAATCGGTTGGCTAAGGACTGAACATCCAAAGCAAGTGGTCTCTGATTGACTGGAATATAAGCAAGACTGCCCATACTGGCTGACTTCCTACTCAAAGCGTCGGCCACCACGTTTGCTTTTCCCGGATGATATAAAATGGTGACATCAAAATCTTTCAGCAATTCTATCCACCTTCTCTGCCTCAAATTCAACTCTTTCTGTTTAAACAAATACTGAAGACTCTTATGATCGGTGTATACTTCACATGCTACACCATACAAATAATGCCTCCGGATCTTCAATGCGTGAATAATCGCCGCCAATTCTAGATCATGCACTGGATAGTTCTTCTCATGAATCTTCAACTGCCTCGAAGCATTGGCAATAACCTTGCCATCCTGCATTAACACTGCAGCAAGCCCAATACGGGAAGCATCACAATAACAGTATAAGGTCCCATACCTGTGGGTAAAACCAATACCGGTACTGTGGTCAAGGTTGTTTTGAGCTTTTGAAAGCTCGCCTCACATTAATCTGACCATTCAAATTGAACACCTTTCTGTGTCAATCTGGTCAGTGGGGTTGCAATAGATGAAAAACCCTCTATGAATCGGCGATAATAACCCGCTAATCCCAAGAAACTCTGAATCTCTGTGGCTGATATCGGTCTAGGCCAGTTCTTGACTGCCTTAATCTTCTTCGGGTGAACCTGAATACCTGTTGCCGTCACAATATGACGCAGGAATGCAACTGAACTTAGCCAAAATTCACAGTTCGAAAATTTGGCATATAGTTGCCTATTTGTTTTCCAGATTTTTGCAAAGCCACTCTGAGAAGTTGCACATGCTCCTTCTGACTGCAGGAGTATGTCAATATGGAAACAATGAAGATTACAACGATAAGTCTACATAAGGCACGAACACCTCATATGTATGCACATATTCATGACTCTGGCCATAAGAGTTGTTCCTAAATTACAACATTGTCAATTAACCCTGTTATCAAATATCTTATTCCAAAACTCCCACTTTACTCACATTGAGGTATGAAAACCTCATGATTATTTTTCCGAATTAATGAGTCATATTTATTCTTAGCTGGTGCTCCTCTCAAAGTCTATAACTCCATGGTTACAAAATAGAAATGGTTAGATATGAATAGAAACTATGCAAGGATTGTCAAATAATCCTAACAGGCATGGCTCAAATTTAGGATATTGTGCTAGATTTATTTTTTTCCAGAAAGGGAAAATTTTAAACACAAATTTTTCACCACCAGGACCTTGTTCTCATATAAAATTCACCGCAGTTTGCAGCTCGGTTTTTAAAACAAATATTTTCACGTTATACAAAAATTTTGAGGATCTCATCCTCCACTCTAAATCACAAGTATTTGCACATTGTGCCACTGATGTTTTTCATTTCCTTTCTTTCTTCTTTTCAACTATTGTCCGTCAAAGAGTATCACGGCATAAAAGAACCCTCATACCGACAGGGTATACAATTTAACCATTGAAAATAATTATTTCAGGAATTACATCAATTCCTATTGTAGTAAATAATATAAAGTCACTTTCGACCTCATCAATATTCCTAGTGACCAACACATAATAATAGGGATAATTATCCCCATTTAATAGCACAACGTGAGTATTCACATAAGTAGATTTGATGATTTCAAAGATCACTCATGAGCGGAGCATATTAAGAGGACTTGCCTCAATTCTTCAAAGATCAAATCAAATTGAGGAAAAATATTCCTTTTATAACAATCAGAATTGTACATGTGATAACATCATCTGGTGTAGTGACCTCAGTCACACCATAAAAATTATTTCAACAACTAGATCTCCACCTCTAGGAGTCTCACCTCCGCCTCAAACATCCTGACCTCTAACCCTGGATGGTCATGTGAATTAAGTATTGACTGCAACGGGCACGTAGCTTGAGTGCCTTCGTAAATTATATTTCTCCAATCTGCCACATTCACAACAATTTCTTTGAGGCTCAACTAACTTATTGGACATGATGACATATTCGGACACTGTCATAATAACCTGGCATGATCGTTCAGATCATACATACCACACCTTTCAAAGAGTCGGGGAGGTAACTCCTCCAAACATTTCTACAAATAGTATTGAGTAGGTAATGTCGCATAGCCGATCTGCCCTCTTCATAGGCTCGTCACAAACATTGACGACCAATTACCTCTTTTGCTCATATACTCTTTATTACTCTTTGGGCCGATTCTTACACCCTGCAGAGTACTAAGCCTCAAACATGCATAATTTATTTGGGGAACCTTTCCATACCATATGTATACATTCCAAGCCAAAACTTGCATAACACATGGCCATTCGGTCCATTCACTAATAGTGGATTCCCCCCTTTTGGCTATAAGTCAAAGTCACAACATCCGATAGTCCACAATAATTATCCTTCACAACTTTAAATAAATCAACCAGACGTCAAGGTCCATTAAAATCACAGCCGGTTAGTAAATACATTATGTTTCCACTACTTCACTCGCTACCCGAAACACAGTAAAATCAACCCACTCGCTTTCAACTATTCCCGCGTTCTGCAATATTTCATAGCAACGGTTAATAAATTATCTTGGGTTCTCAAAAGATGTACCACTGAAGGAGATAGCGAAGAGTTTGGTGAAACTTATCCGAAACTTCGTAAAGCTTCTGAAGGCATCGTTGACCTATCACCAACCTGTGCCATTGTCGGCTGAAGATGCGGTGCATGCCTTCGCCATTCGTGGGAAGACAAGAGTAGAAATTCAACTTAACATTTGAAGAACAAACTCGCACGATAGGAAAGAATGAAGGTGAAAATTTCCTAACTTTGTAGCTTCTAAGGGATAAATACAGGAGTCTCCGTACCGATCCCTCAAACTCTCTACTAAGGTTGTTCGTGAGTTGTGAGACCTATGCAACCTAGTGCTCTGATACCAACTTGTCACGACCCGGATTTCCCACCATCGGGAGTCATGATGGCGCCTACTAGTGGAAGCTAGGCAAGCCAAATCTTACTTACATTTACAATAGTCACAACTTTCCTTTTTAAACTTTAAATAAAATCATGGAATTATAGCGGAATAATTAAAGTTAGCGGAAGACTTAGTCAATTTTATCATATAAGATACAGAAACCCAAACATGATACACTACCCAAGACTGGTGTCACAATACTCACGAACTTCTAAGAATAATACACACAATTGTTTGAAAGAAATATAAGCTGTTTATCTCGAATACATGAGATAACAGAATGAAATACATAGATAGAAAAGATAACGGGTCCTGCGGACGCCTGCAAGGCTACCTCGTAGTCTCAATAGTCGGAATATCCACAATCGTGCTACTGCCGCTGCGGCTGTCCGTAACCTGTATCTGCGCAAAAAGAGCATAGAGTGTAGTATCAGCACAACCGAACCCATGTGCTGGTAAGTGCCTGGCCTATCCCAGCGAAGTAGTGACGAGACTAAGGCCAGTCACCTACATAAATTTGTACAGTTGAAATATATATACATATACAACAGCAGAAAACATTATCGATCGTTTATACGGGAAGAATTTGTTCTAAGATAACAGTCAATAACTCATAATATCCATAGTAATCTAGTCAACGGAACCAATCTTACTTTCATGTGTCAATTCATTTTTCATTTTATATCTTGTGGTAGGCGTACCACCCGCTCCCAAACATATCAATAGGCTTTTCATATCTTGTGGTAGGCGTACCACCTGCTCCCAAATATATCAATAGGTTTTTCATATCTTGTGGTAGGCGTACCACCCGCTCCCAAATATATCAATAAATTGTACCTTGTGGTAGGCGTACCACCCGCTCCCAAATATATATCAATAGGCTACCGACAACTATGACCAATGCCAAGATTTTAAATCACTTAATGGTCGGCGTGCCACACGATCCCATTTCTTATCATATAAGTGGTCGGCGCGCCACACGATCCCAATTCATTAATATATAAGTGGTTGGCGCGCCACACGATCCCAATTCATAAATATATATATATTACCGGTATTTAACCAATAATCTCTACATCAACAATATTTACAATTACATTATCGGTATTTAACCAATAATCTCTACATCAACAATATTTATAATTACTGGTTTTGAACCAATAATTGATAATAATCAACAATTTATCTCCGTTACCGATGTGACACCAATAACTCTTAATCAACAATTCATACATAACTAAATTCCTATTCCTTTAAGCTAGGATAGAACAAACACTTACCTCGACAGTTTACGAACGATTCAATATGTAGCAATGCCTTTTCCTTTCGAATTTGGCTCCAATCCAATCGTATCTATACACAATTGATTTAATATCATCAATTCTACTTAACAAACTAGTTCATATTGCTAAATATGATTTTTACAACATTCTGCCCGAAATAGTAAAAATCGACCCCAGGCCCACATAATCGAAACTCAAGTTTCGAACCAAAATAAGTTCACCCAATCTTCCATGAGTTCAAATATACAATTTGTTCTTAAGTTCGACTCCAAAACGAGGTCTAGATCGCAAATTCTTTGAAAACCCTAACTATACCCATTTCTCTAATTTTTCTACCAATTTACACATATTTAGGCCTAGGAATTCAAATAATATTGATGGGAAACAAAGAAAACGAGTCAAGAATCACTTACCCAAGAAGTATGAAGAAGGATTGCTCAAGAATCGCCCAAGAAGCTGTGGAGAAGAGAGAGGTTTGTGAAAATGGGATAAAATCCCGTAAGTGTTCTGTTTTTGAGCTGAAGAATTCACTGGGCGAAATTACCCTACGCGATCGCGTGAATTGGGCTGCGATCGCGTAGAGGAAAGACTGGTCTCTTATGCGATCGCGTGAAAATGGTTGCGATCGCGTAGAGAAAAGATTGGAAGCTACGCGATCGCGTGAGGATTGCTGCGATCGCGTAGAGGAAATTCACCGGGCAGCCTATTTGCCCTATGCGATCGCGTGAACAAGACTGCGATCGCGTGGGGGAGGAACTGGAAGCTACGCGATCGCGTGAGGGATGCTGCGATCGCGTAGAAGAACTGGCCAATGCTGTGCGATCGCGTGGATGAGGCCGCGATCGCGTAGAACAAAATCCCTGTGCAGAAGTTGCAGAATTTCTGCTGTGTTTTCAAATCCAAAAACACCCTGAACCACCTCCGAGACACTCCCGAGCCCTCGGGGCTCCATACCAACTATGCACACTAACTCAAAATCATCATACGAACTTGCTCGCGCGATCAAATCGCTAAAATAACATCAAAATCAATGAATTGAGCCTTAAAACTCAAGAATTCTTTCAAATTTCCAAAATTTCCAATTTAAGGCCGAAACACGTCAAACGACATCCGTTTTCAACCAAACTTTACAGGAAGCGCTTAACCAACATATATGACCTGTACCGAGCGTCGGAACCAAAATACGAGTCCGATATCACCACTTTTTAATCAAATTTCAGTTTCATTTTCCTTAATCATTTTCAGAAAACAATTTAACAGAAAAATTCTTTTACCGGGTTCTAGATCTCGGATTTCAATTCCGGGCATACGCCCAAGTTACATATTTTTCTACGGATTTTGTGAGACCGTCAAATCATGGGTCCGGGTCCGTTTACCAAAAATGTTGACGAAAGTCAACCATATCAATATTAATATCAAAATTCTTCAAATTTTTCACATATTTCACATATTTCAACCTAAAAATTTTCCAGCTTCGCGCCTGAACTGTGCACACAAATTGAGGCAACTATAAATGAGGTTTTCAAGACCTCAAAAGCTCGAAATGATTAATAAAACAAATGATGACCCTTTGGGTCGTCACAACTTCTAAGTGTGGACTTATTCTTGTTTATCCTTATTAATTAAAACCTTAACAAAGTTAAGGGTTTATCCTTGTTTTTCTTTGTCAAATTGGTAATTGGTGGTTGTTTTGGCGTTTCAAAGTTAAAGATTTGGCAAGACAAGTTGATGTAACAAATTGATTCTCTCGTCCCAAATTATGATGTTTGTTCTTTTTTGGTCTGTTCAGGATATAATGAGATTTTTATATTTAGAAATAATTTAATTTTATAAATTTCATTAATTCCTCGATAGAATAATCTATAGCCACATAAATATTTATGTTTTCTTAGACTGTAGTTCAATTTCCTCCCTTTTCGTACCTAATAAAACGACATCCTTACATTTTGATACGGAGGTCGACATATACTAAATAGAGTTATCGAGGAATCTTTCTCCCTTTCTCCCAATTTGTGTGATCTCCTTTTCTTTTTAGTCGGCCAAAAAGAAATGACATAAATTTATATATTTAGTAATAATGTAATTTTAAAATGCTCATTCTACTTTTAATAAAATAATTTATTGCCGCACAAATATTTATGCTTATTTAGACCACTAATTTTAAAAGTTTTTTCTTTCATAAATTTTTGTTCTAGTCAAACATTCACAAACGGGAACGGAAGGAGTATATGCTACTTCATCCATCTCAAATTATCTGTTGTGTTTCTCTTTTATACGCTCCTTACGAAACAATAAATTATTTTATCATTATTTATGTCTTAAGATGTGATTCATTTTCATTAAATATTTATTCTATTTCTATGCTATATCTCTTTTTCAAGAACAATTACTATTACGGATAAAATGAAAAAATATAATTTATTTTGTCTTGAACTTTTAAAATGCCAAATAATTAAAAATAACTATTTTTAGAAATCATGATAGATAATTTGGAACAGAGTAAGTATTAGTCACATCCTTGTATTATCCAAATTCGTATTATATTGACTCTTAACTCCAATTGACTGATCTATGGCCATGTTCATGTACATGACTTTATATGTTGGTCACAATTAGGTATGTCAAAATGGTTAAAGAAAATAGTTAACCACCTATATTATTCATTAAAAAATAAGTTGGATAATGACTTTTTTCAAAACGGGTCAAATATGGATAAAAACTATATTATTTATTTAGAAAATGGATAACAAATGGATAGCTAATGAGTATAACTTTTACATTTGTAAACCCTCAAATTGATGGTATCTCGAGTTTGGGAGACTACGTTCTTTCAAAATTGATCATATTCGTGAAGCCATGGATAATATGGTTACCCATATTATTCATCGGTTAACGTATTTTTATCCATATTAAATATCGACCCGCTCGAATAATTTATTTGTTTTCTCATTACCAGTTTTTTAGCTCGTTCCATATTCGATCCGACGCACCTGTTTGGCTCCTCAGTTACAATGTGTTTCATGATTGTTAGCGTGTAATGAAGAAATGTGGACATCCCTTCTTTCTAAAGTTTGTCCACTCAAACCAACATGCTTTTAAGCTTTTATTATTTCTACTGTTTGCTTTTACTTTTTTTCATTATTATGGTTCATCATTTTGTTAATCCCACAGTTCAAAGTCAAAACCCCACACTGAAAATCCCTTTTCACTTTGCATTCAATATGAGTAAGCTTATGTACTGACAGTGATAAGTTCTTTACCCAACTTACAACATTAGATAAAAAAGGCAGCCCGGTGCCGTGAGCTTTCGTTATGTGTAGGATCCAGGGAAGGATTGAATTACAAGGGTCTATAGTAAGCAGTCTTATCCCTGTATTTCTGCAATAAGGCAGCCCGGTGCCGTGAGCTTTCGTTATGTGTGGGATCCAAGAAAGAATTTGACTATAAGGGTCTATAGTAAGCAGTCTATCGTACCCCAAATCAATATAGGTGAACAAGTAAGGTATGTTGAAGAAACTCCGCAAAATGACTGTGAATTCGGGAGCGGAGGTGCACTCCTATCTTTTGATTAGGAAAGCGGCACATAGTAGGGGGACTTTTCTGAATCTCTAATGTTCAAAAAATAAATTAGAACATAGGGAAAATAATAGGAAAAGGAAAGAAGTCTCATTTATCAGAACACAGAGAGAACAAATTAATGGTCAGCATTTAACTATATCTTCCTTGGCCTAATAAGCACAGTTGTATCAGTACAAAAAACTTCAAAAAGATGTTCAGCTTACAAAAAGAATTATATCTAAAAATTAAATTCAAATATTATGAGGATTATAGTCATGTTCAATAGTTGGAACAGTTCTAGTACCAGCTGCAGTTGGAGCTCTCACATGTCCAACCATAGAAACTTGTAAAGCTTCTTCTTCATATGCTCTTCTAACCAATTCCTCCATTCTTGCTTTCTTCTTCACCTTCACGAATATTGCAATCAGTAGCAAACCTAATAGGAACGCGCCCAACGCAGCTCCAATCGCGCTCCCAATGGCTAATTTCCAATTACTTGCCCTTTTATTTTTCAATGGCATTAGAGGTGACTCAATAACCAAACCAAAATGTCCTTGTTTTTTAGCAGCACAAACATTTTGTGACACTTGTTTTGTTAGTGTTACCTTTCCGTCGCGCTCAAAGCTAGCACATAATGGTATTATCCCTGATTTACTAGTATCATTTACTAGCCTTGTTGTGTTGCTAAAATCAATTGTGATTGGAATTTTATCAGATTGAATTGTAAGTTCAAAAGGGGTTGTAGATGTTACCATATCATCACCTGCATTGTATGCTAATAGTCCTAAAACAGGTGAAATGAGTTGATAACCTGATAATTCATAATTGTCATAGTATATAGATGACCAGTTGGATCCAAGATTTTGTCTAAGTATGAGAACTCTTTCAACACAATGTTGGATACTTACTCCAATAGGTAATTTGAATTCTTTGATTTCGGCACCATATCTTGTTAAACTTCCACATCGATATCTAACTGAATCGACTCTGATCCCTGTGAGGTTGGCTGGTAACTGTATCGCGTACAGTTTTGCTGTTCTGAAGTTCTTGCTATTGTAAGATCGAAACGTGTAATCTCTGAGGACTAAATCAAGAAGTCGAGCTGATTTTATGCCTTGTCCTTGACTTGAAAGAGCCGCGGTGAATGCCAATGAAAGTAAAACTATCAAATATAGATAAAGAAGTGAGCCCATCTGAAGAAGGAATTGCCTAATGAAGTACAGATTCTTGTGTTTTTTCTAGCATTGATCATCAAAAAGAAAATAGAGAGGCTATATTTGCACTTGACAATGGAAAATAGAATGGAGATGATGGGCTTTCTTAGGGCTAGAGAGAAAGATGGAGAAAAGAGAAAGTACTATGTGATGTTTCTTTCATAATAGTATGTGTTTTTCAGGCAATATAAGTCTATAGTAGTGTGTTTCTTTCTTTTCTTTTCCTTTTTCCACTTCTCCCCATTCTTAGCTAGACTAGGACCATAATCTTGAAATAAAGTTTCTATTCCATCGATTTTGAATATATTTCCTTTTTACTCTATTAAAAAAAACGATATTTTTTTATATTTGGAAATAATTTACCGTTATACAATAATTTATAGTTACGCAAAATATATGTACCTCATTTTATATCACAAGATCAGTTTTTTTTTAAATACTCTATGTCCAGTCAAATAGGTTTGATAAATTAAGCCGGAAGAAATATTTGTCTAAACGTATACTTTGTGTTGAAGTTTTGACTAACTTTAGTTTTCTTTTCTTTCTTTCAAACTTTTGATGGAGTATGAGCTGTTACTTTAACACGTAAATTTGAAAGTAATGCAGCTTTTCAAATTATCTTTTGTGGGGTTGAAATATAATGTAGAGGAGGGGTGTGTGGTCGGGGGAGGGGGGGGTGGTGTGGAGTCAGGTGACAAAGGCTGGAGGAATGATTTTGGAGGTGTGGATATGATGATGGCGATTCATGTCAAAAAAGGGAAACCCCAAAAGAAAGAGGCGTGCTTAATGAGTGAGATGAAGGGCAACTAGACAAAAGTCTCTTTGTGTTACCTTATGGCATTAAAATATTCTATCTTTTGATTTAATTACAAGTCTCGTGGGCGGATTTAGAGTGAAGGAGTTCCTACTATATTGTATACATAAAGTAAAATTTATTTATACTTTTAAATATTATATTTTAAATTTGTATTTCATAGCCTAAAAGCATATAGTGATCACGAGATTGCTGGTTCAATTTCCACCGGCCATAGTCTCCCAGTGCAATGGATAATTTTTTATCGTGGCAAAGAACTTCTATTCTTTCAAAAAAAATAAACTAAAAATCAAGTCAACTATTTTTTGACGAGCTTGTCTTGAATCAATCGCAGAGCTCTTGACTTAGTTATTTAGGTTCTGGTATTTCATCTTATGTTGTAAGTTTTTATTTTAAGAATATGGTGCATGTTTATCAGAACTGTCGAAATGGGCTTCCAGCCCGACCCAATCTAAGCCTTGCGGATTTTTCAATTCAGTGGACTAGGACGGGCCGACCCTCTATCTAAATGGGCCTTAAAATGACCAGCCCAACCCAACCCTAAGAGTGCCGGGGCTAGGATGGGCCGACCGTTCAGTTTATTTTTAGAATTATTTTTCTTGATATCTTTAAATATTTCTTCGTGGCATAACTTCTTAATCATATGAACGACTTCTGTTTGCTTAGAGCATACAAGAATCTTGATATTTGATGAGGAATCTCGTAATTGCAATGCAAATTCTTATCTCAAACTCTTCTCTTTTAACGTTACATGAATATTTTTTAACACTTTTCTTTAAATTTCCTCTTGTTTAAGGGTTGTTTCAATAAGTTTATATATGTCCATAAAAATTTTTGGTCTGCAGCCGACCCAGGCCCAATTTCGGTCAAGCTAGCCTTAAGGGCCACCGGGCTAACTTGGGCTGGGTTTATAAGCCTCAGTTTTAGATGGGCTAAAAAAATCTCAACCCAATCCTACCCAAGTAGCGGGCATAGTTGTGCTTGTCTTAGGGTCAAGCCCATTTTGAAGCTCTAATGTATATTTCTCGACTACTGGTTCAAGCTTAAGGTATAATAAATCGAGTTACGAGAAAGTGATTTTGTATGTAAATTCTTATGAACTACAAACATTTAGATTCTCAAGTATTTTAAATGATATTTGACTTTTATTATTGATACATTCAGTGTATAAGAATATAATCTTTCTGAGCGCGGGGAAATTAGATAATTAAGCTTCATTTTTTTTCTCAACTCTCATACATCTCAATCTAAAGTATTTAATAATTTTCCTTGATAAGTTCCTACTGAATTCTTGAGAAGATAGAACCCCATGCTTATGATTAAAGGATATATAAAAAGATAGAATATTCGTCCATTATAGAATATTCGTCCATTATAGCTATAATTTGCTTTCGTTAGCTATGACATAATTAAATGAATGTCTTTATTTTTCACTAATTGGACTGCTACGTACGGCATGTAAGCATACGAAAAAGTTAGCCATGCAAAATTAAACTCGACAAAAAAAAAGTACAACAACAATTCGATCATATTATTGTTCTATTTCAGCTTTACAAGAAATGTAAATTCCTTTCAGCAGTGAAAGACTATGTACAATATAGCAAAATAAAACTTAAAAGACTGCTACAAAATATATCTACAACAAGACTTTTTTTGTAGGAAGAAAACCGTAGCACCACTCCTTTAAGGGCGCCTAGATAGTAAAAGGGGAAAAAAGGGATAGCGAAGACCGGCAGAAGGCTTAGAAGAAGGAAGTTTTTTAGCCATTCTGTATCCAAAATTTACTAGCCCGACTAATTCGCATTAGCCAATAGTTAACTCATTGGATGATCAATGAAAGTTGACATTGGCTTGGTAAGTCATGCCTACATGCCAATACATGCCAATTAGAAGGTGCAACATTAGAAGCTATAATAGTTTCATGATTTGTGTAAGAAGTGAGCTTGAAAGAAAGAGATTGTCCTGCAAGTGTTGCAAATGCCTGGTATGATGCTTCCCAATTATGGCTCATGCTTAAACACCCTGTTTTGCTTCCCTTCACCCACATGCTTGCCACGTCACCCCCTCCCGCGACGTTCATCACGTATACCAATAACCAGTAACCGTTTCCTTGGAATGCGATCCGATTCCCGCCTTTTTTTATGCAATGTACCCTACAAAAAGTAACACCATATTAGAGATGCAAGAAATGATACAAGATTAGCTTTAGAGGGACAAAAGTTCGAATATTTAAGAATTTCTTAATATCACGTGACTCGAACTTTCAACGTTCTGGTTGATGATGGAGGTGCTCTATTACTAGAGCAACTTACTCTTCCTTAAATTGTTTCTTAAATCTTTGATTTAGAAAAAGAATAAATAATTTTTATACTATTCACGTAAATTTACGCATTGTATCATACATACATACAGTACATAACGGGGACAATGCCAGCTTTCCATTGAGCAATTTTCATGAAAGCAGGTTTAGCCATGTCAAAGTACTGACGTGGAGGGTTGCACCAGCCACCATGGTTGGAGTCTTGGGCCCAATTGGGTGGACAGAGATTTGTGGCTGTAATGGTGGTAAATCCTTTGTAGCAAAATTTAGATTTCACACATTATATTTGGAAGCATTGCCCACATGAATATCCATTGCTAAATAACACTGTGCTCAATGCTGCAGTTGCTGTACCATAACCAGAATTGAACAAATTCCCATATCCACAAGCTCCACCTGCAACAACAAGTCGAATTAGTTACTTGAAAAATAAAGTAGGTTACCTGCTACAATAAGCTAAAATTCAATAACTGCTTGAATTAGTTTGGAATCGAGGGATAATTGATTGACTATAGTGTAACGCACCCATTGTCTCAGAAGCAGTCTCGTCTCCATAGAACGTGGCATAAGCAAGCTTCCAAGGCATGGCTTTACTTAGGGGTGGTATAGTAGCCAGTGGCTATTGCTCGGTGAAAAAGTGACATTGTCGCAATGAAGAAAGAAACTCAATCTCCATATGTTGTTGAAAGATGCCATTGTTGCTTGTTGCCGAATATTTCAATCCAGAAAATTTTGTTATGGCTTAATTGACTTGTAATTTAGGCCTTTTATAGTTTGTCTAAGGGACAAGAAAATGTAGCCTTCGTGCACCCACGAAATGTTAGGCTATTAAGTCAATTGTTTTGTTATAGAATTTTTATACCACGTAACGAACTACAAGGTCTGTTACATTTGTTTTTGGCTACGTGCGGGCAGGTTTAATGGTATTTGTACTTAGCCCACCATACTATTTTCTAGATTCCTTTTTCTTAACAATAGAATTGTTCTAAGAATGTAAGCTAACATTGAACTTAAATTTTGATTCTAAATTCTTTGACTTTTGATATAATTTGTTGCATTGGCCATCCGACACACAACTTCTAGAAATCTTGGAGAGTAGAAGAAATAATTCATTAAACGATAATAAAAGGAGAAAGTTTGTTATGCATGGGGAGGCAAGTAAGTATTTTCAAAATTCAATGCAAATATACATAAACATTATCTATACACTTATTTGCAAGCACACATATATGATTTGACTCCGAAATACTATGTTCTACTTGCAATCTCATGGTTGGACACGTCACTGAATGTGAAAAGTCTTTTGGACTTGTTGAGTTATGTGTTTTGCTAACACGTGTGTGCAATGAACTTGTGGTAAGAATAGATTCTTATAGTAACTGCTGAAGGTCCTTACAGTTCAGTAACTATTTTTTGCAAAAGTTACTGTAGTCTGGTATTGGTAAAAAGGACTCTTAAAGCGATAAGGGATGTTGCCTAAGAATATTTGTAGATTTAGTCACGAAGCTTGTGGAGTCCTCATGATCTCAGGATTTGTTATGAACTTACTGAGGAAAAAGGGCACAACATTTCCAGTACAAGCGCACGTAAAGTTGTTGGCCAAGATTGTTCTGAGAGACAATTTCTTTTCTACTTGAGACGGTCTAGTTCTTGTGTAGTAGGGAATTTGAATTCATGTTTACATTCAAACAATGCTAGTTGGATTATTGTCTAAGTTTGCAAGTTAGAATAAATTGTGATCTTCATACAATAAGCATGAGTCGTTGAAGTATGGAGGTGTATTAGATTACACGAGTTGTAATCGGTACATAAGACTCATTTGTTCTTGTGAAGTTGAAGTTAAAATCCTACTTGATAAATTTTTACACATTTGAGCCGGGTTATTTTTCACATAAAATTGCTTGTCTTTTACTTTTCTATTGATTTTATTTGTAGCGTAAGGAATCAGGTAAATAACCAAGTTCTTTATTAATTTAGGAGGGCATTCAAATAAGCAATTGGTATCAGAGCATGTTCTTTTAAACGTGGTTAACACCTCAAGAGATCTTGGAAGAACTGAGTTCTCCAGCTGAAGTGAAGGATAGTTAACTAATATACTGCCTTTATTTTATGGAAAATATTACAGTTGGTGAAAGGAAAGAATGGAGGATTTTCTAACGGCCGAGGACAATGAATTGGACTATAGTAAATCGATGGACATCGACTCCCACCAACAAAAATGGGGAAAATGAAACTGTTCCCATGGACCCCTCAGAATTTTTGGCAGCTGACTTCAAAATGATGGAAAAACATGCCAAGTAAAAGAAGATTCTCATGTATGGACTTGGTCTTGAAGAATCCAACTGGATCTGCATGCTCCATTGCAAAGAAAATTTGGGACGCACTTCAAACTACTCATAAAAGAACAAATTAGGTGAAGAGATCAACAATCGAGCTACTAATGAAAAACTATGAGCTTTTCTCTACGAAGGAGTCTGAGCCTACTTAGGAGATGATGGCCAGGTTTTCTATCATAACGAACAAACTAAAGTCACTGTAAAATGTGTTCACTTCTGAAGAATTGGTTCGCAAAGTCCCGAGGATTCTTCCTGCATCATGGAAACCAAAAGTCACAGTTATTTAGATAGCAAAGGAGTTGGGTAAAATATCAATAGACGAGTTGATTGGGAATCTAAAAACTCATGAGATGAGAAAATTGGAACTACGCAAGGAAGAACCAAAAAGGGTTAAGACATTGGTTAATAAGCCTATAGATAAAGATGAGTCTGGATATTGCACTATTTGCTAAGTTTAAAACATTCATGAATAATTCCATAAATGAATCAAAGAGAGAAAATAATAGCAAACCTAAGCAGCCTGACAAATCTTCATATGATGGATACTACAACTACAAGTGTAACAAGCTAAATCATATAGTCAAAGACGATCCACTATGGGAACTTGAATGGAAGAAAAAAAAGGATAAGATAAAGGAGCATGATCTACAAAAATATAAAATCCTAGTACGGGATTCACTGAGTCCATGAAACAACCCTTCCTGGTAATATATGAAGATAGTGGAAGTGACAAAGAGGAAGAAAAAGAAGATGAGACTATTAGTCTATATACTGTAATTGACTCTAAAAAGTCCAATAAGTCTGAATCTCTGTAAATCTAAGAATGCACATTGAGAGACCCCTCATTTGGATGTACATCACTTTGATGAATGGAAGATGCATATGGAGGTGTTCCTTCAAGCAACGGATCATGACTTGTGGATAATTGTCAACCATAATACAATCATATCTATGAAAGTGAATAGCAATGGAGACAAGAGAATTAAAAGAGAGGAAGAATACGATGCTAAGTATTGCCATATCATCGAGAAAATGCAAAAGCAAAGGACCTCTTTTAGAGGAACCTTTCAAGGAACGTTCTATATAAGGTGTCCTCCTACGCTCTGCTAACTGACATATGGAGGACCCTGGAAGCTGATTATGGAAATAAATAATTGAATTAGCACTAATGGCAATTGAACAAAGTAACTCAGAAAATGAAGTTGTAGGGATAATGGCCACGAGTGAGTCAGAGGTCAAAGATGAACCAAATCAGGTAAATATCTCTAACCTGAAAGAAAACATTCATGTCATGTCTAAGAAATAACTGTTGGCCATAAGAGTAACCATGATGAATGAAATGGATAGGTTAAGTACTGGAAATGATCAGTTAGTAAGTAATCTTTCATATGTCACACTTGATTTTTAAAAATCTTGAAATAAACAAAACTAACGTCGAAAGATTGATTACGAATCTTAAGGACCAAGTCTTTGAGCTCACTCACTAAATGAGCAACAAGTGTCTAAAATGAGAAGGGAATAATCAATGATTTGCAAGGAAACCTTGAAAAGGAACTGAAAAATCTTAAGGATAGTCTATACGATATTGATAGCAGGAATACAACACTTCAAGAAAATTTTGAAAAGGCAAAGCGTAAACTATCTAGATTAAGCAAGTGATATAGATCTTTAGATGCCTTGAACTGGCTGAAAAATTGCAGCACAAATAAGTTAAGAATTTGCTATAGAAACATGTACCAAGATTTGATTCTAAGCACGTAGGAATCTTAGATAATTACAATATTGACACACTACAAGTTACAAAGTATCCACCATTTAACATAAGAAATGATTTTTATTTTTATAAATTTCCCTCATGTGCATATATGCTCATATTCTATAAATAGATAAGAATCTTTTCTTTAATTTGGGTTTAGTTACGACTTAGGTCCACTCCGATCCAGGGTATCATTATTTATGGATACTTCATAATACTCCGTTCTGGCAACTTATCTTTAATGGATAAAAAGAGTATAGAGAATACCTTATTTCTAACCTGAGGACAATCTTTAATGTGTGTCTTTATTGAAATGCCACAGTGTGGAATCTTACAAAACTCGAAAGAGAAATTATAGTAGTAGCTATAAATGATCACTAGATACAAGAAATGTACAATTCTTTCAGCTGTGAAAGACTGCGTACAACATCTTTAGAAAACAAAGACTGATGTAATAACTATAGCACCACTCCTTCAGGGCGCCTAGATACAAGGAAAAAAATAAGTGAAAAGCCAAGAAAATCGGCCTTTAATTTAGGCTCAGGATTACTATAGGCTTAGAGGAAAGTATTTAAAATTCACTGACCCGACTAATCAGCATTAGCCAATATTTATAACTCATTATATAACTAATGGAAGTTGACTTTGGCTTGGTAAGTCATGCCTACATGCCAATTAGAGGGTGCAACATTATAAGCTATAATAGTCTCATGATTTGTGTAGGAAGTGAGCTTGAAAGAAAGAGATTGTCCTGCAAGTGTTGCAAATGCTTGGTATGATGCTCCCCAGTTATGACTCATGCTTATCCACCCTGTTTTGCTTCCCTTCACCCACATGCTTGCCACGTCGCCACCTCCAGCGACGTTCATCACGTAAATCAATAACCAGTAACCATTTCCTTGAAATGCAAACCGAATCCCGCCTATCTTAATGCAAGGTACCCTACAAAAAGTAACACCATATTAGAGATGCAAGAAATGATACAAGATTAGCTTTAGAGGGACAAAAGTTCAAATATTTAAGAATTTCTTAACATCATGTGACTCGAATCAGTTGATGATGGAGGTGCTCTATTACTAGAGCAACTTACTCGTCCTTAAATTGTTTCTTAAATCTTTGATTTAGAAAAAGAATAAATAATCTTTATACTATTCACGTAAATTTACGCATTGTATCATACATACCTGCGGTACATAACGGGGACAATGCCAGCTTTCCATTGAGCAATTTTCATGAAAGCAGGTTTAGCCATGTCAAAGTGCTGACGTGGAGGGTTGCACCAACCACCATGGTTGGAGTCTTGGGCCCAATTGGGTGGGCAGAGATTTGTGGCTGTAATGGTGGTAAATCCTTTGTAGCAAAATTTAGATTTCACACATTGTATTTGGAAGCATTGCCCACATGAATATCCATTGCTAAATAACACTGTGCTCAATGCTGCAGTTGCTGTTCCATAACCGGAATTGAACAAATTCCCGTATCCACAAGCTCCACCTGCAATAACGACTCGAATTAGTTGAAAAATAAGATAGGTTACATGTTACAATCAGTGAAAATTCACTAACTGCTGAATTAGTTTGGAATCGAGCGATAATTGATTGACTATAGTGTAACGCACCCATTGTCTCAGAAGCGGTCTCGTCTCCGTAGAACGTGGCATAAGCAAGCTTCCAAGGCATGGCTTTAAACTTAGGGGTGGAATAGTAACCAGAGGCTATTGCTTGCTGAAAAAGTGCCATTGTCGCAATGAGGAAGAAAATCAATCTCCAGCTGCAGTTGAAAGATGCCATTGTTGCTTGTTTCCTAATGTTTTGCTTCAGACAATTTTGTTATGGCTTAATTGACTAGTAATTTAGGCCTTTTATAGTTTGTCTAAAGGACAAAAAAATGTAGCCTTCGTGCCCCCACGAACCTGTTAGGCTATAAAGTCAACTTTTTTGTTACAGAATAGAATTTATTTATCTTTATACCACGTAACCAAACTACAAGGTTTGACATTTAATTTGCTTTTGGCAACGTGCGAGCATTGGCCGTACTGTTTGTTAGATTCATTTTTTTCTTAACGATAGAAATATTCTAAGAATGTAGGCTAACATTAAACTTAAATTAATTTAAATCTAAATACTCTGAATTTTGTAACGAGCAGATGCGTTGGCCATCCGACAAACAATTTCAAGAAATCTTGAAGGGTAGAAGGAATAATTAGTTTAAAAAATAATAGAAGGAGAGAGTTTGGTATGCATGGATACGTGGCAAGTAGAATATGGAAATTAACAAATTCAACTTTTATTGCGGCAGAATTAATCATTTTTTATTTTTTGAAGATGATTAATTATAGTCAATGACAAGAGGGGTTGTTCTGATGGTAACCAACCTCCCACTTTCAACTGAGAGTTTGTGAGTTCGAGTCTTTCTAAGAGCAATGTGGGAAGTTTTTAAAGGGAAAGATGCCGTTAGTTCTAAGTTGAGAGGGTTAGTTGTAAAATGTTTATATAAAGGTTTTGTGCGTACATTTGTTAAAGGGTAGTCAATTGATCACCTTTCGTCGATATATAGGTAAAGGGTGGTCAATCCCTTCTTTCAAGTTTCTAGAAATTTCTGACTTCACCAGAGAAAAACAATTCATCTGAATAGAAACATTCATATGATCACCTGTGCTTTTTGAGTTAAATTTTGGTGGTATATACATGCATAATATACATTACTTAACTACATATTGACATGCTGCATGTTGCAAAGCATCCACCATTTGACATAGGAAAATGGTTTTTATTTTTACAAATTGCCCTCAATTTACCCATGATATGATCTTTCTCCCATGCAGTTGGTGTCAGTGCAATCTGTTGGCAGATGTCACCAACGTAGAATCGCCCTGCATTGTTCACAAGTAAAGTTTTCAGTAACCAGGATGGTTTAACAGCTAGAACCATCCTATACCACCAAAACTACAAAGGAAAAAACTTGATCCAATGTGAATGTTTTAGAACTTCAGGAGATAGTAGCAAGTGTTGAGTCCCTGTCGGCTCAAGATGGGTAACTTGGACTCCTTATATGGCCTTAGGCAATCCTCGTCTCATGAGTTAGTTTTTGAAGTTGAGTTAGGCCAAGACTCATTTGTCAAGATATCAGTGTGTCAAGCCCCCGATGTTGAGCCCTTAGGATAGATTGTTCACTCTCCAGTTGGAAGGTCTGGGCACGCGGGGGTGATGGAATCCCACATTGGAGATGGATGGATTCCTTGTACTCTTTATATGGCTTAGACAATCCTCACCTTTCGAGCTAGCTTTTGAGGTTGAGTTAGGCCCAAGGTCCAATATATCATGGTATCAGAGTAAGTCCCATCTCACTATTTACCCAATGTTGGACCCCCCATCTTATGTTTTCCACGCTCCAATTGTCCAGTCCTAGTCATGGGCGTGCAGGGGAAAGTTGAGTCCCATATCGGCTCAACATGGGTAACTTGGACTCCCTATATGGTCTTGAATTTTACTCACCTCATGGGCTAGCTTTTGGGTCATATGGAACAAGCGCCGTTCAACTAACATCTTCTAGATTGAGAATTTAGTATAGAAAAGAACTAAACATAAAGATGCCGCATTCATTAATCTCTCTCAGTACTTACACAGCCAGTAAAGGTTCAGAATTGGTGAAACTTTTCATGTGGTATGCATGTTATGTGGAAGTACAACTTCTTAACCTTTATAAGCTATTTTCAAAGTTAGAACAGTGGAATCACAATTTTGTTGACAAAAGAACAATCTATTGCTACTCAACTTATCCTAGTCTTAATCATCAGAGTGTAAATAGTTTCTTAAATCTGATGTCAGGAAAGAACTACACAACCAAAAGCCCACTCTCATCTGCGGCCTGCAGGCCGTCTTGCAAACTGGTCATTAACAGTCCTCTCGGAGGACAATAGAGCAATGAAGGGTCAGCTTCTTTACATTTATATGCTTTTTAGATTTGGCGTTGCACCTTATACTCTGTCTCGAACTGTTAAGTTCTCAATGCAGACAAGCAAATAAGCTAAATGATTTGAATAAATACATGGCTAGAACATATATAGATGATAACTTGTTTGTTGTTAAAAAATAATCGTCTTATGTTATCGTCCAAGTAACAATAAAAGAGTATATGTACCTAAACTCATGCACTACTTCCTTCCGGCAGTGTGATTAAACGTGTGCCAGAATCATAGACCAGATCCGTTCCGCAACTGAAAAAGATTATAGCAATGGTAAGACTATAGAGATATAGATAAAATAGAGAATGATGATAAGGCTCCTTAGAAGACACTTTTCGACTTACTTTGTGCATTTCACTTTGTTAGTGTTACCTCCACTAGACACAGATAGTATGGTACCGAAGAAGGAAGTGTTTTCTGTTCCACAATTCGGACAGGGGCCCTGAAATTTAAGCTTATCACACATTAATTTCAAATAAATACAACCTTTACATCATCATAGAAAAAGCTTATGAACTTATACCTTCAAGATCAGAAAATCTTTAATGATAGCATTTGTAATTGTGAAGGATAGCCATAATATGAAGGGCAAAGCAGCGAACCACGTGAAAATGAAACTGAATGGCTCCGGAAGCTGCAAATATACGAACCACAGTGTATCTTTTAGTTTTGGAGAGAAAGAAAATGGATCAGAGTCAGTTTTACCCAGGGATGGCGAAGAATCATTAGGACAAGCAGAGAGCCAGAGACAATCATAGACAGATTAAGAACTAATTTTCAAGGAACCAGTTGAATTCTTATTTCCAATATGTGCATGAATACAAATATAGTATCACATATGCAGACTTTTCACAAGAGTAGTAGTAATTATTAACTCTTCTCACAAAGATTAGGCGTATCTACCAACACCACTGGTACTTCAAATCCTTTTGAGAAACTAGTTTGAACTCCTAATTTACCATATATTGCCTCGATTAATACATTCAGAGACATTTTAGATATTTAAGAGCCCAGTCGGGTATTAGCTTGTGTGATTTCTCTGTCTTCCTTATGTGATCGCGTCAGAGGGCGCCAGTATGATGATCCTCATTTGCTTGTCCTTAAGGACAGAGTTCAGCATGATGCCTGAGATGTGACTATTAGTGATGATGGGGTGTTGAGGATGCAGGGCCGGATATGTGTGCCCAATGTGGATGGGTTTCGAGAGTTGATTCTAGAGAAGGCTCATAGCTCGCGGTATTCCATTCATCTAGGTGCCGTGAAGATGTATCAGGATCTGAGATAGCATTATTGGTGGAGGAGAATGAACAAAGATATTGTGGGATTTGTGGCCCGGTATCTCAATTGTCAGCAGTTGAAATATGAGCATCAGATACCAGATGGCTTGCTTCACCAGAAGGATATTCCAGAGTATAAGTGGGAGCGGATCACCATAGACTTTGTAGTTGGGCTCCCACGGACTTTGAAGAAGTTCGATGCTATTTGGGTGATAGTGGATCGGTTGACCAAGTCAGCACACTTCATTCATGTGTGTACTACTTATTATTCAGAGTGGTTGGCAGATATCTATATCTAGGAGATTGTTCATTTTCATAGTGTCCCCGTTTCCATCAATTCAAATAGGGGCACTCAGTTCACTTTGCAGTTTTGGAGGTTTGTGCAGCGAGATGCTATTTCAAATCCAACTAGAATAGCCTCCCATGTTAGTATTGTCTCATGCTTTGAGATATGCCAACTTCCTATCACTCTGCTAAAGCTAATGAACATTCACAAGTTTTTGATCAAGCTAATTCAGATTATTCTGCACTTAATCACTTTGACTAGGGAGAAAAAGAGAAGAACCAGGCAAGGGAATGATATATATATTTACCTCCAAAAGATAGGTGATCTCAAATCCAGTGATATCGTCCAGGAAGAAGAACCTGTAATACAGCAGCCAAATAAACTATATTAAAGAAAATTGGGAGTGTTGGTTTATAAACTAAGAACACAAATAAATGTGGTGCTATCTTTTTGCCTACCCTTTTTCTGACACCAAGTATGAAGATCATCAAGATACAAGCAAGAAAGTTTAAGAATGAACTTATAAAACTGATGGAAACATTAGGGTCAGGCGGAAAAAAACTATAAGAGAGAGCTAGTTATCCTTATTTTGGAAGTTGGTTGTCTGTGTTTCTTCTTCTTTTACTATCTCAAACTATGGTCCCGTTCCCAAGGAATAAATATCACATCATAAACACAGATGCGAGAAAGAACAACCTTCACACTTTCTAATTACAAGTTTTCTCCTTTTCTTACTTCCTAAAAGCTCAAAAGTAACCATTTTTTGTGAAGCAATTGTGAAGTTGTACTGAGAGAGAAAGAAATGCTACTCACAATCCAAGCGCAACAACAGCTGCGGGGACATTTAGCAAGAACATCCTCAGATAATCTACATAAAGGTCACTATAAACCTGCAGTAAATTTGATCAAAGGCATTATATGAGTATACATAATGGCAAAAATGTAGCACGTCCTCGTAGTGCAGATGGAAAAAATGAAGGACAAACCTTTCTACTACGGAGACTGCACCGTGGACCCTCAACCACAATATCACTGCCATCCATCTAGAATTTAAGAGATAAAATACAGAGAATTTAAAGAACAGCATAAGAGAACAAGAAAAAAGTAGCAAAGTATTTCTAGTATGGCCATGTTCATAGGGACAGTAAATAGAAGAACGGCCTTTATTATGATAATCAAATAACCCCATATTAGTTACCAGTCAAACTTAAAAGTAGCCGATAAGAAAAGGAAGTACCTTATATTTGTTGATATTACAGAATCTGAGCTTATACCAAGTAATCAGTCACTTTATTATACCAACAAACAACAGTATCAAAATAAAAATTACTTTGCTCTTATTCTTCTGGTGTTTTTTGTATGTAAAAGGAAACTTTATAATACCAAGCTAATACTCATCTGCTGTCTTACATATCAAACACTAATATATAAGAATATGATTGACCAACGGGAAAGCACCTTAAGTTTCAACTTCAGCTTGTCAAACTCTTGGTCAGTCATAATCGGATTCCCAGATACATAAGCCATAGAAGCTTCCAAAAATCTCTGTTCATCAGCACCTACATTGAGAGGATATGATGTCATTTAAGCTACTTTAGGTCCCAACATAAAAACACCATATTTTGAAAATTTTGACAATTAAAATCAAATTGTTCTATACTTAGCATGACAACGCTGCTCCCTTCCCACATTAATTCTTCCTTGAGGTTATCAAATTCCTCATTTGACATGATGGCCTTTCCTTCATAATAGAACGACTGTAGTACACAGCGAAGACAAAGCCATTCAGTTTTGTTAGAAGGGGGAGTGAGAACTCCTCAATCTCAAGAAAAGAGAAAATATCAAGGGAATGGAATAGAAAAGCTGGACTTCATTACTTGTAGTGCTTGAAGAAACTCTTGTTCCATTTCCCCCATAGATTTCTTCCCCTTCCCATCAATGCTACAATACTGCAAAATTTTACTGTCCTCATCCTCCTGGACCTGACCTGGAAGTAAAACATGAGGTTTTATGAACGTAATATGGTATTGGACACCATAAAATAAATAAATTGGATAAGATCCAAAAGTTAAATGAAAAAGAAACAGAAACCTCGGCAAAAGATTATTTCAGTTTGTATGATTGACAAGTCTATAAATCTCCCTCTTTGTCTCAGCATTGCTTCGTATTTTCCTTGTATTTAAAGAGATATCTATGTTATATTAAAAGCATAAAGCGAAATGTCGTTTGTCTTTTTTAACTTTTAAAATTAGCTTTCATATAGGTAAAATAGTTATTCAATTATTTTTCTAATATTTAAAACTTTGAAATCAACTAAATTTTGATTATTATATCTTTCCTTATTGAATTAGATCCTAATTTTTTAGAGTATAAATTCACGTGACAATTTACCTCAAATTAGGAAAAGATCCTGTTTGATTTAAATTTTAAAACAAAATTATCCAAATAATCTACGTTAGTCTATGTAATATGTATACGCGAACTTTATTTTATGTAGTTAATACAAATCCAATAATTAAGCATAAAATAATATGGTTTGTAATATTACAACAAAATATTTATGATACATGTCTTTATATTTAATATTATTACGAAATCATAATTAATTAATATATGTACCTTTTTATCACTTAATCATAATAAATTAGTATAGTTCAGTCTTTGTATATTTACTGATAAATTTTTTTCTTTTTCAATATATTCATCACCGATTGAGAACTTCTTTTGGAACTATTTTCCCTTATTGAGTTTACTATTCTTCATTTACAAGACTTACACTTTAATTTTATAATTCAAACATAATATATATATATATATATATATATATATATATATATATATATATATATATATATATATATATATATATATATATACTCATTTAGAAAAGTTACACACGCAATGTACGCATACCCAAACTTTATTTTACGTAGTTACTATAAATCCTGTAATTAAGCATAAAAATAATGTATTTTATTATATCACAGCACAAATTATATTATCATAAAAGTCTTTATATTTGATATTATTACAAAATCATAGTTAATTAATATATATTTTAATTTTTTATCACTTAATCGTGATAAATTAGTATAGTTTAATTTTTGTATATTGATATATAATTTTTTCCTTTTTAATATATTCGTCGTGATTGAGAACTTCTTTGTGGAATTATTTGCCTTTATTGACTTCAATATTCATTATTTTCAGCAGTTACACTTTAATTTTATAATTCAAACATAATTTTAATAAAATATCTATATAATTTTTTTAAAACTTTTTACTCATTAGACAAGGTATACGCGCAACGCGCGTACTATTGACTAGTATATACTAAAACCAAGTAAACTTGAAGGTGGCTGAAGGCTTCATCGCATCTATAGTTGAAGGTGCAAAGAGGTTTTCTTGTTTTATTAAGGCCATGAATATAGAAAAGATGTTGGGATCGAAATTATATGGTGCATCCGGAAACTAACAATACAAATTTTGGTGGACGATAAATGAGACGACAAAAGAAAAATATACTAAACTAAGCATAATAATTTATAATGGTTTGACCAATTGATCTACATATGATAAAATTAATATAAAAGAAGAAAAACTATCGAGAGAAAAATCTCCCCTTAAACAAAACTCTTTAATGACTACATTGTGAATATTTATTTTTCTGTGTTCTTGTGAGAAGATGAGATCCTTAATTTATAGATGTGCCATTCTTGTCTTCTTAGAATAGGATAAGATATATTAAGGTGATTTAATCCTTTTGGTAGTCTTTTTCCATTCCTTCAAGAAATAGAGTCCTAATAGATTAGAAATTCAAGGCAAATCCTAACAATCTCCCCTTGGCGTGAATTTTCTTGACAAAGTTGATTCACCTTCTTCACATAATCTTCATCACTGCTACTTCCCATGATTAAAAATCGGTATAGGTTGAAAATCTTGGTATTGTTAAAAGAAGCCCAAGTATGGGTTAAAAAGAGTCCATGTGTTAAGAATAAACATAGGGTAAAAGAAGCTCATGCATTAAAAATAAGCGTGAGTTAAAACTGGCATTGGAAATCATGCATTACAAGTAGGCATGACTTAAAACTAACATTTGTTAAAAATGGCCAAAATATGGGTTAAAAAAAAGATGTAGCTGTGAGCACGTGATTTTTGCACTAAGCAAATAAATTCCAAAATTAAAATAAATAAGATTTTTGAGTGTAATTGCATGATTTGTTTGAAATTAGATACATTGTAAGTGTTTGAATAATTAGAAAATTAAAAATAGGAAAAATACTTGCATTTTTAATTAATTAGTTTTAAAAGAAAAGAAAATCAAAAAAGAAATATAGCTTTAATAGCGGAAAATATAAACAATGGTATAAAATTGCCAAAAAATGCCAAAAAATTAGTGAAGGTAGGAAATTAAGTATTTTAAATAGTAGAATAAATAAAATACAAACATACAAAAAGAATTTGTCTTAAAATAGTTAAAATACAAAATATATAAGTACAATAAGAACTGGGCCAAATACAGTCCAAATTATTGGCCCAATGCTTTGGCCCAAGGGATCCGGTCCACTATTTTAAGCTGAAGAGATCTTGGCCGTTCACTCTCATTAATCTAACGGCTGAAAATTTTAGTTGAATTTAGGCGGATAATTACTATGTGAGATTTGATCTCAACCGTCCAGTTCAGATGATCCTACGGAGGAGACCTGTGGCCTCATGTGAGTCAATACAGCGTCGTTTGATTAGGCCAAGCCCTGACCGTTGATCATCGTTGATCTAACGGCCACGACCTCCTTAGTTGGTCCGAGTATATAAAGTTTTGTTCTCAGTAGAGACCAGCCATTATACACTCCACAAAACCCTAGCCGCCTCTAACCCTTTCCCCTTCTTCGTCTTCATCACCTTCATCTACGCCGACCATGGAGGCCACCGCCTTTCATGGTGGTCTCCGGCCACTCCCTCCACCCCCTCTCTTCTTCTCTTCTTCTCCTCCATAAACCACACCCTAAAAACTTAAAACAAACCCTGAAACCCCCTGTTCTTGAAACTCCGATCATCGGAGTTCGTCTCCGGTGACCTCCAACTATGAGAACATCCTCCAACTTAACACCAAAGAACCACCATCCCCTGATCTATCACCCCACATAAGCCACCACTCTCGAATCTCACCCTAACGGTTCGAATCTTCAAAAAAGAGTCGCCGGAACCCTAATTCCGGCCAACTCAAAAACCCACCCTAAAGCTCTCACCTCTCCCTTTCTGAATACTCCCCCCTAACCAAAAACCCCCAAAAGACTTCGTCTTGAAGTCTGATAGAAAAAAAGAGAAATAAAGAAATAAGGAAAAGAAAAAAAAATCTGAAAAAAAAAAGAAGAAGAAGAAGAAAAGAATGACAAGGGGAGAATAGGAAGCTCAGGGGACCGACCGTGCTAAACTAAGTCTCCCCCTTTTTGTGTTTGCTTACTTCTCTGTTTTTGTTGTTGTTATGTTTCTGTTATATCCTTTAGTCTGTCATATGAACTAGGATTTTCCTTTGTTTAATCTTTTGTTTGTTTCTTTTCTTGATATCTCTGTTAGAACTGCACGTTTAGTTTTGGACTTGATTTTGGAAATCTAGTTTAACCGTTTGATTCTCATTCTTCTTCATCTTCTGTTTTGTTGGTTTTCAATATCTTTTCTGCAATTCCTATTTTGTTAATTTGCATGTTTAGTTTTGGGTTTGATCTTGGAAATCTAGTTTAGCCATTTGATTCTCATTCTTCTTCATCTTCTGTTTATACTAGGGATTTTTCTTTGATGTTGATCAAGAGAAATTCATAAATTGATGGCGTAGAATGAACTACGTCTGACTTGATCCCGAAATGGTACGTAGGCAGCCTCACTGAGGTTCAGTCACAATAAAGGAAAAATCCAAAAATTCCCCACATATTGAAACTGGGGCAGAAGTTATTTTTTATAATTCCGAGAGTTGTAAATATTTTTAAACCCTCGTAAATTTTGAGCCTGTATACCCTTCTTTCTTAACCCATCCAAAAGCCACGTTACAGTCCAAAGAAAGACCTTCTAATCAATTTCAAGAGAATAACAAATGTAATGAAATAAAGGAAGAACAAAACATTGGACAACATCAGTGGTACAGAAAAACAAAAGATAAAAGGAAAAATGGAAAATGAAAAAAATGAGAGAGTCTCATCGGTGAAAACCTTAACCGGCACCGTGAGGCGACCGTGAGGTTGTGAGAATAAATGAGAGAGTCTCATCGGTGAAAACCTTAACCGGCACCGTGAGGCGACCGTGAGGTTGTGAGAATAAATGATAGAGTCTTGTCAGTGAAAACCTTTAACGGCACTGCAGGGCGATTGCGAGGCTGAGAGAGAATAAATGAGACAGTCTTATTGGTGAAAACCTTTCAAGGCACCATAAGGCGATTGTAAGGATTACTATGGAAAAGAGAAAAGGTAACAAAAAAAAGGATCGGTTTGGGTTGGAAGCAATTTGGAGTCAGAATAATAGATTAAATGAACTGGGTCGGAGTTTAAATACATGGCATGGTCAACAGAATCAGCCGACACACCTAGATAAGTTCTACCACCTCTCCAAAACACCCTTACCCTTTTTAGATTCATTTTTTCTGCATTTCATTGCTCGTCTTTTGAAAGCTAACTACCAGCTCCTGATGATAAGAGATGAAATAACACTGGATCAGAAAAGAAAGAAAAGAAATTGTTGAAAAGAAATAAAGGAGTTTTGGCAAACGGGGCCAAAAGAAAAGAAGACAAAAATGAAAAAACAAGAAAATACAAAAAGCGCTTGCAGGAGATAGTCAACCGAAAGACCGCACAGTGGGAGAAAAAGCAAAAAGAGGAAACCAATAAGAGGCAGGGCGGCAGATGCCAGTTGCCAGTAGTTTACATCTAATAAGTTTTGTTTTGTGATTTAAGACACGAACAAATCGTCACTAATCGCTTTAAAGTGAATGTGACCAATGTGGAAAGATAGAAAAAATTAAAAAGAAAGTTCAGCAATAAATGGAGAAATCCATGGATGAGAATCATTCAAGCAAGAAAATACAAAAAAAATAGCAAGGAGGTATCAGCTTCTAAATCCATACTCCAGTTATCAAACTGAGGGAATACTTTTCTGCATTCGCATTTTTCATGCATCAGGCGCCCACCTGGATAACAAGGGAATACTTTTCTACATTCGCATTTTCATGCATCAGGCGCCCACCTAGATAACAAGGGAATACCTTTCTGCATTCGCATTTTCATGCATCAGGGGCGCCCACCTGGATAACAAGGAAATACTTTTCTGCAAATTTTTAATTTTATGCATCAGGCGCCCACCTGGATAACAAGGGAATACTTTTTTGCAAATTTTTTTTATGCATCGAGCGCCCACCTGGATAACAAGGGAATACTTTTTCGCAAATTTTTATTTTCATGCATCAGGCGCCCACCTGGATAACAAGGGAATACTTTTCTGCATTCGCATTTTCATGCATCAAGCGCCCACCTGGATAACAAGGGAATATTTTTCTGCATCTGCATTTCGTGCATCAGGCGCCCACCTGGATAACAAGGGAATACTTTTCTGCAATTTTAATTTCTGTTCAGGCGCCCACCTGTATAACAAGGGAATACATTTTAGCAATTTTTAATTTCTGTTCAGGCGCCCATCTGTATAACAAGGGAATACATTTCAAAAATTTTTAATTTCTACAATTTTAGTTTGTGTTAGCTAACATAAGTAACACTGTAACATGAAAAGCCCATACTGGGGCAGAATAAAAGTTTGTTGTTTTTGTTTCGTTTTGAGCAGGTATCAGTTTGAAGGCAAGAAGTACCGTCGCAAATAAAAAAAAAACAGAGGGGGAAGCAAGGAAAAGAAAACCAACAAAAAGGAAAGTCAGCATCACAGAAAATCAAGGAAAAAGAGACAAGGAAGAGTAAAGAGACAAGGAGTTAGATAGGAACAATTGTAACTCGTAGAATTATAACTTAGAATAGCTTCTTCGTTTTACATTTTATCCCCCCGGTGTAATAAGGAGTAGGTCAGCAAAGTCTCAACAGTGTTAATGCAACAGTATGTCTGGTGGTTTCTAACTGCCAGACCTTCCCGAACTACACTGACCTGATTCCTGTTTAGCCCAGGATATGTAGGCAACCTCTGAAGCAGGGTGCGGTCAAAAGGTTTTCAAAAATGCTTTCACGGAATATGCCAATGTGCAAAAATCTCTCATTACTCCTCACTTGTCTTTGCACTGAAACTCTTCGTGTTCCCGAGCAAAGAGGGGCAGCTGTGAGCACGTGATTTTTGCACTAAGCAAATAAATTCCAAAATTAAATAAATAAGATTTTTGAGTGTAATTGCATGATTTGTTTGAAATTAGATACATTGTAAGTGTTTGAATAATTAGAAAATTAAAAATAGGAAAAATACTTGCATTTTTAATTAATTAGTTTTAAAAGAAAAGAAAATAAAAATAAAATAGCTTTAATAGCGGAAAATATTAAAAATAGTAGAAAATTGCCAAAAAATGCCAAAAAATTAGTGAAGGTAGGAAATTAAGTATGTTAAGTAGTTGAATAAATAAAATACAAAAATACAAAAAGAATTTTTCTTAAAATAATTAAAATACAAAATATATAAGTACAATAAGAACTGGGCCAAATACAGTCCAAATTGTTGGCCCAAGGGATCCGGTCCACTATTTTAAGCTGAAGAGATCTTGGCCATTCACTCTCATTAATCTAACGGCTCAAAATTTTAGTTGAATTTAGGCGGATAATTAATATGTGAGATTTGATCTCAACCGTCCAGTCCAGATCATCCTACGGAGGAGACCTGTGGCCTCATGTGAGTCAATACGGCGTCGTTTGATTAGGCCAAGCCCTGACCATTAATCATCATTGATCTAACGGCCAGGACCACCTTAGTTGGTCTGAGTATATAAAGCTTTGGTCTTAGTAGAGACCAGCCATTATACACTCCACAAAACCCTAGCCGCCTCTAACCCTTTACCCTTCTTCGTCTTCATCACCTTCATCTACGCCGGCAATGGAGGCCACCGCCTTTCATGGTGGTCTCTGGCCACTCCCTCCACCCCCTCTCTTCTTCTATTCTTCTCCTCCATAAACCACACCCCAAAAACTTAAAACAAACCCTGAAACCCCCTGTTCTTGAAACTCCGGTCATCGGAGTTCATCTCCGGTGACCTCCAAATATGAGAACACCCTTCAGCTTAACACCAAAGAACCACCATCCCCTGATCTATCACTCCACATAAGCCACCACTTATCTCACCCTAACGGTTCGAATCTTCAAAAAAGAGTCGTCGGAACCCTAATTCCGGCCAACTCAAAAACCCATCCTAAAACTCTCACCTTTCCCTTTCTGAATACTCCCCTCTAACCAAAAACCCCCAAAACGACTTCAAGATGAAGTCAAATAGAAAAAAAAGAAATAAAGAAATAAGGAAAAGAAAAAAAACAAGAGAAATCTGGAAAAAAAAAGAAGAAGAAAAGAATGACAAGGGGAGAATAGGAAGCTCAGGGGACCGGCCCTGCTAAGCTAAGTCTCCCCCTTTTTGTGTTTGCTTACTTCTCTGTTTTTCTTGTTGCTATGTTTCTGTTATATCCTTTAGTCTGTCATATGAACTAGGATTTTCTTTTGTTTTAATCTTTTGTTTATTTATTTTCTTGATATCTCTGTTAGAACTGCATGTTTAGTTTTGGACTTGATCTTGGAAATCTAGTTTAGCCGTTTATTCTCATTCTTCGTCATCGTCTATTTTGTTGGTTTTCAATATCTTTTCTGTTCTTCCTATTTTGTTAATTTGCATGTTTGGTTTTGGGTTTGATCTTGGAAATATAGTTTAGCCATTTGATTCTCATTCTTCTTCATCTCCTGTTTATACTAGGGATTTTTCTTTGATGTTGGTTTACAATATCTCTTCTGTTCTTTTATTTGCTAACTGGCATGCTTAAGATTGGATTTGATCTTTGGAAACCTGGTTCAGTGATTCTGATTCTCATTTATGTCATTTCGTATGATAGATCTAGGGTTTTTTCTTCATTTATTTTTCATGTCTTTCCTGTTCTTCATCTTCACCTTCTATATCATCCGCATGTGTTAGATTAGGGTTAGTCTTTGGGAAGTTTAGATTTAGTGGTTCTGATTATTATCATTTTTGTTTACTCTGTTAGAGCTATGTTATGTTAGTTTATTTGTTCTTTTGTCTGGGTAGACCATGTCCTAATTCTCTTTACTGTTTTGGGGGATTCAGTCTATATGTGTCTATATCAATGAACTTTAATTGGATTTTTCAATGATTCATTCAACATAAAAATGATTGTAACTAAGCCTACTTAACGTTTAATTGACACTTTGTTATTGAAACAGAGTTTGTAAGTCTAATTGATTGAGATTCAACATTATCCAACTTTTTCTCTGAGTTTTAATTAAGTTGATGAGCAAGTTTGGTTTCATTTGGCTATGTGAGCAGTTATCTGTTGAAAAGGCTAAGTTTGTAATATTTTGTGTTAGTATGAGCACTGTTATTGCCTATCAAGCTTAAGTGATTTGGTTATAGCTGCAGTAGAACTAGGATTCACAAGTGGTTAATTCTGAAAACATATAGTAAGATAGGTTTAAAATTGAAAATCACAAAAAATAGGTTACAAATTAAATAAGTGACCAAGAGTGGTCAATTTTGCAATTGACCTACTCTGCTAGGTCTTTCACACACTGGCCAACAGTTAAATAGGCTAGTTGTGTAATAATTGGTTTAAGTCTGAAAGTTTAGACTTACCAAGGCTCTGACTGAGCCATGATCTCATGTGGCTAGACCTGCAAAGGTCTTAGCCAGGCCTGTGTTCAGTAATAAGCCTTGAAATGGCAAAGCCAAGTCCAAACTTTGGGATTGGCTAAGTTTTAAATTGTTTAAATATAACAAAAAGTAGGCTAGTCCTGCAATTAGCTTAAAAATGAAATAAAGTTCCCAATTAACAAGAAAATGAAACAAAGTGGTTAAAATTGAAATAGTTCTTTAAATCAAAATTGGTCAGTCCTTAAATACTAATACAAGGACTGGCCCTTAGTTAAATAAGAGTGAAAATGTTGAAAACCTGACCTAAGTAGGTCGGGTAATTCAGCTATGTCCTTAAGGGCATAAAGGGAACTTAAATTGGTAAAATGGTAGATTAAATAGAGCATATAGGGTGTAGGAGACATTTGTGCTCCTGATTTCTGCAATTTTGCAGAGATTTAAGGGCATAATGGTCTCACTAAAAAGGCAAATCAGTAAAAATCAATAAAACGTAGGGATACTTTAGTAATAGCTTAAAAATAGAATCAAAAATAACCTTCCAGCACATGCTGGAAGGAATCTTGTAACTGAAATTGGGGTGTAAAGTGTAGATTTAGTAAGTTTAAAGGGGAGGGAAATGGGATTAATCCCTATTCTTTTCCCCCAAAAATTCTGCCTATCTTCACCTATAAATACCCCTCTTCTAAGACTGATTAAGGGCTGGTTTTTTCAAATAGAAAAATTCAGAGTAAAAAACACTAACAATAGCAAATAGTCTTCTGCAATTTTCGAGTGGGAATTACTGGTGAAGTTGTGTATTTGTTTGGAATTTCTGCTCTTTTTGCGGCTGGGTTTTTATTTTGCTGATTGCTGTGGTATTTTCCCCATTTGGAATTCAATCCTACACTGTTGCTCTTGCCTGATTGAGTCTGTTGCTGTGCTTATTCCTATTCCCCTAGAACTCATTGATCTCTTTTTGCTGAATCAGGTACATACTATGATCGCATCAATGTAATATTGAATGTTGATGAAATGGAGTTCAAGATTAAACTTATCACTGTTATTTCTGCATTTTGTCTTATTTCTAATTAGTAGTCTAGTATAGTCTAGATCTGTAATTTGTTAATGTAGTATGGTATGTATAAGTAGAAGTCAAACATAAACAATGTAATAGCTAGTATGATAGCAGTAGTATAGTCGTAGATAGTATATCACTTAGTTAAAGTAAGTAAAACTCTTAAAACAAGTTAATTAACCATAGTCTAAATCGTTAATAGCTCTCTCACAGCAGTAATATAAAAACACTCACATCATTAATCAGATCTGTAGATCAGCATCTAGAGGTGAACAAGTTCAAAAGAGAAAAACAGTTAGAAGAAATAATAATTCATTTGCGACTGGGTCTGTGACACTAGACGAGCTAAAGTCGTAGCAAAATCAGTAATGCAATTGTGCATATGTCATTAAATCACTTAGCCTTAGATCATCAGGTTATCATAGTAATTATTTGAACTATTTAAGTTAAATAATGCTTTACATAGTTAAACCATTTGCTCTTAATTTCTTAGTCAAATAACTTCAATATTGGTGTAAATCAATTCTTAGAAAACAGAAGTGTAAAAGTAGTCAATTCTCATATGCATCAAACTGTTATGGTTTAAAGTTAACATTGATCACTTTGTATAGTAATTTTCTCTTCTGATGAATAAAGAGTAATTTGATTCCATGTCTTAATACTGTATGTTTGCTTTATTATGAGTTCTTCATTTTTACTTTCGTTGTTATTACTGTCATTTGGTTTGGGCCTAATACGCAACATGGGCCTGAACTATAGTATGAAGCTGGTTGGGCTGTTGAACGAAAGCCTGAAGATAGTCTGCGTCACTATGACCCAGACAGATCCAGCGACATATTAAGTATGGGTGCAGAGGCCCAGGCCTAATAATGGAAATAACAATGGCCTGGGTCTGATTCTGAAATTATAATAGATTATAAACAACTAAGGAAAAATCAGAATAGAAAATATAGTGAAACAATAGGATTGGACTATAAAATTTAACCGGGATGAGCCTCACATGACACCAAATAGTGGGTCCCCCTTTAGTAATAAAGTGAAATGTAAATAGATACGGGAAAGCTAATAGTAAATTTCATAGCTTCTCCCAAAATACTTAAAAGCCGCTAGACATTTATAGGCACGATTTATTATACTTTCCTCAAATACGAGTGTGCACTTGGTGCAACTCAAATCCCAAATCCCGGCGAAGCCGAAACGTACCAAGGGTCACAGGCGTACTGGTTGCGGTGTGACTCCAGGTGCATTTTCGCAACGTCGTAATTCTTTGAAAAATATTAAAAGTGAAAACATATACATATTGTTTAAAATCTATAACAAGTCAAATAAGATTGAGAACGACGGTTGAGAGACCGTGCTAAAACCACGAAATTCGGGAGTACCTAACACCTTCTCCCGGGTTAACAGAGTTCCTTATCCAGGTTTCTGTTCCACGGACTGTAATAACAGATTCAACTTCCTCGGATTCGGGATTAACCGGTGACTTCGGACACCATTATCTTCCCAAGTGGCGACTCTGAAAATTAAATCAAAATCCCGAATCGATTGTCCTTTATGTGGAAAAACTCCTTTCTCTTTGTTGTTATATCCTTTTCGGGTATTTGAACACTGAGGTATACCCTACGTATCTTTCCAAATGGATTGGTACAAAGCCCCTGGGTAGTAAAAAGGGAGGTGTGACAGTAGCAGTAGACGTTTTGAATAAAATTGTGATTGTAAATTTATCTCCACATGTGGTATGTTGAATAAATCTTCATTATCGTCATGTTGTAAACATGCATTGAATTTGTTTTCAACCTCGTTCTACCGTAGTCTCTGAACCATTGGCTCTGATACCACTTGTTGGGATCGAAATTATATGGTGCATGCGGAAACTAACAATACAAAGTTTGGTGGACGATAAATCAGACGACAAAAGAAAAATATACTAAACTAAGCATAATAATTTATAATGGTTTGACCAATTGATCTACATATGATAAAATTAATATAAAAGAAGAAAAACTATCGAGAGAAAAATTTCCTCTTAAACAAAACTCTTTATGACTACATTGTGAATATTTTTTGTGTTATTGTGAGAAGCTAAGATCCTTAATTTATAGATGTGCAATTTTTGTCTTCTTAGAATAGGATAAGACATATTAAGGAGAACTAATCCTTTTGGGAGTCTTTTTCCATTCCTTCAAGAAATAGAGTCCTAATAGATTAGAAATGCAGGACAAATCCGAACAAAAGATACTATGGTGTAGGATAAGTAGCAAGTCTTTCTTGAACATGCTTAGGCACAATTGCCAAAACTTTTTTTTTACTCATGTTAGATAATTAGGTTGATGGTGAAACACTTTCCTTTGCAGCAACCTTGCGTCACAATAAATCGATCACAGAAAAATGTTTATTTTTCTGAGGTGCAGAGATAATAATGTGAAATCTACTTGAGTAGACTGCAAGACTGGATGGTAATTCCTTTTGGAAGCTTCCCTTATATTCTCTAACCTGAAATAAAACATTCATGTCATATCTAAGAAACAATTGTTGGCCATAATAGTAACCATGATGGATGAAATGGATAGGTTAAGTGATGGAAATGATCAGTTAGTAAGTAATCTTTCATTTGTCAAACTTGATTTTCAAAAATCTTGAGACAAACAAAACTGATGTTGAAAGACCGATTATGGATCTTACGGACCAAGTCTTTGAGCTCACTCGCTAATTTAGCAACAAGTATCTAAAATGAAAAGGGAATAATCAGTTATTTGCAAAGAAACCTTGAAAAGGAACTGAAAGAGCTTAAGAATAGTCTATACGATAATGATAGCAGAAATAAAACATTACAAGAAAATCTTGAAAAGGCAAAATGTGAACTATCTAGATTAAGAAAGTGATATAGATCCTTTGATGCCTTGAACTGGCTGAAAAATTGCAGCACAAATATGTTGGGAATAAATGCCCCATATAAATAATGTTCACGGTAGTAAAAGTAGAATAATAATATAGCATCGAGATACGGTAATTAACAAGAATAAAAGAGTAACAATGACACCAAGATTTTTACGTGGAAAACCCTCTGGATAAGGGAAAAACCACGACCTCGAGAGGAGCAACTGATATCACTATAGTAAGGAATTTACACTTTGTAGGCCCGAGTAGAATAGTACAAAGACTACTACAACACTCAAAAGAAATAACCCTATTTTAATATTCCCACCTCACTACAATATCGCTCACTCTCTACTTTCCTCACAGATTATTTTCTTATACCTTGTCTGTGAAACATCACTCTTTCTTTCTCTCTTTGTTGGTGTATGGAAATGAGAATTGAAGCTCTCCTTTTATAGCCAAAGCTTCACTCTCTAAAGCCTACAATATTTGATAATTTATACACATTTTTCTCAATTTAACAAAGTTGGCTACCAACCCAAAGAAATTCAACAAAGTTTGCCACCTAACCAAACCAAGTCAACAAGGTTGGCTACCAAACCAAAGAAACTTTTATTAGGCACATGCCTAATACTTCTTCAATGAAATGGACATCATCAATCTCCCCCTCCAGTCTCATTTATCTAGAGGAGGTAGCACTGTCTTCTAGTTTGAGTGCACGCCGACAAGTTCTTTGCATAGCTCAAACTTGTTCCTTGGTACCACCTTCGTCAGCATATCTGCGGGATTCTCACTTGTATAAATCTTCAAGACTTTAGAGATTCATCATCTACCATTTCTCGAAACCAATGATATCTCACGATAATGTGTTTGGTCCTTGCATGGTACATAGAGTTCTTGCTAAGGTCTATTGCACTTTGACAGTCACAATAGACAACATACTTCTTCTGATGCAATCCAAGCTCTTGAAGGAACCGCTTTAACCATATCATTTCCTTGCCAACTTCGGTAGCAGCAATATACTCTGCTTCAGTTGTAGAGAGCGTAACACACTTCTGCAATCTTGACTGCCATGATATAGCTCCCCATGAAAATGTAAACAAATATTCAGTAGTGGATTTCTGTTGTCAATGTCACCTGCCATATCAGCATCTGTATAGCCCTTCAAGATTGGATCAAATCCTCCAAAGCACAAAAAATCTCCCGTGGTATCAGGTACATGAGTATCCACTTGACTGCTTCCCAATGTTCCTTTCTAGGATTTTCAAAAAACCTACTGACAACACCAATTGCGTGAGCAATATCAGGTCTAGTACATACCATTGCATACATCAAGCTTCTGATTGCTGAAGAATAAGGAATTCTAGCCATGTTCCCTTTTTCCTCCACTGTTGTAGGACACATCTTTTTGCTCAACTTTAGATGACTGGCAAGAGGTTGTGCTAACTGGCTTAGCATTCTTCATGTTGAAGCATTCTAGTACACGTTCAATGTACTTTTCCTGAGATAGCCACAACTTTCTACTTGTTCTCTCTCGAACTATCTTCATACCTAGAATTTGTTGTGTTGGGCCCAAGTCCTTCATATCAAATGACGTGGACAGATCTGCCGTCAACTTTGCTATATGTCATCCACATACAACAACAATATAATAAAGTTATTCTCAGAAAATATTTTGAAGTATACACATAGATCAGAATAGGTCTTTAGGTATGTTTGACTTTTCATGAATGAGTCAAACTTCATGTACCACTGCCTTGGTGCTTGCTTCAATCCATAAAGACTCTTTTTCAATTTGCACACTATGTTTTTCTTTCCAGCTACTCCAAATCCTTCTGGCTGCTCCATATAAATCTGCTCTTCCAAATCTCCATGAAGAAATGCAGTTTTCATATCCAACTGCTCCACTTCAAAATCTAGGCTAGCTGCTAAGTTCAAAATAGTTCGAATAGAAGTCATTTTGACAACAGGTGAGAAACTTTCGTCAAAATAAATACCTTTCTTCTGTTCGAAGCCTTTAACGGCCAATCGAGCTTTATATCTGACCAGCTTGACATTTCCATCTTTCTTGAGTTTATAGACCCATTTGCATTTGAGTGGTCTTTTACCCTTTGGAAGTTCAACCAGCTTGTACATGCCATTTTTCTGTAGAGATTCCATCTCTTCTTGCATAGCTTTCATCCACTGGTTTTTTTCTGAATGGGACAGCACCTCCTTAAGACTTTCTGGCTCCCCCTCATCACTGATGAGGACATACTCTGTGAAAGGGTACCTGCATGATTCTACCCTTGGCCTCTCTGATCTCCTCAGAGGTTGAGGTTGTTCTTCTTCCTGAGTGGGGTGCTCCACTTCCTCGACACCTTCATCAAGTTGCTCCCCCTGCTCAATAACCTCACCAGGTTGCCCCCCTGCTCGGCAACCTCATCGGTCGTACTTTCTGCACTTGTGGGATTATTAGAAGTAGAAGGAATAGTAACAAGGTTAGGAATTATACCATTCTTCGCCTTTTCTGACATATCAGCAGCAGTTCCAACTTCACTTTCTCGGAAGACTACATCTCTGCTTCTGATGACCTTCTTCTTTATAGGATCCCACAATCTGTACCCATACTCTTCATCTCCATATCCTATAATATGCAGGGAACAGATTTATCATCTAGCTTTGTTCTATGCTCTTTTGGTACATATGCAAAAGCTCTGCAATCGAACACCTTCAAATGTGAGTAGGACACCTCCTTGTTGGTCCAAACTCTCTCTGGGATGTCAAACACCAACGGAACTGTTAGACTCCTATTGATCGGGTAACATTCTGTCTGAATTGCTTCACCCCAGAACGACTTTGGCAATTTTGCCATTCTGAGCATGCTCATCGCCTTATCCACAATGGTGCAGTTCATCCTCTCGGCTACGCCATTATGCTGTGGGGTTCCAAGAGATGTCTTTTCATGTCTGATCCCATGACTTGAACAATACTCTTCAAATTCCCTAGAAGTGTACTCACCTCAATTATCACTTCGGAGACGCTTTAGCTTTTGACCCGTCTCCCTTTCTACTAGAGCATGAAACTTCTGGAAAACGTGAAACACCTGATCTTTGATTTTCAAAATATAAACCCATAATTTTCGTGAATAATCATCAATAAAAGTAACAAAATATTTGTTTCCGCCCATTGATTCAATTCCCATTGGGCCACAAACATCAGAATATACTAAATCAAGTATATTTAATTTTCTTTCGGACGATGTCTCAAATGAGACTCTATGCTGCTTACCAAATAAACAGTAGTCACAGGGTTTTATTGTTGTACCTTTGGCATAAGAAATAAGTGGTTTCTTGGCAAGAATCTGCAATGCCTTCTCGCTCATATGACCCATTCTTTTGTGCCACAAATCTGCAGAAATCTCATCTTATGTCGCGTTCAATTCGCCTTGGTATATTTTTGCATTTGTCCTGTACAACGTGCCATGAGCAACTCCCTTTGCAATCACCAATGATCCGTTGGTGAGTCTTTACTTTTGATTTACAAAATAGTTCTCGTATCCATCTCGGTCTAAAGCAATCCCCGAGATCAAGTTCATCTGCAAATCAGGTACATGCCGCACATCCTTTAGAACCAATGTGCATCCGACATTTGTCTTGATACAAATGTCACCAATCCCCGTAATCATTGAGTAACTTGTGTTACACATTCTCACAGTGACGAAATTACCTGTTACATATCTGCAAAAAAGATCTCTTATCGGTGTGGCGTGGTAAGATGTCGTTGTGTCAACCACCCATTCCGACTCTGGACCTGACAGGTGCATGCATTCCTCTTCCTCATTTATAAAGAGGACAACATTATCATTGTTTTGCACCATGGCGACTGTGTTGTCGTTATTCTTCTGGCACTGGTTTCACCTTTGCCCTTCCTTGGATTTGGGCAATCTTTTTTGAAGTGACCTGGTTGATCACAGTTGTAACATTTTCTAGCTATTGATTTGGATCAGTTTTTTGACTTCCCACGAGCTCCGGATATACTATAGTTGCTTGAACTCCTTGATAACTCATGCCTCTACCTTATGTGATGAGAGCCTGTCTTGATTTTCAGGTTTCTTTCTCATATTCTTATTGAGTAGAAGAGCCGATGTGACATCTTTCAACTCAATAGTAGTCTTACCGTGCAGGATAGTTGTTGCCAAATTATCGTACGAAGATGGCAACGAGTTTAATAGCAATATGGCTTTATCTTCTTCCTCGATTTTCACTTTGAGGTTGGCAAGCTGTGTGATTAGTCCATTAAATACATTTAAATGTGATAAAAAATTCATACCTTCACCCATATGTAGGGCGTATGACTGTTTCTTCGGGTACAATTTATTTGTCGTCATTTTGGACATGTATAGGCTTTCCAACCTTGTCCAAATTTCACGTGAAGTGACTTCATCAATGATGCTATTTACCACATCATCCGATAAGTGCAACCTGATTGCACTAGCAGCTCTTTCATCCAAGTCAGTCCAATCCTCAGCTTTCATGGTATTAGGCTTTTTGGCATCAGCATCTAGTACCTTGTGTAATCCTTGTTGGATGAGCAGATCCCTCATCATTCTTTGCCATGTCGAAAAACCGTTATCTCCATTGAATTTAACTACTTTATAATTTACTCCGGACATTTTTATTTTTCACCGAGTATAGTACTACCGATAATGAATAGTATTTCAATGAACGAGCAGAACCTGTGCTCTGATACCAGTTGTTGGGAATAAATTCTCCATTGAAATAATATTCACGATAATAAAAGCAGAATAATAATGTAGCATCGAGATACGGTAATTAATAAGAATAAAAGAGTAACAATGACACCAAAATTTTTACGTGAAAACCCCTTCTGAATAAGGAAAAAAATCACGACCTCGAGAGGAGCAATTGATAGCACTGTAGTAAGGAATTTACACTTTGTAGGCCCGAGTAGAATACTACAAAGACCACTACAATACTCAAAAGAAATAACCCTCTTTTGATATTCCCACCTCACTATAATATCGCTCACTCTCGATTTTCCTCACAGACTATTTTTTTATGCATTGTCTGTGAAACCTCACTCTTTCTTTCTCTCTTTGTTGGTGTATGGAAATGAGAATTGAAACTTTCCTTTTATAGCCAAAGCTTCACTCTCTAAAGCCTACAATATTTGACATTTTGCACATACTTTTCTCAATTCAACAAAGTTGGCTATCAATCCAAAGAAATTCAACAAAGTTGACCACCTAACCAAACCAAGTCAACATGGTTGACTACCAAACCAAAGAAACTTTTATTTGCCACATGCCTAATACTTCTTCAATGAGATGGACATCATCAAAATAAGTTAAGAATCGGCTATTGAAACATGTACCAAGATTTGATCCTAAGCACCTAGGAATCTCCGATAATTACAATGTTGACACACTGCAAGTTACAAAGTATCCACCATTTAACATAGGAAATAATTTTTATTTTTATAAATTGCCCTCATGTGCATATTTGCTCACATTCTATAAATAGATAAGAATCTTTTCTTTAATTTGGGAATAGTTACGACTTAGGACTTAGGTCCACTCCGATCCAAGGTCCATTTTCCTAACAAAACATAGGCATTTTTTTTTTTGCTTTCTTCCTTAAGCAACAACAATAATCAAGTCGAGAATGATGATAAGATTTCTAGCAGACACTTTTGGACTTACTTTGTTCATTTCACTTTGTTGATTCCACAATTATTATTCTTCTTGGACACATAATGGATCTTGTAATACTTTATGCATCTCCCTAATAAAATGCACCTACGTTAGAATTACTCGCTAATGCATGATCAATTCGATAGATTCACCCTCGAAAATAAGAAGTTCTGATCCGACATGGATTATATAAGCCACTTAATGTCCATCCGATGCATCTGTTATGGTTATTTCATGTCTACTTTTTTCTTTTTTCATATGAATTTACGTACATAAATTTGCTTCTCAATTTTCATACATCTCAAGTATTTAATACTCTTCTCTTGATAAACTTACATTGACTTCTTGAGTTGACAGACCCCCACTCTTAATGTTAAAGGAAAGACCAAAAATCAGAATTTGTGTACCATTATTAGTGGATACTTCATAATAATCCGTTTTGGCAACTTATCTTCAACAGATAAAAAGAGTATAGAGAATACCTTATTTGTAACCCTGAGGACAATCTTTAATGTGTGTCTTTATTTTCACTAATTGAAATGCCACAGCGTGGAATCTTACAAAACCCGAAAGAGAAATTATAGTAGTAAATCTAAATGATCACTAGATACAAGAAATGTACAATTCTTTCAGTTGTGAAAGAATAGGTACAACAACTTAAAAAACAAAACTAAAAGATTGCTGTAAAAACTATAGCACCACTCCTTCGGGGCGCCTAGATAGTGAAAAGGAAAAAACTAGCGAAAAGCCAAGAAAATCGGCCTTTGATTGAGGCTCAGGATTACTAAAGGCTTAGAAGAAAGTATTTAAAACTCACTGACCCGACTAATCAGCATTAGCCAATATTTATAACTCATTATATGACTAATGGAAGTTGACTTTGGCTTGGTAAGTCATGCCTACATGCCAATTAGAGGGTGCAACATTATAAGCTATAATAGTCTCATGATTTGTGTAGGACGTGAGCTTGAAAGAAAGAGATTGTCCTGCAAGTGTTGCAAATGCCTGGTATGATGCTCCCCAGTTATGACTCATGCTTATCCACCCTGTTTTGCTTCCCTTCACCCACATGTTTGCCACGTCGCCACCTCCAGCAACATTCATCACGTAAACCAATAACCAGTAACCGTTTCCTTGGAATGCAAACCGAATCCCGCCTTTCTTAATGCAAGGTACCCTACAAAAAGTAACACCATATTAGAGATGCAAGAAATGATACAAGATTAGCTTTAGAGGAACAAAAGTTCAAATATTTAAGAATTTCTTAATATCACGCGACTCGACTTTTAACGTTATGGTTTATGTTGGAGGTGCTCTATTACTAGAGTAATTTACTCGTCCTTAAATTGTTTCTTAAATCTTTGATTTAGAAAAAGAATAAATAATTTTTATACTATTCACGTAAATTTACGCATTGTATCATACATACCTGCGGTACATAACGGGGACAATGCCAGCTTTCCATTGAGCAATTTTCATGAAAGCAGGTTTAGCCATGTCAAAGTGCTGACGTGGAGGGTTGCACCAACCACCATGGTTGGAGTCTTGGGCCCAATTGGGTGGGCAGAGATTTGTGGCTGTAATGGTGGTAAATCCTTTGTAGCAAAATTTAGATTTCACACATTGTATTTGGAAGCATTGCCCACATGAATATCCATTGCTAAATAACACTGTGCTCAATGCTGCAGTTGCTGTACCATAACCAGAATTGAACAAATTCCCATATCCACAAGCTCCACCTGCAACAACGAGTCGAATTAGTTACTTGAAAAATAAAGTAGGTTACCTGTTACAATAAGCTAAAATTCAATAACTGCTTGACTTAGTTTGGAATCGAGGGATAATTGATTGACTATAGTGTAACGCACCCATTGTCTCAGAAGCGGTCTCGTCTCCGTAGAACGTGGCATAAGCAAGCTTCCAAGGCATGGCTTTAAACTTAGGGGTGGAATAGTAACCAGAAGCTATTGCTTGGTGAAAAAGTGCCATTGTCGCAATGAGGAAGAAACTCAATCTCCATCTGCTGTTGAAAGATGCCATTGTTGCTTGTAATTTCCTAATGTATCACTTCAGAAAATTTTGCTATGGCTTAATTGACTTGTAACTTATGCCTTTTATAGTTTGTGTTTTAAGTAAGGAATAAGAAAATGTAGCCTTCGTGCCCCCACGAACCTGTTAGGCTATAAAGTCAACTTTTTTGTTACAGAATAGAATTTATTTATCTTTATACCACGTAACCAAACTACAAGGTTTGACATTTAATTTGGTTTTGGCAACGTGCGAGCAGGTTTTATGCTATTGTGTTTGGCCGTACTGTTTGTTAGATTCATTTTTTTTCTTAACGATAGAAATATCCTAAGAATGTAGGCTAACATTAAACTTAAATTAATTTAAATCTAAATATTCTGAATTTTGTAACAAGTAGATGCATTGGCCATCCGACAAACAATTTCAAGAAATCTAGAAGGGTAGAAGGAATAATTAGTTTTAAAAATAATAGAAGGAGAGAGTTTGGTATGCATGGATACGTGGCAAGTAGAATATGGAAATCAACAAATTCAACTTTTATTGCGGCAGAATTAATCATTTTAAATTTTCTGAAGATGATTAATTATAGTAAATGACAAGAGGCGTTGTTGTGATAGTAAGCAACCTCCACTTCCCACCGAAAGATTGTGAGTTTGAGTTTTCCCAAGAGCAAAGTGAGAAGTTCTTGGAGGGAAAGATGCCGTAAATTTTGGGTTGAGAGAGTGAGTCGAAAAATGTTTATATAAAGGTTTTGTGCGCAAGCATAAATGGTTTGACTCTAATTTTCTAAATCTGCGTACTCGTGATTGGATCCACAACACATGGGTGAAGCTACATTTGTTAAAGGGTGGTCAATTGATCACCTTTCGTTGATATATAGGTAAAGGGTGGTCAATCCCTTTTCAAGTTTGAGGATGGTCAATCCCTTCTTTCAAGTTTGAAGAAATCACCGACTGAGAAAAACAATTCAACTCTATATAATCTGAATAAAAACATTCATATGATCACCTGTGCTTTTTGAGTTAAATTTTGCCTGTGGTATATACATGCATAATATACATTACTTAACTACATATTGACATGCTGCAAGTTGCAAAGCATCCACCATTTAACATAGGAAAATAGCTTTTATTTTTACAAATTGCCCTCAAAATACCCATGATATGATCTCTCTCCCATGCAGTTGGTGTCAGTGCAATCTGTTTGCAGATGTCACCAACGTAGAATCGCCCTGCATTGTTTACAAGTTTACAGTAACAGTTAGCATCATCTTATACCACCAAAACTACAAAGGGAAAAACTTGATCCAATATGAATGTTTTAGAACTTCAGGAGATATTAGCAAGTGTTGAGTCCCCGTCGGCTCAAGATGGGTAACTTGGACTTCTTATAAGGTCTTAGGCAATCCTCATCTCATGAATTAGCTTTTGAGGTTAAGTTAGGTCAAGACTCGTTTATCAAGATATCAGAGTCATGCCCCCGATGTTGAGCCCTTAGGATAGATTTGTTCACTCTCCAGTTGGCAGGTCTGGGCGCGCGGGGGTGATGGAATCCCACATTGCAGATGGATGGATTCCTTCTACTTTTTATATGGCTTAGGCAATCCTCATCTTTCGAGCTAACTTTGAGGTTGAGTTAGGCCCAAGGTCCATTTATCATGGTATCAGAGTAAGTCCCATCTCACTATTTACCCAATATTGGACCCAGTGGCGAAGCCAGAAATTTTATTTAGGGTGTTCAAACTTGAAAGAAGTATAAAAAATCATCAATAAAGGGTGTTCAATATATGTTATATACCACTAAAATCTAATATTTTACCTATATATACGGTGTAAATTTTCGATGAAGGGTGGTCAGTTGACCACCCTTGAAGCTATGTAGCTTCGCCCATGCGTGTGACTATATCCAATGTTGTCCACGCTCCAATCGTTCGGTCCTTGTCATGCGCGTGCAGGGGAAAGTTGAGTCCCACCTCGGCTCAACATGGGTAACTTGGACTCCTTATATGATCTTGAATTTTACTCACCTCATGGGCTAGCTTTTGGGTCATAAGGAACAAGCGCCGTTCAACTAACATCTTCTAGGTTGAGAATATAGTATAGAAAAGAACCAAACATAAAGATGCCGCATTCATTAATCGCTCTCAGTACTTCACAGCCAGTAAAGGTTCAGAATTGGTGAAACTTTTCAAGTGGTATGCGTGTTATGTGGAAGTACATCTTCTTAGCCTTTATATTCTATTTTCAAAGTTAGAACAGTGGAATCACAATTTTGTTGACATAAGAAGGTCTACTGCTACTCAACTTATCCTAGTCTTAATCATCAGAGGATAAATAGTTTAGTTTCTTAAATCTGATGTCACGAAAGAACTACACAACCAAAAGCTCACTCTCATCTGCGGCCTGCAGGCCGTCTTGCAAACTGGTCATTAACAGTCCTCTCGGAGGACAATAGAGCAATGAAGGGTCAGCTTCTTTACATTTATATGCTTTTTAGTTGCACCTTATACTCTGTCTCGAACTGTTAAGTTCTCAATGCAGACAAGCAAATAAGCTATATGGTTTGAATAAATACATGGCTAGAACATATATAGATAATAACTTGTTTGTTAAAAAATAATCGTCTTATGTTATCGTCCAAGTAACAATAAAAGAGTATATGTACCTAAACTCATGCACTACTTCCTTCCGGCAATGTGATTAAACGTGTGCCAGAATCATAGACCAGATCCGTTCCACAACTGAAAAAGATTATAGCAATGGTAAGACTATAGAGATATAGATAAAATAGAGAATGATGATAAGGTTCCTTAGAAGACACTTTTCGACTTACTTTGTGCATTTCACTTTGTTAGTGTTACCTCCACTAGACACAGATAGTATGGTACCGAAGAAGGAAGTGTTTTCTGTTCCACAATTCGGACAGGGGCCCTGAAATTTAAGCTTATCACGCATTAATTTCAAATAAATACAACTTTTACATCATCATAGAGAAAGCTTATGAACTTATACCTTCAAGATCAGAAAATCTTTAATGATAGCATTTGTAATTGTAAAGGATAGCCATAATATGAAGGGCAAAGCAGCGAACCACGTGAAAATGAAACTGAATGGCTCCGGAAGCTGCAAATATACGAACCACAGTGTATCTTTTAGTTTTGGAGAGAAAGAAAATGGATCAGTGTCAGTTTTACCCAGGGATGGCGAAGAATCATTACGACAAGCAGAGACAATCATAGACAGATTAAGAACTAATTCTCAAGGAACCAGTTGAATTCTTATTTCCAACATGTGCATGAATACAAATATAGTACCACATATGCAGACTTTGCACAAGAATAGTAGTAATTATTAACTCCTCTCACAAAGATTAGGCGTATTTACCAACACCACTGGTACTTCAAATCCTTTTGAGAAACTAGTTTGAAGTCCTAATTTACCATATATTGCCTCGATTAATACACTCAGAGACATTCTGCTATGCTATTTCAAATCCATATAGAATTGCCTCCCATGTTAGTATTGTCTCATGCTTTGAGATATTCCAGCTTCCTATCACTTTGCTAAAGGCTAAAGCTAATGAACGTTCGTAAGTTTTTGTTCAAGCTAATGCAGAATTTCTGCACTTAATCACTTTGACTAGGGATAAAAAGAGAAGAACCAAGCAAGGGAATGATATATATTTACCTCCAAAAGATAGGTGATCTCAAATCCAGTGATATCGTCGACGAAGAAGAACCTGTAATACAGCAGCCAAATAAACTATATTGAAGAAAATTGGGAGTGTTGCTTTATGAACTAAGAACACAAACAAATATGGTGCTATCTTTTCTACTTTCCTTTTTTGACATGAAGTGTGAAGATCAACAAGATACAAGCAAGCAATTTTAAGAATGAACTTATAAAATTGATGGAAACATTAGGGTCAGGCAGAAAAAAACTTTAACAGAGGAATAAGTGTCACATTATAAATACAGATGTGAGAAAGAACAACCTTCACACTTTCTAATACAAGTTTTCTCCTTTTCTTACTTCCTAAAAGCTCAAAAGTAACCATTTTTTGTGAAGCAATTGTGAAGTTGTACTGAGAGAGAAAGAAATGCTACTCACAAACCAAGCGCAACAACAGCTGCGGGGACATTTAGCAAGAACATCCTCAGATAATCTACATAAAGGTCACTATAAACCTGCAGTAAATTTGATCAAAGGCATAATATGAGCATACATAATGGCAAAAATGTAGCACGTCCTCGTAGTGCAGATGGAAAAAATGAAGGACAAACCTTTCTACTACGGAGACTGCACCGTGGACCCTCAACCACAATATCACTGCCATCCATCTAGAATTTAAGAGATAAAAATACAAAGAATTTAGAGAACAGCATAAGAGAACAAGAAAAAAGTAGCAAAGTATTTCTAGTATGGCCATGTTCATAGGGACAGTAAATAGAAGAACGGCCTTTATTGTGATAATCAAATAACCCCATATTAGTTACCAGTCAAACTTAAAAGTAGCCGATAAGAAAAGGAAGTACCATATATTTGTTGATATTACAGAATATGACTTATACCAAGTAATCAGTCACTTTATTATACCACCAAGCAACAGTATCAAAATAAAAATTACTTTGCTCTTATTCTTCTGGTGTTTTTTGTATGTAAAAGGAAACTTTATAATACCAAGCTAATACTCATCTGCTGTATTACATATCAAACACTAATATATAAGAATATGATTGACCAACGGGAAAGCACCTTAAGTTTCAACTTCAGCTTGTCAAACTCTTGGTCGGTCATAATCGGATTCCCAGATACATAAGCCATAGAAGCTTCCAAAAATCTCTGTTCATCAGCACCTACATTGAGAGGATATGATGTCATTTAAGCTACTTAAGGGCCCAACATTAAAACACCATATTTTGAAAATTTTGACAATTAAAATCAAATTGTTCTATACTTAGCATGACAACGCTGCTCCCTTCCCACATTAATTCTTCCTTGAGGTTATCAAATTCCTCATTTGACATGATGGCCTTTCCTTCATAATAGAACGACTGTAGTACACAGCCAAGACAAAGCCATTCAGTTTTGTTAGAAGGGGGAGTGAGAACTCCTCAATCTCAAGAAAAGAGAAAATATCAAGGGAATGGAATAGAAAAGCTGGACTTCATTACTTGTAGTGCTTGAAGAAACTCTTGTTCCATTTCCCCCATAGATTTCTTCCCCTTCCCATCAATGCTACAATACTGCAAAATTTTACTGTCCTCATCCTCTTGGACCTGACCTGAAAGTAAAAAATGAGGTTTTATGAACGTAATATGGTATTGGCCACCATAAAATGAATAAATTGGATAAGATCCAAAAGTTAAATGAAAAAGAAACAGAAACCTCGGCAAAAGATTATTTCAGTTTGTATGATTGACAAGTCTATAACTCTCTCTCTTTGTCTCAGCATTGTTTTATATTTTCCTTGTATTTAAAGAGATATATATACTAAAACCAAGTAAACCTGAAGGTGGCTGAAGGCTTCATTGAATCTATAGTTGAAGGTGCAATGAGGTTTTCTTGTTTTATTAAGGCCATGAATATAGAAAAGATACTATGGTGTAGGATAAGTAGCAAGTCTTTCTTGAACATGCTTAGTCACAATTGCCAAATCCATTTTTACTCCTGTTAAATAATTAGGTTGATGGTGAAACACTTTCCTTTGCAGAAACCTTGCCTCACTATAAATCGATCACAGAAAAATGTTTATTTTCCTGAGGTGCAGAGATAAGAATGTGAAATCTACTTGAGTAGACTGCAAGACTGGATGGTAATTCCTTTTGGAAGCTTCCCTTATATTCTCTCAGTCGACATAGTCTTGCTATTAAAAAGCCTGGCTGTAGGGTGATTGATCAGAGTTACTCCACTTAAAACTGTCATCAGAATTTATACTGAAACAGAATTTGAAGTAAAGCCTATTTTTCACTATTTTGTATTATGAGAATTCATCATAAATTGGATAGTTTGGGACCAGCAATGCGAGCAAGCTCACACAGGCATATATAATTTCTGTCTTAGCTATCTCATTAATCTAGCTACTGGAGATCAGGCATCCGCTTCGAACCTGGCTGGTGTTACTTACTTAGTGATTCACAATCTACAAGCCTTTACGGCTCTATGAATGAAAATCAGAACTTCTCATTTAGGGCAATACTCCATTTTGCTGAAACAGATCTTGAAATGTGGCATTAAACTAGAAATATTGAACTTCTTCACTCTTACAGACCTGTTAGAAGTAGTCAATTGACATGCTCTTTTTCTGACAGCAAGTAAATAGAACTAATTCTTGAGGAGAGTCCACATTTACAATAATGATGGATAGAATTAAGATATTTGGCATAGCCAAGATGGTATTTTTGGCAATATCCCTAAAATAATGTGATAGCCTCGGGGAATCTCACATCGATAAAACACGAGAGAAAGGCTAAGCATATAAGTAGATTGGTTTTAGACTCTAGTGATGCGTTTTAAAGCCGTGCCGGCGTAGGCCAAAAACTGATAATATCACTAGTGAATTGGGCTATTACATACGGTATCAGAGCCACTCCGCGTGAAACCTTGAACGGTAGTGTGGCAAACCTCAGCAAGGACACTGAGTCCCTAAGGGGGTGACGTGACATCCTAGGCGAATCAAACACGGGATAGATGTTGGGAATCTTAACCTTGAACGGTGGTGGGGTAAACCTAAGCGAGGGCGCTGAGTCCCTAGGGGGGTGATGTGACATCCTAGGCTAATCAAACACGGGATAGATGTTGGGAATCTTAAATGGTGATAGGGCAAACCTTAGCAAGGACACTCCGTCCCTAAGAGGTGATGTGAAATCCTAGGTGAATCAAGCATGGGATAGATGTTGGATATACATGTAAACTACCTTAGACTCTAGTGAAACGTTTTAAAGTCGTGAGGTCCTAAGCCCAAAGCGGATAATAAACTAAGGGATTTGATCCCCATTAAGACTATAAAGTAACCATAATTATTAAATAGAACCCAAGATGAAAACGTATAGCCTAACCTGGCTGATCAGTAGTGGCCTTAGGGGAGAGAACCAACAACCTTTTTCGAATAGATAACTTTTTGCTGGCACCAAAAGGGATCAATGGCAGCCTTGGCGAAGAAGAAGAAGAAGATGATGATGAAGCAGTTGGTAGTGAAGCAGAAAAAAATGGCCTTTTAAAAGGGGCATGAAAGAGCCGAGAACTTGTCATACTGAACCCAAGTTTGGTCGCCATTTAATTTGGGGACGGCCAAAATGGTGGTGGCAAATGTTAAGAAAATGGAGTAAAAGCAGCAAAACTGTAAGCATTGTAGAAAATCTTGGAATATGATGGTTATGGTAGAGGAGAAAGAGTGGCAACAAATGAGAGCAATTCAAGATAAGGCTATTGTGTGGAGGGAAATGAATTGTTTTCTGTCTTTATTTACTCTTCAGCTAAATCTTCTTCTCAGTTACATTAGTTATTGATGTTACAAAATCTGCCATGTCATCTTCCTATGGTTCAACACCAGAATCTAGGAACCTACGTTTGCTTGACACGTGGAGGCTTGTTCTGTTCACGTGTGTGTCACGTGGGATTGTTTGCCCAATGGAATTCTCGTGCATTTGGTCCCTCTCTAATGTTTGATTTTGGTTCTCACAACAACATCGTCCTAAACGGTAACCACAATTTTCAGTCCTTTTCAAAATAATTTTTACTAGTTTAAATGAGTAAAAACAATTTATTGTGGTTCGAAGAATGATGTTCCTAGTACAATGGATAAATATGTTTCAAAAGTTTTAAATGAAATTTATATATTAAGAAATCACAGCACACAATTTTTTTTGGGAACTCGGGGAAAATCCACAGCCATTACAGCCTTAGCCTCAACCTCAACCTCTACCATAGCCTCTGTCCTTCGGGTGAGCATTAAGTGGTAAGTACTGGGTAAACCCTCCACTGTGTAATAGCCTGCAAACCACACGGGGACATGAACTACACGATGCAAGCCCAGTTTGACATGTACGACTCAGAAGGCATTGAGGGGAGAATCGATCCCAGACCATCTGTATGTATAACCGCTAGGGGTGTGCATTCGATTTATCGATTCGATTTTGACCATTATCGATAATTACTTATCTATTAACGATTTGTACATATGCTTATCGTTATCGTTTCAATAAGGTTTTGAGTTTTTCGCTTTCGATTTATCGATTTGGGGGGCTTATTGATTTGGTTATCGATTACACCAATAAAAAAATTTGCGGAATTCTAAGGAAAGTATATCGCTATAAACGCGCCTAACTAATATGAACAAAAAGAAGCTAAAATAAGACGAACACCATTTATAATATAAAAATTGTGTCAACAAGCACATGCAACAAAACTATAGTTAGAGGTCAAATGTATGCCACCAACACTCCAGCAGTATAAAAAAATAAAACAAAACAAAATAGATCATTACGGCTAATTCTGTTTTCCATTAATTTAAACTTCATTCCCTCGATCTTTAATATGAGCATTCCTTAAATGTGGTAGAGGAAATAATAGGTTATGGGACTTAGGGTAAATGAAAGGGTATAGATTAGGGAAAATAATTTTTTATAGCCGCTTCCAAAATAGTAGCAGAATATATATACATTCTGTATTTTATATTAATCTAAACAAATAGGTAATTACTTATTTAACAAGTGTCTACAATCTAGCGGTATGCATTCGATTAATCGATTCGATTTTGACCATTATTGGTAATTACTTATCGATTATCGATTTGTACATATGTTTATCTTTATCGTTTCAATAATATTTCGATTTTTTCGATTTCGATAACAAATAATTAATTCGATTTACCGATAAACCGATTCGAGTGCACATCACTAATAATTGCCCATCAAATCAACTGGGCCATTACAAAGGGACAAGACACACAATTTTGAAAAATAACATTGATCATCATTTGTTTACTCCTTTTCACTCAGCTGATTGCCTTCTACTTTCTCCCCTACAAAAATAAATTTCGGCACTTTGTTGAGCACCACACCGATAATGGGGGACTATTTAATAGTGTTGGACAATTCTCATTTTTTGAGCCAATTTTAGGGTTGAATTAAATACTACAGAAAAAGGTCAGATTTGTCCTTTTAGATCAAAAATTAGTTATAAGTAACATCTATTATACTTTCCTTTCACTATTCACCCCTCTCATTGCCCATTTCAATATTTTTGCCCCTACAACTAACGGATCATTTTAGTAAGGCACGTGGCACGATGTGAAACAGCATAACCATTTACCCATTTACCTCACCTAATCAGCCCGACCCGACAACCCCAATTCAGCAACACCAAGAAAGGTCCAATAACATCAATCGCTTCCTTCTTCTCTGATTCTGCCAGCGCCTTTACTACCTCCAAATTCCATTTTAACAAATTTCGGCACAAGCAAAGAAAGGCAATGTATTGTATAGAGGAAAAAATTTGATATTGAAGCTAAAACCTCCAACTACCAGCATGGGTATTTTTTTGTTTCATTTTTTGGTAGCAAATTTAAAAGCATATCCATTACAAGCAGACTACCGGATTTTATTAGACTTGAAAGAGTAAGGTAAAACAAAGTTTTCCACCACTACATCCCCACCCTCATTTTTTTTTTATTTGTACCAAGTGTCCGAGTCTGACTAATCCGGGGAGGGGCACAAGCCTTCGGCAAGGAATTTCGCACAAGTGTACCACAGTTAATTCAATTTTTACCCAGTCCGATGGTCCTTAAAAATTATTTACACCTGGCGAGTTTCGAATTTGAGACCTTGAAAGATAAACGCTCAAGTCGATTGCCACCAGGCCAACATGAGGGTTACCACATCCCCAGCCTCCTCCCTGAATAGAAGATTGCTTTGTAATTGTATGGTTTCCCATGATTGTGTCTCTTCCATTTAATTCATCGAAAGTAGTACTCCAAATCACTGACCACGGAACTTTCCGGTGATTCCTCCACTACTACCTATTTCTGGTGACCTCCCAGATCTCAAATCATTACGCTCCATCGAAAAGCTCATCAAGAAACTATATGAAATGGCATCAGCAAAAGCAAGATCAAACTCGACGGACTATTGCCGCCAAAAGAATTACTGCTAAAATCGGTGCTAGAGAGCAAATTGACTGTGGCAGATGCTAGGAAGCTATTAAATTTATCACAATTATGAGATGGTGAAATTGAAGCTAAGGAAAATTGAAAAGAACTGTATTTTGTGATAAGAATTTTTCAAAATCTGTTGTGAATCTTGTTCGAATAATACTAATCAATGCCTAAATTCGCGAAATAATTTTGTGATTGTTGAATGATTGGGGGTCTTTTCGGGTTTGGGGTTGAACGGGTAGATTAGAGGAAAAATGATTAAGTGGGTTAAAGGAAAAATAGTTAAGTTGTTTAAGATGTTGACACGTGTTTTTATGAATTGGTCAGTTGGTTATGGAAAAAATATTAAAATGGGTAATAACTAAGATTACTTATAACTAGGGGTGACAAATGGACGGGTTGAGCTGAATTTAGGCGGGTCAAGATGGGTTAGTCAATAAATGGGTCATTGCCTAACTCAGCAGTCTAAAGTGAATTTGGGTTAAGATGGGTTGAGTCAAGATGGGCTGAACAATGGGTTATAACCCAACCCGCCCAATATGACCCATATTTTAAAATCATGCTCATCTTGCATCCAATTTTTTTTAGTGGGTTTGCGTCCGGGGTGGGGGTGAGGGGGAGGGAGCATGGCAGGGGTAGGGGTAGAGGGTGTAGAAAAATAAAATAATTAAAAATTTAAAATACAACAAAAAAATTATCTTTTACAGGGAATTTGTGCGGGGTGGGGGTGTAGGGGGTTGGGTGGGATGTGGTGGGGTGGGTGAGTGAGTGGCGTAGAAAAACAAAAGAACAGAAAATTAAAAATAAAATAAAAAAATGAGAGCAACTAAGTAAATTTCTAAATAAGTTAGGTTGAGATACTCTATTTTGGGTGAGTTTCATGGGTTATATTTGGGCTGTTAAATTGGTCAGAATAGGATATAAAAAATAATGGGTTAACTTGGGCTCAACCCAAATTGACCCATAAACTAAAATAGTTGTAGCCCAACCCATTAATATCTGGGCTAATTGGGCGGGTTAGATGAGTTTGGGCTCAAATTGTCACCCCTACTTATAACTAATTTTTAATAGTAGAGGGACACATTTAGTCATTTTCCTTAAATACTAAGTCTATTTTTTATTTCAAGAATCACAGCTAAGAACACAGAAAGAAAGGAATAGGCAGAAGTAGTCAATCAAGCAATTATAGTTCCTTCCACTTAGCTCAAGAGCATATTTGCATTTCTATAATATAAAAGAGTTAGAAATGTCCTTAACGTATTAAAAGTGGCTAAAATTTATCCTCTTTTCACCTATTGGACTTCTATTACCCTTAAAATTAATTTTTGTGTTAAAACTTAAAAATGCTTCTTCTTTTAACTGAAGTATGAGATGGCATATGGGAAACTTTTAAGAGAAATTTTCATAAAGCACTATCTCTTAGTGATAATTAGCTATGTATCGATATTATTTGCTATATTACGGATTGTAGATACATTTTTTGTTGTTATAAGATGTATTAGATGTATTTAATCTATTATATTAATGAATACAGTAGCAAAAATAGGTGTTGTTATAAGTCCAGCTAATCATTTGTTGTATTCGGCTGTATTCACGGAGTGAAACATGGGATTACAGTTAGACAAATGATTGTATTCGACCGTATTCACGGCGTGAAATAGGGATTACACTATTTTTAAACGGGAAACGAATCAACTAACATAATAGACTCCTAATATAACTCAACAAATTCAATTATAACACATAAATTTTGTATTAAAAAAAAATTCAACCGAAAAATACTAAAAAAACATAACAATCTTCAGAGAAATTATATAGTATATATGAATACATAAATTATATTAATTAAAAAATTCATGGCATATAATACATAGAATATAGCAAGATACATTGAAATTCAATGAAAAAAGACAGTGAATACAATTAAATACATGGAATACAACGAGATATATTGAATTACAATGAAAAAAAAAGATAATGAATATAATGAAATACATAAAAATACAGCGTGGTACGTTGAAAATATATTGAAATATATTAATAGAATTTTTGAGATGCGTGAGAGGAATTTGTTTCGGTTTTAGATGAAGGAGCAGCAAGGGGTGCCGAAATTGCGGCTGAAGATGTCATTTTTCAGATCGAGATTGACGAAACCCTAGATGAAATACATGCGCAATTCAGTAATGTGAAGCCGGTAAAGCCAGTGGAGCTCTATCGTCCTCAGACGGCCCCAGCACACAACCTACAAGAGCTTGTCAATGGTGGAAGGGAAGAATTCCATTTGAACAACTTTCAGCATCAAAAGCTTGCTAGAATGCAAATTGATTTCATTGGAGCAACCTCGAGACCCATTATTTCTCCATCACACACTATAGTCTGAGCATCGCGAAAAGGAAGAGGCAAGGTGATGCAGGTGAGATAATTTTGAGATTGATTGTAGCAGAGAAAGGGAATAGTGTAACTAAATGACAAAATACCTTAGTACCCCTAAATTATTTGAGAATTATTACTTTCCTCCTTAAACTATTTCTGGTTCGAATTACCCCCCTCAACTTGGCCTTTTGAGAATAATTACCCCTAAATGCTTATGTGGCAAAAAGTGTGGGTACACTCACCTGCCATGTGGATTTTTCTGTCCATGTGACATTTTCGTGAAAAATAAAAAAGAATTTTTATCTTTTTAAGAATATTATTTTTTAAATAATCTTTTTCGAATACAATTTATAATAAAATTTGGATAGAACGACATTAGTTAGGCTAAATATTTTTATTTGTTCAAAAATAATAAAATTTTAGTTAATCTTTTTTGGAATGTGACCTGAAAATAAATATTTATACAATTAAAATAAATAGTCAATGCATCTAAAAATTTATAAAATATAGTTTGAAATTAATTATTTTGGCTATAATTTTGTATATATCTCTAAATTACAGTGCTTCAATTTTGTTTTACGGATTTTACCTAAAAAAAAGTAAAAATACACAGTTGAAATAAATAGTCATTGCATCGCAAAAGAATAAATAAAAAGAGTATACAATTACAAGAAATTACAAGTGCAATTGTACACTTTTTTTATTTCTTCTTTGTTTCAACGATTATGTATTTCAACTATGTATTTTTATAACTTTTTAGATGTCTTGACAATTTATTTCAATTGTATAAATTTTTATTTTCAAGTAATATTCAAAAAAAGATTAACTAAAATTTTATTATTTTTGTACAAATAAAAATATTTAGCATAACTAATGTCGTTCGTCCAACTTTTATTATAAATTGTATTTAAAAAAATTATCTAAAAAATAATATTCTTAAAAAGAAAAAAAAATTCACGAAAATGCCATATGGACAGAAAAATCCACATGGCAGGTGAGTGTACCCACACTTTTTGCCACATAAGCATTTAGGGGGGTAATTATTCTCAAAAGGCCAAGTTGAGGGGGGTAATTCGAACCAGAGATAGTTTAGGGAGGAAAGTAATAATTCTCAAATAGTTTAGGGGGGTACTAAGGTATTTTGCCTAACTAAATAACATATTTTGTGTCTTAGGGTTAGCAGGTAACCAAAATTAAATATTTTGCTATAAATATTAAAATGTATCTATAGAATATAATTTTTTAAATAATATTTATTTAAAATAAATAAGGTATTAAACTTTACCATAGGAGGTAAAAATTCTAACTTTTGACTAAATAGGTGACATTAATTTATTGATCCACATGGATACTAGACCAATAACAATAATAAATTCAATATAATCTCATATAGCAGGACATGTATACGAGACCAAACCCTTAAATGATCCAATAGATGGAAGACGGAAAAATTTGAACTATTTCTAATACGTTAAGGACATTTGACCCTTTTCCGTTTTTAAAAGGATAAACGGCTATGTTTTTTAGAAAAACTATTACGACAAGGAAAATCACAAATATATTGGATAACGTAAAGCCCAAAATATAGTAAAGTAATTCTCACTAGACCAAGTGCAAAAGCCCATAAGAAATGTTGTAGTCACCTGAAGGCTAGGCTTATCTTAAAGACAATTACGAGTCATTTCGTAAGGGAATACGTTATCTCGGAATTCTAGTAATGGGATTATAATATGTGGATTAAATAAGAAAAAATTACAAGAAAATACAGATGACATCACATTATAATAAAAAATATTTCATATTTTTAAATTTTACCTGATCTATCCTATATTGTACATATTTTAAATACTAGCAAATTCAAAATCTGTGTTATTACAATCATTGCTTCTTATGAAGTTAAATATGTATTCTCACAACCATTCCTTTTACTCTATCTTCTTCTCACATCTTCCACATATGCTTCAAGGGGTCGTCCTCCATTACTGCTTCTCTCATGTGTCACCTGCTTGCAATGTAAGAAAATTAAAAAGTAGAAATCCACCATTGAAATATCATTTAAGTTTTCAAATCTTAGAAAGATGACCGAGTTTGCAAAACAGTATTTAAAACCTTGGACCGAGACAAGATAATATGCAATGTAATGCAAAAATATATCAATCCCTGAAGAATTCTAATAACAGAGCATGGCAATCAACCCAAGTCATGATAGCATCAAATACGTTTCAGTCAATTACGTAATAAAACCAACAACTAGGAGGGACCAAGTCATAATCCACAATGGTGCTCTACCCCACGCTCATACCCGGCATGCAAGTTACCTCAATACAATACTATGATGTACAAATCCGGGGTTTTAAACCCTCATGATATCATTTACAAGTATTACTCACCTTGAATCAGTGGAATCTCTAGTTTGCGACGCCTTTGCCCCTCGAATCAGCCTCCACGCGCATCAAATCTAACCAAAATCAGAGTGAATACATCTCAATATACCAATGGGACAACACCCAATCGAAAACAATTGAAATATAGCAAAAATCTCGAAACTAGCAAAACCCGAGCCCCAGCCCGCTTCTCGAAAAATTACAAAACTCAAATTACTGAATTCCTCGCCTCGCCACGAGACCGTATATATCAAGAACTCCCAAATACGAGCTCAAATTACCTATCAAATTCCAGTTTGAAATATCAAAAACTCAAGCCCTAGCTTTACTTCTTTTTGGTGAATTTCAACCAATTTTCATATTAAATCTAACATAATCTCGAGCATTTAGGCTAAGGAACTTACCTCCAATCAATCCTCCTTGAATCCCTCTTCAATTAGCTCTCCCAAGCTCCAAATCGCTCAACAATGGAGGAAAATAACATAGGCTCGCGGATGAAATATCAATTAAAAACCATTCTAACGCACAGGTTTTACCCTATGCGAACGCGGTCAACACCCCCGCGTTCGCAATGAACAAACTCCATTGACCAATAATTACCTCTACGCGAACGCAACTCCTGGACCGCGAACGAGATGATCTAGCCCTTCCTCTAACGTGAATACGTTCAACCACTCGTGATCGCGATGCTTCAGTCATTCACCTTACGCGAACGCGACCCAGGTGTCCCGAACACGATGAATAGAACTACCAGGGCCCCAGGACCCTTCTACGCGAACGCGATGGTCTGCAAAACCCCTCACCGCAAACGCGTTCCTATGGCTGCGAACGCGAAGGTCTGCAACAGCTGGGCAAAAATCTGCAATATCTTCCAAGTTCACAACTTCCATTAAGCCATCCGCATTACCCCGAGTTCCCCGGGACCTCAACCAAAAGCACCAATATATTCCAAAATATCATTCAAACTTGTTCCAATCATCAAAATACATCTAACAACACTAAAATTATTAATTCATATCGAATTCAAGCCTAAGTTCTTTAAAAACTTCCGAAATGCACTTTCGATCAAAAGCTCAACTAAACGACGTCCGAATGACCTAAAAATTTGCTGACACATCCAAAATTACCTAACGAAGATACAAAAACTCTCAAAATTCCATTTCGACCCTTGGATCAAAATCTAACCTATCAACCGGAATTCGCCAAGATTCACACTTTGCCAATTCAAGGCTAATTCTACACCGGACCTTCAAAACCAATTCCGATCCCACTTCGAAGTCACAAATCATCCACCGAAGCTATCCGAACCATCGAAACTCACGTCCGAGCCCTCTAACTATATAGTCAATTTTTGGTTGACTTTTTTCAAAACAAGCTTCCTTCTAAGAGGCTAAGTGCCTCATTTCCAACTAAAACCAATTTCATTCAACCCGATCAACTCAAATACTGATATTGGAACACAAATAAACACAATATGAGGGATAATAGGACGAAAACAGATGAGATGACGGGTCGGGTTTTCACACATTTAAAACTTTGCTTTCAAAAATTGAATTTTTTGAGTTTGTTAGTTGTTTGGATTGGATGTTGTTCCTGTCACACCTCCCTTTTTACTACCCCACATAAGCATAAATATAAATACGCTCGTAGGGTATACCCCGACGCTTAAATATCCGAAACGGATAAAATAACGTAAGAGAAGGAGTTTTTCCAATTAAAGGACAATCGGTTCGGGATTTATTGAGATTAATCAGAGTCGCCACTTGGGAATGATAATGGTGTCCCAAGTCACCGGTTAATCCAAAATCCGAGGAATTCTGACTCTTAAAAATGTCTGCGAAGCAAAGATCCGGATAAGGAACTCGTTAACCCGGGAGAAGGTGTTAGGCATTCCCGAGTTCCGTGGTTTTAGCACGGTCGCTCAATTGTCGTTCCCGACTCTTGTTTGACTCAATTATAGATTTTAAACAACATATAATGCTTTTTACATTAGGTATTATTTTAAAGAATTTGCGGCATCGCGAAAACACGCCTCGAGTCATACCGCAACCAGTACGCCTATGACTTTCGGTGTATTTCAGCTTTGCCGAGATTTGGATTTGAGTCGCACCAAGTGCACACTCGTTCAATGGAAAGTACATTAACATCGTGCCCTAAATAACGTCTATCGGCTTTTAACTTTGGGGAGAGGCTATGGAATTTGCTATTAGCCTCTCCGATTCTACTATGTTATCTTATTACTAAATGGGGGCCCCGGTATTTGTTATTCGGGCGAGGCTCATCCCAATTTTCATTAAAGGATTCAATACTAGTATTTGGCTATGTTTTCTACATTTGTTTTTTCCTTAATCGATTTCTAATATTTAAACATTCCATGCCCGTAATTTTGTTATTCAATGGGGCCCGGATTTCCACAATAAGGATTTACTATATTAAAAACAGGTCCAGGTTCTTAAAGAACCAGACCTGATTCGGGCATTCTATCGCCAGCTCAGTTGGCATTATACAGAGATTCAGGCCCATAACACGCCTTGGGCCCAAACTAAATAAAATTGGAAACAATTGAAGCAACAGAACAAAGATACACATTTGAAATGGAAAGCACTTTTATTTATTCAGTGAAGGAAATCAATATCATACATTAGCTACAAATTAATTATTTATTACCATAAATCAGAACTAACAAACTACTTCTTCCTCTTACACTAGCGTTTTGAAGTTAATACCAGTTAATACCTAATTTGAGAAAGCGACGGATTACATAATGGACTTAAAGAATGATTAAACTAATTAACTATGGATATGAATTAACTGATTAACTACTCACGAATATTTACATTTCCAGTTTCGTTATGTACTAGGCATTTTTACATTACAAAGATGGTTCTAATTAAATTGTATCAATATCCGTAAATAAATAACTCAGAGACCTATTTATAATTTGATTTCAATATGGCTTGTTTTATCACCGGATTATTAACCTAAAACATGATTAAAGCACTATCTAATCTAACATTTCCTATTTTTAAGCTTATCTATGTGTAAATGACATCTGATATGTGATTAAGACTTATGAATCTATTGTGAGTAAGTAACCAACCGATTTTTTTGAAATTATTATTAACTAACCCATGTTTTAAGATCTATTACCTAATTAAGCTATGTGATACACTATTGCTACTATACTACTAGTTATTACAATGTTTTTGTTTTTCGTTTTTCAGCTACTACAGAATACTTCAATAGATAAATTACAAATCTAAACTAACAACACTAAACATAAACTACATGACAACAAATAATCGGATCCAGATCTTCATTTTTTATTTCAACAATTCACCATTACAGCTTCAAGTGAAAGAGATATGTACCTGGTTTTGAAAGGAATGGAAAAATGGCAAATCAACAAGGCGGTGAAAATACAGCAACAACAACAGTAACAACCAGCAGTAGCTTCAACACCTCAATTCCGAAAATCCCAGCAATATGGAGAAAAAGAAAAACAAACTAGTAAAAATAGAAAAGAAAAATATTTTCCAGATTTTCTCTTTGTTTTGGCTTTCTAGCTTTGAACTCTTTTCACTTCTCAAAAGAAACTCTCAAAACTTGCATTTTGCTTTGTGTATACTTCTGTATCCAGAGTGTATATCGAGTGTATACTACAGCAGGGAATTTTTTTTATTTTTTCTTCTCTTCCGATTTTTCCTCTCTCTTTTTCCCCCCTCTCTTTTCATAAATCCTCTCTTCTATTTATAGGCAAGAATTTCGAAAATTTTCAGATTTTTTATTAAAAAGAAAATATTTTTTTAATTTAAAGAAAACCCACTAATCCATGTTTTCCTCTCCTTGTTTTCTTCCTTGATTTCCTTGCTCCCCACTACTTTATGTCATGTAATTATGATTATTTTTTGCTAAAAAAAATCTGAAATTTTCTTCTTGGACCAAGGGGTTTTGAGTTGGGTAAGGGTGCTTAGGATTGAGCTTGTAACTTAATTTGTAAGATGGCCCAATCCAATTTTTTCTATTTTGTTCTTCTCCATTATTCAACTTCCTAATTAATAAAGCCCAAAATACTAAGATTAATTTCTAAAAATTAAAATTATCTTGAAATACTAATTAACTCATAATAATAATTATCACACAAAATTAAACATTAATAAAAATAAAATTGCACGATTTGGACATTAAATGCTTAAAAATGCAAAATACATATTTTTTATGACTTTTCATTTCTGTAAAATAAACTTAATTGTAAACTTGAATTTTATATACATATGCAACATATTTTTTGTATATTTTATTTATTTAAACAAGCAAATATGCACAGATAAAAATGCAAATAATACAAGAAAAATAACACAAAATTCACAACAATTGCAATAAAACTAAAATTATTTTATTTTGAATCTTTGGGAGTATTTCTCTTATAGGGCAAAAATCACGTGCTCACAGCTGCCCTCTTTGCGCGGAAACACGAAGAGTTTTCGTACAAAGATAAAGTGAGCAATATAAGAGCGATTTTTGCCCGTTTGAGCACTCTGTATGAAGTATTTTTTGGAAAATTTTGACCGAACCTTTGCTTCAGAAGGTCTCCTACATATCCCTGGCTAAAAGGGAATCAAATCAATGTAGTTCGGAAGTTTTGGTAGCTGGGACTACCAATGAAACTGCGATTTTTTTTTTTTTTGCTGTGACTGTTGCTGCTGTTGCTGACTGCTTGCTGGCCTCTTTATTACACCGGGGAAAAATATAAAATGAAGAAGCTATTCTAAGCTATGATCCTACAATTACAATTGTCCCTAATCTAGCTTTTGTTTGCTTCTCCTTGTCTCTTTTTTCTTTGATTTTTTGAGATGCTGACTCTCCTTTTTTTGTTGATTTTCTTTCTTGTTTTCCTCTTCTTCTTTTTTTTTGATTTTCAATGGTACTTCTTGCTCCTCGAGCTGAACCTGCTCAAAACAAAACAACAAACTACTTTTTTTTTTCTTTTTCTGCCCAGTGTGGGCTTTTAGCTATATAAACCATGATGTGCAGAAATATATTCCCGTATTTGAAGGTGGGCGCCTAACAGAAATTAAACGTGCAATGCGATGCAGAAAAGTATTCCCGTATTCGAAGGTGGGCACCTAACAGAAATTAAACGTGCAATGCGATGCAGAAGAATATTCCCGTATTCGAAGGTGGGCACCTAACAGAAATTAAACATGCAATGCGATGCAGAAAAGTATTCCCGTATTCGAAGGTGGGCACCTAACAAAATTTAAACGTGCAATGCGATGCAGAAAAGTATTCCCGTATTCGAAGGTGGGCACCTAACAGAATTTAAACGTGCAATGCGATGCGGAAAAGTATTCCCGTATTCGAAGGTGGGCACCTAACAAAAATTAAACGTGCAATGCGATGCGGAAGAATATTCCCGTATTCGAAGGTGGGCACCTAACGAAATTAAACGTGCAATGCGATGCGAAAAAGTATTCCCGTATTCGAAGGTGGGCACCTAACGGAAA
>JASVEL010011610.1:0-247062 GCA_032618575.1 Nicotiana noctiflora | reverse complement strand
TTTTTATTTTTTTTGTTTTATTTTTTTTTAAATAAAGAGATCAAAACTTGATCAAATATATACGACAATATAATCAACTAGGCTCTGATACCAAATGATGCGGAACCCAAAAGATCAAAAGATATATGACGTAAATATAAAAGTGATGCAGGATAAAAGATAATTATTGAACTTACAAGGAGATTAGACCCCAAGATTAGAAGCGCAAGCAATCATGGATATATTAAATCCACAACCTCAAGAGCAATAATCAAGTAACCTAATCTATCACTTAAGATAAACGATTACTTGTACGGAGAAACTATCCTTGAAGCAATCAAGACAAGTTCTTGGTAGAACTTAAGGAGAACTCTCCTAAACTCTCAAAGAGATGAATATATTTCATATAACACTCAAAATAATCCGGTTTTACAATGAAAGAGTAATGGCTATTTATAGAGTTATTTCAACTACTCTTTACCAAACTACAAGTATGAAACAAATACTAAAATGGTCTTCAATGGTAGCTACATGCAATCTTCAATAATGGAGGCCTTAAAGTCATCCAAGAAATCTTATGGTGGCCTACAAATATTGACATACTATCTAACTACTTGTTTCACATTTTAAATGAGTTCACAAGAGCAATTCAATTTCAATGTTTTCCACCAAGTATGAATGATTGAAACTCTTGTATTGGAAATCTCGGGAGATTGGTGCATTCTTGGTAGGAAGTCTATAATTTTGTCTATGAGTATTGAAATTGCACAATTCTTAATTCTCTGAAAATAAGACATACGAGGATACACTTTTGGTAAGTTTCATAGCTAAATTCATTGTATTCTGTTCCAAAACAAATTTTAAATTGGACTATTGTGATACTGTCCAGATTTGTACAGTTGTAGCTTGTATGGCCATAACTTGATGTATGAAGCTCCAAATTAAGAACGGTTTGGCTCATTAGAATCAAGAATTCAATATCTTTAATCATGATGAATTTGGTAGCCTAATTTGATCAATACTTGAACAGATTAATATTTGAAATTGGGCCTTTGTTCGGACAGTTTTTGTAAATGTTAGATAGTATTGAGTATCACTCCTTTTCTTCAATTCTCACAAGTATTCACCAAATGTTGCATGCGTACAAAATAAAATAAAAACACACTCAAAGTAATATATTCTAAAAAATAATGTACTAAGAAAATATTATTAAGAAAGATGCAAAATAATTAATCACAAGTTAGTTCATCTCAATTTGGTTAAGAATCACGAGCATCTCCATTTAGGCTCACTTGAGATAAGTGTATAAATTTTGGATTCTCATCCACACCTATGACTCCCGCTCTCATGTCAAGTAGCTTCTTTACCAACCCATGCATTACTTATTGAGATTTTCTAGCTTTAGCTCTCGCGATTGGTCCTGATGGTAAATATAGATTCTTGATTGCAATTTCATCGAGCGTGCTCGTATAAGGTTTTTAACGAGGCGGCGAAGGAGACACCCAGGGGCGCATGAAAACAAGTTTATCATACCAGCCAGTCGACACGTATCACCAGTCTGGTATAATAAAGGGAATAGCCTAGTTTCCTCTCCATTATGTAAGCGGCTACAACCACCTTCTCCATTATGTAAGTGGCTACTGTCACCTTCTCTGTTATGTAAGCAACTACGACCACCTTCTCCGTTATGCAAGCGGCTACGGCCACCTTCTCCATTATGTAAGCGACTAAGGCCACCTTCTTCATTATGCAGCCATGGCCATCGCCAATAATTGCCGAACCAGTTCGACGACGATCCTAGTTGCCTCTCTGTTATGTAAGCGGATACGACAACCTTCTCCATTATGTAAGCGGCTATGGCCACCTTCTCCATTATGTAAGCGGCTATGGCCACCTTCTCCATTATGTAAATGTCTACAGCCACATTCTCCATCATGTAAGAGGCTAAGGCCGCCTTCTCTATTATGCAAGTGGCCATGGCCATCGCCAATAATTGTCGACCCCGTTCGACAATGACGGATAAGCACTTCAACGATAGTTGAAGTTACATACTTTTGGGCCAAAGGCCGTCGCTAATAATTGTCGACCCCGTTTCATGACGACGGATAAACACTCTAACGACAGTTGAAGTTACATCCTTTCGGGCTAAAGCCCGTCGCCAATAATTGTCGACCCCGTTCGATGATAACGGATAAACACTTCAACGACAGTTGAAGTAATATCTTTTTGGGCCAAAAGTTGTTGCCAATAATTGTCGAACCCGTTCGACGACGACGGATAAACACTTCAATGACAGTTGAAGTTATATCCTTTTGGGCTAAAGCCCGTCGCTAATAATTGTTAAACTCGTTCGATGATGACAGATAAACACTTCAACAACAATTACAGTTACATCCTTTTGGGCCAAAAGGTCGTCGCAAATAATTGTCGACCCCATTCGACAATGACAGATAAACACTCCAACGCCAGTTGAAGTTACATCCTTTTGGGCTAAGGGTCGTCGCCAATAATTGTCGACCCCGTTCGACTACGACGGATAAGCATTTCAATGACAGTTGAAGTTACATCCTTTTGGGCCAAAGGCCATAGCCAATAATTAGCGATGCCATTCGACGATGACGGATAAACACTTCAATGACAGTTGAAGTTACACCCTTTTGGGCCAAAAGTCGTCACCAATAATTGTCGACACCACTCGACGACGATGGGTAAACACTTCAACGACAGTTGAAGTTACATCCTATGGGCCAAAGTCCATCACTAAGGATCCTCGATCCTATCCGGCAGTGACAAATAATGTATAAGCAAAGAACAATACGAAATGATACGCAACACAAGTGTAAATCTTTTACTATAACAAAATTTATATACACTTAGTCCCATGAAGGACTCCCATTACATTCCAAAAAAAGGAGAAGAAGAAAAAATGCAAAATCTAAACAAGTCCTAAGGGGCCTCGCCAGGTGGGGCCTCGCCATCCGCTCGCCCCCCCTTCTTGGTTATCAAGGTAAGCCTCATTAACCATGAGCCGTACTCAAGCCGATTGACGTCCTCAGAAGTATAACATTCTCGGTCGGGGGAGTCGGAGTTGTACCCACAAGCCGCACGGGCAGCATGAACCTCACGCAAATGCTCTTGGACCTCCTCCTCAGAGGCACGTTCTGCAACAAGAAGTTTTATACACATCCAACTTAGCTTTCGCGTATATCCACATCTCGTGTGCATCTTGGGCCTCGTCCCAGAGCCGTGGTGGGGAAGCACGCTTGAGGACGTCAATCTCAGCCGCCTTGGTTGCAAGCTTGGCTGTCAAAGCTGCCACCTTACCATGGAGGGCAGCTACCTTCGCCGCCACTTCGCGGCTAAGCTCCAACTTTTCCTCCCTCAACTTGAGGAGCAATTCCAGCTCACTATTGTGAGCCACCACCCTCATCAACTTTTCATCCACTTTTTCCAGCTCCGCCGCCCTGCAGTTTAATTGAGCCTCCCTCTGGTTGAGGCCCTCCCGAAAAATTTGGAATTGCGGATCCTGCTGGAAAAGATCCGCCGCTGCTTGGTGTTTGGAGTGACACCGTTTATATTTTCTTGACCATCTTATCAAAAATGGTCGCTTTCTTCTTCTCGCGACGCTATCTCTCTACCTCCAGAACCAAGGTCTAAAAAGAAAAAGAGCGAAGAGTGCATATACATACATGTGAGTTAGTACACATAAAAAATCAACTACATAACTGCGGAAGAACTGAGAAGTTACCTGCAACGCCATACCCGCAACCCTCTGAGATAGCTCCGCATCGCTAACAATACTCAGCATCTTACACTCAGGGGACGCACAAAGTAGGTCCATCTCCAATGCAGCCCGCTCACTGTACTGCAGCAAGTTGTAAGCCTATGGAATCACAATACGACGGCCAGATCCGTTCGCCATCATCTCCACCTGCGTAGGGCCTTCCGCCATCTCACCATGTTCCCATGGGAGACCTTAGCAGTCGTCCCCCCAGTTTCACCACCAACAAGGGGCGATGAAATTCCCTCAGCAATGCGAGTCGTGCTGGTACCAACATCATCATGTATATGGGTGGTCGACCTTCAAGAACGGATGGCGTCGGCCATAAGGACGGGCCTAGTTGGCTGGCAAGGCACGTTCCTCTCTTCTTCTCTCGTCGCCATCACCTTGTCCGTCATGAGCCTCCTTCCTTTCCTCTCTTCGGGCTCCTCTACCTCAGAAGGTTTGTCCGTAGGGGCGACGTTGATGGCATGTCCTCACCTGCGGCTATTTGCGCAGGCGCTGCCTCTTGCAAAGAGGCTACAGTCACCCCTTCCCTAACAGATGCGTAAAGTATTTCATGTGCATCTGGACCGGCATCCGGTTGGGAGGAGGTGGGTGCTGTCGCCATCCTCTTTGGAGCACTTCGACCTATCAACAGTAGTGATTTAGCTGACGAGGCTTACGAAAATGATTGACTAAAATCGAGAAAAATACTTTAAGGGCTCGCAGGGCCGTAATGTTCAATGAACTTCGCCCACTTACGAGCCCCCTCCGCTAAAGGCAGCATATCAGATACCCAATGCCTTATATCAGTTATGAACCATGGAGTATGAGCTATCGCTACAAAATCACAAAAAACTTATAAGGGCGGTGTAATCGGAACCGCTAATGTCCAAAACAATAAGCAATTTAATAGGTACAAATACTTACATCTCGAATTCCACCTCTGAGGGAATCTGACGGGATTGGACACAGGGCGCCCTAATGAAGAAATATCTGCGCCAATAGCCTCGGTTGGGCCGGTCGTCGGTTTCCAAGATCAGCCCTTTTGAACCACAATTTTTTAAATGTAGCATGGTGCCCCTCAGGTAGCTGGTGTCGAATAGCTGCAACAGGTGATGAATGGAGACCTCCAACCCAGCTAACTCTGTGTATGTAGACATTACCTTACACACCTTTAGGGTATACAGAGTAAGTTGGGTAGGACATATATTATAGAAACGACAAAGTTCTTTTGCCAAGGAAAGAAAGGGAAGCCCATAGCCGATCAGGAAGGGGTATTCGTAATGTACAGTACCCCGGCCTATGGGTATTCGTGTAGTCCCCCCCCACCAAAACCATCTCTACATGAGCGGGTATACCGTATGAAGTGCGAAGAAGGTCCAAATCGGCGTGTTTTAACTCTGATTTCTCGCAAGGCTGTTCGGGAGAATCTCTTTGAAAATTCCTCCTAGCAAGGAGTTATTTTGGGAGTATATTATCTACGGTGAGAGGGGTGAGATCCTTCACCTTCTCCCCTTTATTACCGCCTGATGGAGGCGATGCATCGGTTGATTTATTACCACGATCTCCTGAAGTGTTACCACGTTTGGATTTCGTCATGATTTTCAAGTAAGGAACAATATATTATACAACCACAAATGTATTTTTACAGAAGCTGTGGGTTCTTGTGAAGAAGCACTTTCTTGAAATAGTCGGAAAACTTTTCACAAATGATATAAAGTTAGGTTAAAATTGAACCCATTTCCTATTTATGGGTTGGGCAGCGTTGAAATCGAAGAGGAAAAACCCTAACAGGCGCGGGAAATCAAGCATCAAAATACCTTTTGTATTTTCCCGGCACGTAATGATGACGCGTGCATACAGTGGCGTCATTTCAGAAAAGGGTTTACGCGCCAATATACCAATAGATTTAAATGATTGCCCTTTCACGTCGTCGTCTCCATACATGGTCAAAATTTTCCCAGCATATGGTTCGAGTATCCGTCTATCAGCGACGCACGTCATTACGTCACCAATGAACGGATGGATTAACTGTATAGGGTCAAATTCTGCCCCTTGTTGTGGCCACGACCCAGGACTAAACAACGGTCATATTGAGGGTGCGCCCCCAAGATGTCGGAGCGAAAGTACATTCACAAGTCTCGTCGTCCCCTCATGGACGCACGACCTATTTTTTTTTATTATTTTCTTATCTCGAGAAAGTCCTCCTGTTATATAAAGGAGGATCCTAACGTTGTAAAGGATCGTATCTTTTCTAATGCAAGCTCTCTCTCCCTCTACCCTTTCTCTCTAGAACACTCAATACATCAAAAGTGATAAAAGATATTATACATATTTCTAAGTCTTATTATATTTGATTACGATTGACCTTTGATCTATTTTTTATTGTATTTGCTTGCAAAGTAAGCATTAACTTTCGAGTCAAACAATCCGACATTACTAAACAAAGACTACATAAAGGTTAGTTGTGAATGGAAGATAATTTATTATACTTTATACCACGAGTTATGGATGAAGTACAAAATAATGATGGCCTCGATTGTTATTTTGAAATAAATTTTAGGTTTAATGTGTGCTTTTGGACTTGAATAAGAAGCTCTAGATGTGATAGGGAGATTGCGTCCAATGAATAAGATCTCTCTTTATCATCCAGTATATGCTATGTAATGTCAAAGATTCAAGGGTGCCCACTATACTTTTAAACAATCCTGCACATATAGTAAAACAAGCACAGCACGGCTCAAGTTTGCGCATTGGCCTGCTTTACACAATTTGTATTTACACACTGCAGCAGCAATTGTATGTTTTTTGGACATGGATCATCCAGACAAACATCTGCAATATCAGAACAAAAAGCAGTTCTTCCCAAAAATGTTAGGATATTGTTTGAATATTTCCTTGAGAACCATTCTTCCTCTTCACCGAGATGCAAGTGACCAAAAATTCAAGAGAAATGATGGCATAGCACAGAACCAGCTAAGAAAAGCCATGGCAGTAGCAGTCTCAAACTCTGTGCAGTGATTCTGAGAGCAGACACCAAGGTCATTGCCAATCAGCACAGTAATGCCAGCAGAAGCACAGGCTGCAGCAAACGTGAGGGTAGAAGTGACCTGCAAGAAAGATAGTATTTATAAGGAGATGAATGGAAAGGAGTCATGAAGCTACTCAGATGCTTCAGAATGAGCTTATATACAACTTGTGTTAAATGCTCAAAGTGGAATGTGATGCACGCATAGTCCGAAAAGTTTATAATAATGGAGTAAAAGGAGGAGACCAATTCAAGAAGTGCAAAATGGAGATAATAACAGGGGATTTGCTGTTATAACAAATTACAAATCTGGTTATCAAGAAACAATAAACTATTAACTCCAGACTATGAGATATTTAAAAGATAATAGAGCTTTTCTAACTTTGCTACAAGGTAATTTCCACATCATATTAGAAGGGTTGTGGAACCAGGTTAAAAAAACCAATTTTATGTCTGACCTCACAGACCTTGAGGGATCAGCGACGGATCAGAAATGCCCAAGAATACATCAAAAAGTAGCAAAATCTCCTACAAAATGAACAGAATGAGGAAGAAAGTTCCCACCAGACGGGTAATTGGGCTAAGAGGACTCAAAACTGTTTCAGTTATTGCACGGAAGTTGTCCAACTGTGACTAAGTCTTACATAAACTGTGTCGCTCTCTTTCATCATTAGGGACGAATGATCTGGATGGATCCCCAGCCATTCATATCATAACTCTATTCATAATTAATTTTGCAGTCAATTTTATTCCGAAAAGAAACATAGCAAGCCTATATTAACATAAACCAATTTAAAGTCCCAAATGAGCCATGACATACATCAATAGGCATATTAAACTTGGAGAGAACGAAAGAGGGCATGCTGCCAAAGTTTATATCAACAGGCATATTAAACTTGGAGTGAAAACGAAAAAGGGCAAGTTGCCAAAGTTTACTTGCAAAGAGGAAATTTTAGGGAAAAGTCATATTTACTAATTCTCTAATACCATCTCAATTCACTTTTAAGCAATTACTATGAGTAGCCCAAATCATAGATTATGTTTAACTGCGCATCTTTCATATCTTTCTGAGCTCCTTAAATAAATGGCTATTGCCTATTGCAAAATTCATATACCACAAGTATACGACCAACTTTACTGGTGCACTAAAATACTGCTTATATGGCTCTCCAGGATATGCATCCTACATTCCAATTATCTATATATCCCAAATGGAAAGGCAACCAAGAGAATGTGACCTTAAATGTAAAGGGTACCTAATTTTAATATTTCATTGCTGAGTATACAGTAAAAAATTAGGCAACTGAACTTCTCTATTTTTTTTTCTGTATAAACTCTATGGATAGACCATCTTACTCCCTTCTTCCACCATCTCTTTAGTGCACCCCCAAAAGATTGAAACATTTCTATTTTTATGAAACCTACTCCCAACACTATCCTTTTCACTAAAAAAGAAAAAAAGAAAAAAAGAAAAAGAAAATTTTAATGCTCATTTCTACCAAGAGCGAGCCATCAGCATTCATGATGAAGTATATCATGATAGAAAGGCCATTATCGCACTTGTGTATGTTTTACTTATGTGTCTATACATTTCTAAAATTCACCTTCCAATAAAAACACCTCATAATATGGAACGGATGAAGTTCTAAAAGTCATAAGTTTATAGGAATTCCAAGTTCATGAAACACCCTTAACAGCTAGCCAAGTTATCAAAGGCTATGCCCTACTTATTGAGTTGTCACCCACGTTTTATAAGTTTCTCACAGTTGCATCATCACGGTGCCTAGAGGGGATACGTACCAATTTGATCTTACCAATTAGTCTACAGAAAATAATTTGATATGTATTTGTGCAAGACGTTGAAGCAAGCTGGTAAGAGGTTGTATTCAACGGCACAAAAACCAATGAAGCCCCTTAATTTTTGAATCCAATATAATACTTTTAGAATCCTTATAAAAAAATGTTTAGAATGCCATTACTAGTATTTAGTAAGCATACCATAAGGTTTCTAAGAAATTAATCATCTCTCTCATGGCATTATATATTACACAACCTTCCCTTAAATTTTGGTACCTATACCAGACCCTCTGGACGGGTCAAAACTGAATAACTAAAGAAACAACAAAGAAATAGGCATTACTTTTTCTTATTTTACCTTATAAAATAGAAATAATTAATTTTCAAACTTTATGACATAGAGGATGCCCTATCCATCACTGGTAACTACTCATGAGACCAAGCAAGTGGAATAATCCGAAGAAAGAGGGGTGAGGAGACTCCCAATTGTTTCCCCCATTTAGATCCTGTAAATGCAATTTAATTCCCTCATCCTAATTGTTTGCTCCATTAAGATATTATTAATAAACATATTTTAATAAAATTAGCAGAGATGCATATTTCCAAGCGATTGTTTTGTATTAACCAAACATAATAAATAAGGTTATTTACAAAAACTCTAGTACATATCGCAAGATCCATTCAATGGGATGGAAGAAGCATGCAGATCGCTTCACAAACTATTGACATAGTTTTTTATTATCTGAAATGATCATATTTGCAAATAGTTTACAAAGTTTTAAGATTAAATGCATTAAATTGGTATAATATATTGGATCTATAGTCATTCAATTCACTAGAAAACTCGTGAAATCGTGACCTTGGACCTTAAATAGCAACAGAAGAACGAAAGGCCAGCGGAAATTCTGTTAAATACATGGTCATTATGGACAAGAGAAAATGGGTATGGTCATTGCACAGAATTACTCCATGAGTAGATGTGAATATTGACAGTTAATATGCAAGGAATTGTGTTTAATCCAGTACAAGCTGCCCCACTCTTGAGCTAGCCAATTTTCCGGCACTTCTTCCATATACATAAGAGTTGAAAACCAAAAATTGGCCCTGGATAACTTATACCCAAGCTTCATATTTCAAAGATTACTAGGTAGGCAATTAGGGCATAATATCTCTGGAAAACTAGCAAATTTCTTTGTTAAAAAGAAAAATGGGTAAATAAAACTAATCGAACATTCTAAACAACTGAAGAGTAGTTAAAAAAAGGTCATTTTGCATAAGCAGGAAGTTAGTCCATGCATAATATACAAGCTATCTCAATTAAAACCGGAGAAGACATAAAGAAAAATCATATCGATCCAAGTATATATGTATTAAAATTTTCAGTGCAATTGCAAGGTGGAACTAAACCAGAAACACATAAGCAAAAGTCATATCTTTCCATGACAATCGCAAGCTGGAAATTTTTTTTATTCCATATTATACTTATCAAACGAAAGAAAGTCACGACACTCATATATTTGATCAATTGCAATAGCTAGCTTTTGTATCAAGTCCTTGCACGTCTGATTGTATCAGTCTCTATTCAAAAGCTATCAATTCTCTCCGCTAGATTCTTTTTTGTGTCTCGTGTAGAAATCACAGTGTTTTTCAAGTTCATGTACATCTTCTTTAAGGTACAAGCATACTAGTCTAATAAATCCCTTCCATTTATTAATAAGCTCAATTATATTAACATGTTCAAGTGGTTGTTTGGCAACTTACCCCATCACCAATGGCAAATAAACTCACAATCTGAGAACTTTGCAAGCACCGTCCAACAAGAAGAGCATAAATGTCAAGAACTCCTAGAGACAAGCTCCATAAGCTCTGCAAGCCGGCCGCAGCAACAAGGTAACTGGAAACCCAGATAAGACGAATAACTCACTATAAAGCAAACCAACATCCAAGTAACCATTTACTTGCTAAAAGGGCCAAAAGATAGAAACTTATGAAGATAGAAGCCAAATATGAAATACCACCCAAAAGAAAAGAGTTGTTAGATTTCCTTGGTTCAAGTTTATAGAGTTTTTAAGAGTTGATGAATTACTGTCAGCATTTGCAGCTCCAATCAGTTGACTTCAAGTAGATGAAAATATCACATGATTGTTTAGCATGTTTAGGCAATACAGGATCTATGTTAACTACAGAATGAACAAAATCTAGCAGATTCGAACAGCTATCCGATGAGATAATGTGACAGAAATCAATTTTATGAAACAAGCAAGGTCCCTTAACAACCATACTCCACCGGCGAATTATCTTTCCTTTTTAGGAGGATATTTATCATATTTTCACAGCACCATCTATTACAAACTAATATCCTCTGGCATACACTAATGAGGAAATATTAATATTAATAAATAAGTTGGGTATCACCTTTATAACGGGGATTCGAACCTGAGAGGCTAAGACCTCTTGGTCTCCACAAATACCACATTGACTTGCTAAACCAGTAGATCCATACTTCCTATAACAACTATAGGCTTTGTAGGCGGGAAATTTTTGCATCTACAGTGGAGAATAACACATGCTCCACCAGAATTCCACTACCCCACCACCAAGCAAAATGAGAAGGGAAAAAAAATGGTACTACTGAACCTGCATACTTTTATGACTTCTTATTCACCCAGGCACAATTGTTCTATATAATACACTACATATTGCATACTTTATACAACAACAGCAACAACAACTACGCCTCAGTCACAAATAAGTTGAGGTCAATACTCACTAACAAACATTACTCCATTTAAACTCATCTCATGCCAATGTTATGCAAATACATATCATATACTTTATGATCATCTAAAATCAGCACATTCTAATTCATTTTATTGATAATTTGATAAGTTAAGCTCGAAATCACCAAACTCATTGATAAAACACAGCACTTCAATATGAACTCAAAAATACTACTAGCGCTCACAATCCGCCTTAATTAAGCATCTAATTAATACACGATCATCAAAATAGGAATGAAACTGAAATTCTAAAATATTACCAGAAAGCAGTAACGGAAGGAAAATCACCGGTGGTAGCCATGACGCAAAGAGCGACAACAGCAAACACAAACTGCGCGAACCGTAAGAAGAATCCACCGATCGTGCCAGGCATGCCTTGTACATCCTTCATCCTCACTCTTGGCACGTTCGCTGCCTCTGTTTGCAGCGGCGGCGCGTCGACAGGATGCACTGACGCGTGGCTTACACTCATTTCTAATTCTCTTTGTATGTACTTTTGTCCTCAACAGCAAGTTCAATAAGTTTACTTTTGCTGCTACAAATGAATCATCTCAAATTTGCTTAATTACTTGTGCGATCCACAAGTTCGATCGGAAAGATCCGGAGTTGATGAATTCTCCGGCCGGTGATTTATTTTCCGGCGAAGACGGAACCCTAGGTCGGGTGCAGGTTGATTGGAGCACTGGCCGTGGAAGCGAGTCAAGCGAGGGATGTATCTCACCTGGAAAGTGATGAACTATTGGTCAGATGTGGCCGAAGCTGACTGTAATATTTTACTCCTCCTTGCTTTTATTACAGTACTTTTTTCCTTTTTATTTTTTCTGGAAAGTTTAGTGTATTTAGATTTACTGCTTTCTGTTAATCCACGTTTCCTTCTACTTCTTAAAGTTTCTACTCCACCTAAGTACTCGTTTGGTATACGAAATAATTAATTTCAGAAAAAAATTCGAGATGCGTTTATTCATATTTGATTGAGATAAAATTTTAGTGTAATTAATTATTTCAAGATTATAGTCAACAAAACTAATACGTATAATTTTATTATATAGTAGTAGTATTTAGGTTCACATCTATTTAAACTGGGGCGAACTTACCGTGGTGGTTAAGACCCCTCGACAGAAAGTGACAAAGGGGACAAGTGATTGCTTTGACTTTGAGCACTTAAATTCTCTCCTCTATTGTGGTGCTGCGGGTTTGGAACCACAAAAAGCTTTCCTCAATCTTTTTTCTCTCTTTTTAATTTTAGTTCATTGAATAAAATGTAATTTTTATTTAATAGCAAATTGTTTTATTTTTACTTTTATCTTTTTCTTTTTTTAAAATTCAAGTATAGTTTAGTACTAATACAAAGTAGTCAACTTAATTAATTTTATTCTTTTTTGTAAATTTCTTCCTTAAAATTGAAAGCCTCAAATTGCAATTTATCGCTCCACAAATAGAAAAAATACAAATTTTCTGTCACAATCTTCTTTAACAATCACTCTTAATCAATAATGAAAACTAAGAGTCTGAGACTCTTCTTCAATTCTCGTAGTATTAACATACTATTAATCTTAATTTCTTTAGTAAGTCCTTGATAATAGTATTAAGTTTGAAAGCCTTTTTAGGAAGATTTCTGCCCCTCCACGATTTGTATTTTCTTTTCTTTATATCTTCTTTATGTTAATATTTATACGATAAGTCATCATAATTATTAAGTTTCAAAGAGTTGTACGCCGAACTTTATCGTTGATGATTAGCATATATAGTGGTGTTCCCATCACGCTCAAATCCTTAGTCCGCCTCTGTATTTAAATGAAAAATAAGAGAGCAACTAAGATATGTCTCAAAGCATTAGCTGAAAATTTTCACTCTAGTCATTATATTTGAGTTGTATTTCCGTATATCTCAACAAGAATTATTAATTATAATAAAAATACGACAGAATATCCTGGTAGATACATGTACTTGTTCAGGGTTATCCCGGTCCCTATACTTGATAAAGTTTCATCCAGACACTTATGGTTATTCAAAGTCAATATTTTAAACCCATTTGACCACTGATCAAGTCTACGTAGCAACTTAATTGCTGAAGTGGATAAAACACATGTATTTTGCGCGTATAAGGAGCGTGAACATAAAAATTTAATGATTAAAATAAGGAAAACCCTAAAAAGAAAAGAAAAATACAAAAAATTAAATTAGAAAAAAGAAAGAATGAAGGTGCTTAAGCTCTTTAATAACATACTATATGCTTTTCTTAATTCTGCCGCCCACCAACCTCCCACACACACAAATTTTCTCTATCTCTCCCCTTCTTCATGTTACTCCTCTTTCCCCATTTTACTCAACACTCCCAACAACATAACCTTTCCCTTCAAATTTGCATCCACCACAGATCCAAAACCTCTATTAGATTAGCAGCAATTTTTGGGAATTTTTTTTCTCACATCCCCATTCTCTTACTTTGGAAGATAGCCTTTGCAAAGAGAAAAAAAATAGAAATAGTGGAAGAAGATTGTCGGTAAAACCTATTTTCGATTCGTATTCATGTAGCAAATTTTCAAATTGTTTTGGAATATGTTGGTTTTGTAAGCATAACATAATTCACACCAGGATCTTGAACATGATAATCTTACATATAATCGTAATTGAAAAACATACCTGAAGCGGGATCCATTATCTTGAAGCGGAAGCGTTAATTGGTAAATCGGTTTCTCGCCCCTTGTCCTAACTTTCGTTACCGCCGACTTTAGAGATGGAAGAGAGGAAAAAGCAGTAACCCTAATGGGTGGGGAGAGGACCAATTTATAGAGATTTTCATTTAATCTGGTACGTCCATCAAGTAACCAATCGGACGGATGAGATTTATTAATTAATTAAATATTAATTATGGGCCTTAACTTATTGGGCAACATTATTTATAAGAAATAAATTACATTCTCCCACTTGGCCCAATAATCACATAATATTAATATTTAATATAGGAACATTAGTTGCGCATAAACAAATCTCTTCTATAATGTCCATCATAAATACCATAATACGATAAACTAGTAAATGTGAGTTATGGCGGTTATACATAATTTGTCTACATACTCCCTTCCATATACTACAACATTAGTAATTTACCGTATCAGGTTCATAAGCTATAAAATTTTTATGGTCCACAATAATGTCTCCTTGAGACTTATCCTGTAATATCTCAAAACAATAATGTGCACACCATTATGAGAAACAGGAAATCACTAATGTATATCAGAAACATATAAATGAGCTCAGAGTGTCAAAACATTATAAATACATCAGTCATAAATACAGCCAAGACCCATTCTATGTACATGTCCTTTAAATATCTTTGGCTGTAAACCTTTCGTTAACGGATCTGCAATCATGAGATCTGTTCTAATATGCTCAAGTGACACTCTTTGTTTTTGAACTTCCTCCTTGACGGTAAAGTACTTTAATTCCATATGCTTGGCACCTTTGGAGTACTTATCGTTCTTGGAGAAGAATACTGCTGCAGAATTATCACAATAAATTTTCAGCGGCTTGGTAATGGTGTCGACAACCCCAAGTCCTGAAATAAAGTTTCGCAGCCATAATGCATGAATTGTGGCCTCAAAACATGCCACAAATTCTGCTTCCATCGTGGATGTAGCAATGACAGACTGTTTGGCACTCTTCCACGATATTGCTCCTTCAACTAATTGGAACAAATAACCAAACGTGGATTTTCTAGTGTCAATACATCCAGCGAAATCTGAATCCGAGTATCCAACAACTTCCAAATGCTTGGATCTCCTATACATGAGCATGTAATCCTTCGTTCCTTTCAGGTACCTCAAAACTTTCTTTGCAGCTTTCCAGTGATCAATTCCTGGGTTACTCTGATATCTTCCTAACATTCCGACCGCAAAGCTAATATCCGGTCTTGTGCAAGTCTGAGCATACATCAGACTGCCAACAATAGAAGAGTAAGGAATTGATTCCATTTCTTTTCGCTCTACATCATTCTTAGGACATTGCATGAGACTAAATTTGTCCCCTTTTTGAATTGCAATAATTCCTGCTGAACAATTGTTCATGTTAAATCTCTCAAGAATTCTTTCGATATAGCCTTTCTGAGACAATCCCAATAATCCTTGTGATCTATCACGGAATATTTCTATTCCTATCACATAGGATGCCTCACCCATATCTTTCATTTCAAAATTCTTAGAGAGAAAATCTTTAGTCTCACGCAATATACCTAAGTCATTAGCAGCAAGTAGAATATCATCAACATATAGGACTAAAAATCTAAACTTGCTCCCACTAATCTTTTGGTATATACACCGATCAACGGTATTTTCCACAAACCCAAAAGATGTTATGGTATCATTGAACTTTATATACCATTGTCGTGAGGCTTGTTTAAGTCCATATATTGACTTCTTCGGTTTACACACCATTTGACCTTTCCCTTTAGTTTCGAAACCCTCTGGTTGGTCCATATACACTTCCTCCTCGAGATCTCCATTAAGAAAGGCAGTTTTCACATCCATTTGGTGTAACTCCAAATCATAATGAGCCACCAAAGCCATAATAATTCTTAACGAGTCTTTCTTTGAGACCGGTGAAAAGGTTTCTTTATAATCAATGCCTCCTTTCTGAGTATAACCCTTGGCAACAAGTCTAGCTTTATATCTCTCAATATTGCCATTTGAATCGCGTTTGGTCTTAAAGACCCATCTACACCCGATTCTTTTAGAACTTTCAGGCAATTCAACGAGATCCCAGACTTTATTGTATTCCATGGATTTTAACTCTTCCTTCATGGCATCAATCCATTTGTCGGACTCATTACTTTCTATGGCTTGTGAAAATGAAACCGGATCCTTATTAAGACCAATATCAAAATCTAACTCTTGCAAATAAACCACGTAATCATCCGAAATAGTCGATTTTCTAACTCTTTGAGATTTTCTTAATGGCATTTCTTGTGGTTCACTTGTGTCAGATATTTGTGAGTTAGTTTCTTCATGAAGTGTTTCATCCAAATGTTGCTCGGCGTTGTCAAAGTGTTCTTCAACAACTGGAACAATATTTGGTATTTGTGTGGAAGTAGGCATATTTCTGGGTAATAGAATATTGACCCTTACCTCTTTAATTTCCACACTTTGCTTTTCAACACTCCCACTAACTTCACCATTCTCAATGAATCTTGCATAACCGGTTTCAACAATTCTTGAACTATGGTTTGGACAGTAAAACACATACCCTTTAGATTTCTCTGGGTAACCAATAAAGTAACCACTTACTGTTCGAGAATCTAATTTCTTTTCTTGTGGATTATAGACTCTAGCTTCCGCTGGGCAACCCCAAACATGCAGGTGCCTTAAACTAGGTTTTCTTCCTGTCCACAGTTCAAAAGGGGTCTTTGGAACTAACTTACTAGGAACCCTGTTTAATAAATATACAGCGGTTTTAAGAGCATACCTCCACAATGATTTGGGTAATGAGGAATTACTTATCATGCTCCTAACCATGTCCATAAGTGTTCGATTACGCCTTTCTGCAACACCATTTTGTTGAGGTGTTCCTGGCATAGTATATTGTGCACATATGCCACGTTCCTCGAGGAACTTTGCAAATGGACCTGGACATTGTCCTGACTCATTATATTTTCCATAATATTCACCACCTCTATCTGACCTAATGATTTTCACCTTTTTATCTAATTGCCTTTCAACCTCATTTACAAACACCTTGAGAGCATCTGCTGCTTGAGATTTTTCTTTCAGCAAATAGATGTATCCATAACATGAAAAATCATCGATAAACGTGATAAAATATTTTTCTCCACCAAAAGATGGAACATCAAAGGGTCCACAAATATCGGTGTGTATAATTTTAAGAAGCTGGGTGCTTCTTGTGGCACCTTTCTTACTATGCTTGGTTTGCTTTCCCTTAATGCAATCCAAACATATAGTAAGATCGGTAAAATTTAGATTCGGAAGAATCTCATTCTTTACTAATCTCTCTAACCTTTCTTTGGATATATGACCCAAACGTCTGTGCCACAAGTAAGCGGAACTTTCATCTAGTGAACTACGTTTAATTCCAACATTATGTTGAACATTAAGAAGGGATTCAGAAAAACCAATATCGAGCTTCAATTTATATAAACCATCACTAAGAAAACCAGAACCATAAAAAGTAGCATTTTTATATAAATTGAAACATCCATTTCCAAACTTAAAATCAAATCCAGAAACATCAAGTCTTGAAAGAGAAATCGAATTCCTAGAAACTGAAGGTACATAAAGAGTCTGTAATAGATCAAGGTGACGTCCAGTCTCCATGATCAAACGATAAGTCCCTATGCCTTCAATTGGAGCCTTCATACGATTTCCCATGAACAAGAAATCCTTATTTGGATTTGTGGTTTGGATCATAAGGAATCCCTGCAACGTAGTAGATACATGAGCAGTTGCACCAGAATCAAGCCACCAAGTATTATTAGGAACTTCTACTAAATTTGATTCGAAACATACAAAAGCACTAATTGTACCTTTCTTTTCGAACCAAGCTTTACGTTTCGGGCAATCTTTCTGATAGTGTCCTTCCTTGTGACAGAAACAACACGTATCTGCCTTATGTTCCTTGTTAGCATCCTGTTGAGCTTTAGCAGGTGCTTTCTTCTTCTTGAACTTGTTGGCCTTTGCTTTAAGTCCTTTACCAGCTCCTTGACTCATGAGGTTAATTGAATGACTCCCTTGTTTCTTAAGTCGTGACTCCTCCTGAGTAAGCATACTGGACAATTCACTAACATTCCACTTATCCTTAATAGTGTTATAGTTAATTTGAAAAGGTCCATACTCAGGAGGTAACGAGTTCAGAATAAACTGAACCAAGAAGGAGTCATCCACTTTCATCCCCAAGGTCTGAAGTCTTTCTGCAATGTTAGTCATCTCGATGATATGATTTTGCATACTACGCGACCCATCAAACTTCATGGTCGTGAGTTCAGCCATTAGTGTACCAGCGAGAGACTTATCTGCAGAACGAAAACGTTCTTCCACAAACTTCAGGTATTCCCTGGCACTTTCTGTTTGTGGAATAGTACTCTTAATGTTGTTGGCAATATTCATTCGCATAAACATAAGGCTTAGCTTGTTAGAGCGTTCCCATGCTTTATGGAATGACTTCTCATCTGCACTGCTCGAATCAGTAATGGCAGCGGGCTTATCATTCAGCAGAGTCAAGTCAAGATCCATCACACCTAAGTGGAACTGGACTTGCTCACGCCATTCAGAGAAGTTCAATCCATTGAACATAGTAACAGACGTAGCAAGCAAATGAAAATGAATAGCTGCAAAATAGATAACACATGCTCACAAATCAATATGGATTCAACAAAACAATTAAAGCATATCGCAGTTCACCTTTGGGTAAATACTACGACACACTATCATAATTTAAATGCCATTTAGTCTTTAATAGGTAATTAAATAATTTTAACCAAATATATATGTCATCTTTGGACAAACAATATATATTTGACTAAGAATATTAATTTTACCTCATCATATTCACTATTCATAGAATAATTGATTCACCTTTGGGTAAATCCTTAAGTTCTAGCAATAGTAAAAATTAATTTATCCACTAATTTTTTTAAATATAGGCATTTCATTAATTTCATGGATAAACTATAATTTTATGTATGCATATTTTCATAAACAAAGTAGTTTGGCCACTTTGGTGACTAACAAACTACATAACATAAGTGCACACACAAAATAGAGGTCATAAGATTTTATGCATGTGAATACTTTAAACAATTTAGTTTGGTCACTTTGGTGACTAACAAACTATTTACACATTAATCACATACATAAAATAATCAATAAATAGCTTTATTAACTAATAGCCCAACTAATTTTATGGTGCCCCACTACCCACCACATGTACTGGGTAAAGATTTTTCAACAGGTTAAGATCCAATAAACATAAACCCTGAATGAGACATCAATTAAAAGAGAGACATATAGAGCCGCCATTTTAGAGATGATCGAAGGCATTTATGTAGTAAACCACAAAATGTTGAAGTTTTGTTAACTGTCGATTAGGACCTTGTGGGATTATTAAGAGCTAACTGGCTGGAAAATAGTTACTTTCAACTGCTTTAATGAGTAATTCTCGGTACCTTAACACCTCAAAAGTTCAATTGTAAATTTTCGCAAACACGTTGTACACGATTTAGCACTTCACAATTGCCACACACATAACAAGTTTTTGAGGTTTAAGAAATTGAAAAAGGATTAAGAAAGAACTAATAGTCACTTTATTTTCAGCAAAACGAAGCTCCAATGTCTTTCTTTCTTCTTTTCATACTCTTAAATTTAATTTCTTCGTGTTCTGTTTTTTGTTGAATTTTGCTCTAACAACGATCTTTAAACATTAGTTCATAATTATCGGGAAAAAAAATGTGATTTCATAACAACAACAAGTTCATAAAATATGTATTCCTTTTAATGAAGATTATCAATTCAATCAATCCAGGCTCGTGATACCACATGTAAGCATAAACATAATTCACACCAGGATCTTGAACATGATAATCTTACATATAATCGTAATTGAAAAACATACCTGAAGCGGGATCCATTATCTTGAAGCGGAAGCGTTAATTGGTAAATCGGTTTCTCGCCCCTTGTCCTAACTTTCGTTACCGCCGACTTTAGAGATGGAAGAGAGGAAAAAGCAGTAGCCCTAATGGGTGGGGAGAGGACCAATTTATAGAGATTTTCATTTAATCTGGTACGTCCATCAAGTAACCAATCGGACGGATGAGATTTATTAATTAATTAAATATTAATTATGGGCCTTAACTTATTGGGCCACATTATTTATAAGAAATAAATTACAGGTTTTTTGGGTAGTCATTTTTTACGGGAGGTTTTTTTTTGGTGGTTGATTGGTGGTACGATGGTGGAGGTGTTGGTTGTGAATAAGCTTTGTAGGTGAATGATAGTCTATGACGACTCTTTAGGTTGATGAATGAATATGTTTTGATTATTATTGTTGTGTTTGCTATTTGGATCTTTTATCGAATTTTGCGGAGGAGGTTCAAAGGCTTGTTTGTTGAGAATTTTTGAAATTCAATTGTTGGTCTTGCGAAAAATAAATCAATTGGTTTGAAACCTCAAGTTGTTGCTTACATAGTACTAAAACTCAGATGGGTATTAAAATTTAGACTTGAAAATACGATAAATATTTGTATTTGAGGATCAAAATCCGAGGGACAAGCAGAGACGCCATTAAAGCTTTCTTGAAGCTTTTTTGGTATATTCAGGTTTAGAAGAAAGAACCTTTTGTATCTCTTTTATATGGGTTAGATATTTTGTATAGGGTGGACAGTCCTATTTTTCAAATAATTTATTTTTCTGTGTGGCACTAGTATTGACACATCGTCCTACGTAAGCATTTCTTATACACGATTTAAATGCGTTTAAGTGTTCAATTGGCAAAATAATAACTATGGGGACCAGCATAACAATGCAGCAAAAATATAAATGCCATTTAGTCTATTATGCCTAAAAATAAGTTCAAAATTCCTTCTTTTTCACCTCACTCCATTACTTTCTAATATTAAGAACTGAATTATCAAAATTTCAAGCATAGTCTATAATTTTATCAAATAACGATTACAAATATTAATATTTTACCATATACTATTTTTATAAAGGGAACCCTTTCGTAATTAAAAAAAAGGATAGAGCATGTGATGACTTCTAACTAAAATAATGCATAACATTGAAAGTAATTGTCTCGTTCTAGAGGTGCCAAATGCACCGGCTGGACTGATTTTTAGCGTGTAAAATTGGCTGAGTATAAATGGGTAGGTCAATGACCCGCCCAAATATTACTTGAGCAAGTGCACAGATAGTCATTCTCAAGGATGCTATTTAGAGATTATTTAGCACTTATTTTGTCCTGAAATTTTACACTAAAATTCTTAACTTCAAGAAAATTCAAGATATTTTTGTCCTAAAATTAAACTTGAAGTTGACTAATTTCTAAATAGAAGCCCTTTATAATAGCTAAATGGTAGCATTTCTACAAATTACTTGGGGTGAGATGGCTTGAGTCAAGATGGAAAAAATTTGGGTCATAGGACAACCCGCTCAACCTTTACCAAACTATATTAATGTGTGTAATTTTTTTATGAATTATTTAATTACCAAATAAGATTTTTTGTTATGGTCATATATAAAATATCATAACAAGAAAATTATTTTTAAAGTAATTTTAGCAAAAATGTTCATGTACCAATTTGGGCTAAAAATCACTCTAACTTTAAATGAGTTGAGATGAGTTGGATCAAGATGAGTTGAGCCCAATAAATATGAGGGTCAATAACCAGCCCAATCTTGGACGGGTTGGGCAAGTTAATTTTAGGGTTGGGCGAAATTTGATAGCTCTATCTCTGCTGTTGAGTTATTTACTTTCATTGTTTTATATGCTCAGTCGTACACATTCATATTCATATCATATCTACGTCTCTACTGTTATATATTGATACATTATAACATCATATTCGGGCTAGTTTCGTAACATTGTGAGCCCGAGAGAGAGAGGCTGGAGAGATTGATGACAGAGTAAAGTCAAGAGCCTGATTGTGAGGATAATGATACTATAACATGTGAATTGTCCATGTAGATTCTAATATTGATACTTTAGCATATGAGTTATATGTGCAACACGTGAGTTATCCGTGCAGATTATAGTGCTTGGCCTGTAGGAGTGTAAAAATTTGACTCATTGTTACAGGAGTTATCGCCCCGTTTTCCCCATTTTATGCTTTCATATGTTCATTTATATATATTTGGAGAGTTGGAATTAAATCGGATCGAATCCGGTTAGAAATGAGGCAATAAACCTCTTTTTGGGAAGGTTAGTTTGGAAAAGTCAACCGAATGTTGACCGATGAGTTAGAAATCTCGGAATGGATTTTTGATGAGTCGACTAGTTTTAGGGGATGATTTATGACTTAAGAAGCAATCGGAATTGAATTCGGAGGTCTGGTGTAGATTTAGGCTTGAATTGGCTAAGGTTGAATTTTGGCGAATTCAGGACGGTAGGCGAGATTTTGATTCGGGGCTCGGAATGGAATTTCGAGAGTTGCAGTAGCTCCGTTAGGTGATTTTGGATATATGTGCAAAATTCCAAATCATTCGGAGGTGTTTAGGTCGGGTTTTAGATCAAATGCTAGTTTCGGAAGTTTTAGTGAAAGTTAAGCTTGAATCTGTGAGAATTTGATGATTTTGATGTTTATGATGGTGTTTTTATGTTGTGAGAAAGTTTGAATAAATTAATATGACATATATGTGCATTTGGTTAAGGTCCCGAGGGTCTCAGGGTGATTTCGGATGCCCAACGGGAAGTTTTGAACTTGAATAATGCAACAGAAAATTGCAAACAGACTTTGTTCTATGCGATCGTATAGAGAAGCCTGCGATCGCATAGAAGGACCTGAAGGGGGTGAAAAATTGTTCTATTCGATCGCATAGAGGAGAGTGTGATCACATAGGTTTAGGAAATTGGGCAGTGCGACCGCAAGGGGTGCTAATGCGATTCGCATAGAAAGAAATTGAGGAGCCCAGGATTTTGCTCTATGCGATCGCATAGGCTTATAATGTTACACAGTGCGATCGCATACACTTGGTTGTGATCGCATAGAAGGATAATGGTCCTGGGAAATTTACTCTATGCGATCACAGGAGAGGCATTGCGATCACATAGAAGAAGGCGTCAGTGACAGAACAGTTAAGTTAAAAAACTTCATACGCGAACCCTCATATTTTACATCATTTTTACTCCGCCAAGAGAGGATTTTGAGTGATTTGAAGAGATTTTTCAACGGGTATCGCTTGGATGTAAGTTTCTCGACTAAAAACATGATTTTATGCTAGAATCAACACCAAAATTCATGAAATTGGGTATAATTTGTGAAGAATTAGGGCTTAGATTATGAAAAAAAATTTGTGGATTTTGAAAGGCCATTCGAACTCCGATTTTGATAAATTTTATATGCACGGACTCGTGGCGAGACGGGGAATCAGTTGGTATGATTTTCGAATTTTTTTGAGAAGTGGTCCTGGGGCTCGAGTTTTATCAACTTCATGGATTGTTACGCTTTTTGAGTAATTTTGATTGGGTTATGTTTCTTTGACCCATATTTATGTATTTGTCGTGGTTTTGACTAGATTCGATGCATGAGGCGGAAAAGTCAAAGGGAAAAGGCATCACGGACGAGTCTACGGCCGGTTAGAGGTAAGTAGTTGGTGTATATGATAGCCTGAGGGTTGGAAACCCCGACTTATCACATTGTGACGCTATTTAGGGCGTGGCTCTCACCCCATGGCTGGTGCGAGATTGGTTATGACTGGAAATTGTGACTTGGTCCACCCCGAACAAGAATAATATTATATTGGCGGTTGAAACACACACTGCGTTGAGTATATATGTGGGCTATAAGTCATATTTGGGGCCTTGTGCCGACCTGTAGAATCCTTAAGGGATAGATACCTATGTGGTAGCATGATTTGTAAAATCACTGATCTCAGTCCTGATTTGAAATCACTGTTATGAAATGCTAAGTCACATGTTTTTGGAAAATTAAATAAAATTAAAGAATTTTTCATTGTTAATGAACTGGAACCTGGAAATAAATAAGATGAACTATTGTATGACTCATATGCATGTTGTGAATTGAGTACGGATCGGGCTACACGCCGCAGCGGATGATATGAATATTGCGCTTGGGCTGAAGGAGCCCCTCCGGAGTCTGTACACACCCCCAGTGAGCGCCGTCGACGTTAAACGGATCAGGCTACACACCGTAGTGGTCATGTGCATTGCATTGCATTCTTGTCTATAAATCACTTGTGTTATTTATGGTTTGCTGTTGTTGTTAGTTCGTGGTAGGTATCAGATTGTTAGTGTTGGCTTTGCTCTGTGGTATTCTGTGGATTTCCTACTTTTAGCTATTTTATATACTTTTTACTCATTGAGTACTTAGTACTCACCCCTACTCGCTGCACTTTGTATGTAGATTCAGGTACGCAGGAGGGTTAGACGGGCATTCCAGTTTATTTTAGAGTATACTCGAGTTGTTGAGGTAGCTGCCGACATTCGCAGGACCTAGCTTCTCTCTTTATTTCAGTTTATTATCTATATACTTCTAGACTTGATTATTTTGTTCAATATTCCTATTACTATTAGTTTTTGCTTAGAGGCTCTAGACTCGTGACCCCAGATCTTTTGGGAGTGTTATTATTATTAACTTTCATAGTATCCCTATTACTATTAGTTTTTGCTTAGAGGCTCTAGACTCGTGACCCCAGATCTTTTGGGAGTGTTATTATTATTAACTTTGCTTAGAGGCTCTAGACTCGTGACCCCAGATCTTTTGGGAGGCTCTAGACTCGTGACCCCGGATCTTTTGGGAGTTTTTGCTTAGAGGCTCTAGACTCGTGACCCCAGATCTTTTCGGTGTTTGCACTTCTCAGTATTTTATTCTACTATTATTATTAAAGTATTATTATTAACTTTCATATTCTCCTTGAATTCGTTCTTTTGGGACTTGTTGTTAAATGTGAAAACAATTATTTGGTCTGGCTTATCTAGCTTTAGGGTTGGGCGCCATCACGACCGGGTTTGGATCGTGACAAGTTGGTATTAGAGCCTAGGTTACTAGACCTCGCGAGTCATGAGCCGGCTTAGTAGGCTCTCATGGATCGATGCATAGACATTCGTATCTATCCTCGGGAGGCTACAGAACTTTTAGGAAATACTTCACTTTCATGGATTCATATCGTTTGTGTTATCGTGAAACTAAATTTTTCCGTATTATATTCTCTCGCAGATGGCGAGGACCCGTGCTAACGGATGTGGTGGACGACCACCGGTGGCACCCAGAGGCCGAGGTTATGGCAAAGGCAGGGTAGCAGCGACAGTCCCTACTGACCCGCCAGCTGACCAGACTCAGCGTCAGATCCCAGCGCCAGTGGGTCAGGTTCAGGATTAGGTTCCAGCTTCAGGCATTGCAGCAGCTTAGGTTCAGGCACCGGCAGTGCCTATTGAGATACCGGGTCTTCAAGAGACCTTAGCACATATCCTATTAGTGTGTACTGGCTTAGCCCAGGTGGTTGCGGCCTCTACTGCATCAGCTTCTTCACAGGCAGGGGGTGGGAATCAGACCCCTGTTGCTCGCACACCGAGCCGGTAGTTCAGGGTTTACAGGCACCTGGGGTAGCTCCAGCTCAACCAGTTCAGCCGGCTGCACCAGTCGCACCAGCCCCAGCTCATGTGGTCCCAACTATGCCTGATGACGAGCAGCGTCGGTTGGAGAGGTTCGAGAGACTACATCCTCCGACATTCAGTGGTGTTGAGGGCGAGGATGCCTAGGGTTTTCTGGATAAGTCACGGCATATGCTTCGTGCTACGAGTATTCTGGAGTCTAGCGGTGTTGCCTTCACTACATTCCAGTTCACATGGCCAGCATTTTATTGGTAGGAGGATTTCGAGAGGCATTGACCTACTGGGGCAGTGCCCCTCACTTGGCAGCAGTTTTCCACGGTATTTCTAGAGAAGTATGTGCCTCAGTCTTATAGGGAGGAGCTGCATCATCAGTTCAAGTGGTTAAGCAGGGAGATATGACAGTGACTCAGTACGAGTTGAGGTTTACAAAGCTAGCGCGACATGCTATATGGATGATTTTGACAGATCGTGAGAGGATCAGGAGATTTGTGGATGGCCTCAATTATCCTATTCACAAATTGATGACTAGAGAAAGGGCTACATCAGTTACTTTTGAGGAGATGGTTGATGCGGCTCATCAGATTGAGATAGACCGCCGTCGAGACCATGATGAGAGAAAGGCTAAGAGGCCTCGTGGTACAGGTAATTACAGTGGTGCTCCGTCTAGGGTCTAGTTTCAGCACAGCAGAGGTCGTTCCTTTAGATCTCCTCAATCAGGCCGTGCAGAGTCTAGTGGGGTTTCATCAGATCGTGGTCGTCAGAGTCATCAGGGTTATCAGAGTCATCATGGCCAGCAGGGTCGTCAACAGATCCAGCCCGTACTGAGTGCCCTTCCAGCTTCGAGCTCTGCTCCTACTCCTTCAGCTCAGGGTTCATCTGTAGCGAGGGGTTCTCAGCAGTCCCTTTCTCCAACTTCAAGCCGTTGTTTTGAGTGTGGTGAGTTGGGCCATATCAGCCCTGATCTTCTGCTCCTATTTCTTCATCACCCTCTCAGTCAGCTAGGAGTGGTGGTCAGGTAGCCAAAGGTCGCCCCATGGGTGAGGACTGTGCTGGCGGAGGTCAGGATCATTTTTATGCTCTTCCAGATAGGAGGGACGCTAGCGCATCCGATGCAGTCATCACATGTATTATCTCAGTCTGCCACAGGGATGCTTCTGTCTTATTTGATCCCGGATCTACCTATTCCTATGTATCTTCTTATTTTGCGCATCATTTGGGTATAACCCGTGGTATTCTTGCGTTTCCCATGCATGTGTCTACCCCGGTGGGTGATACAGTTATTGTGGATCATGTATACCGATCTTGTTTTGTTATTATTGGGGGTCTGGAGACCCGAGTTGGCTTATTATTATTGGGCATGGTGGATTTCGACATAATTCTAGGCATGGATTGGTTATCTCCTTACCATGCGATTCTAGACTGTCATGCCAAGATATTTACATTAGCTATTCCAGGTCATCCGAGGATCAAGTGGCGGTGCGTGACTGATTATGTATCCGACAGGGTAATTTCCTTTCTAAAAGCCCAACGAATGATTGGGAAGGGTTCATTATGTTATTTGGCTTTCGTTAGAGATGTTGAGACTGAGGCTCCCAATATTGACTCAGTTCCCATTATGAGGGATTTCCCGAACGTATTTCCAGCAGACCTACCAGGCATGCCGCCGGACAGGGACATTGATTTTGGTATTGACTTGGTGCCGGGCACTCAGCCCATTTCTATCCCTCCCTACCGCATGACACCAGCTGAGTTAAAAGAGTTGAAGGAATAGCTTCAGGAACTCTTAGATAAGGGGTTCATTCGCCCGAGTGTGTTACCTTGGGGTGCACCAGTATTATTCGTAAAGAAGAAAGATGGCACAATGAGAATGTGCATTGATTACAAGTAGTTGAACAAGGTGACAGTAAAGAATAAGTACCCATTACCTCGTATTGAGGACTTGTTTGATGAGATTCAGGGAGTAAGTGTATTCTCTAAGATTGACCTTTGATCGGGTTATCACCAGTTGAAGATTAGGGATTCAGACATTATAAAGACAGCTTTCAGAATGAGATATGGGCGCTATAAATTTCTGGTGATGTCTTTTGGGCTGACTAATGCCCTAGCCGCATTCATGCACTTGATGAACAGTATATTTCGGCCGTATCTAGATTCTTTTGTGATCGTATTTATTGATGATATCCTAGTGTACTCGCGCAGCCAAGAGGAGCATGCACATCACTTGAGGGTGGTATTGTAGAGATTGAGAAAGGAAAAGCTTTATGCGAAATTTTTTATGTGTGAGTTCTGGATTGATACTGTGACTTTTATGGGACATGTAGTGTCTAGCGATGATATTCGGGTTGACCCACAGAAAGTCAAGGTAGTGCAGAATTGGCCCAGGCCGTCCTCAGCTTCGGAGATTTGGAGTTTCCTCGGTTTGGCAGGCTATTGCCGTTGATTTGTTCAGGGATTTTCGTCTATTGCTTCACCTTTGACGAAGTTGACACAGAAGAATGCTCCACTTGTGTGGTCTGATGAATGCGAGGAGAGCTTCCAGAAGCTCAAGTCGGCCTTGACCACAGCTTTGGTACTTGTATTGCCATCAGCTTTAGGGTCTTATACGGTGTATTGCGATGCTTCGAGAGTTGGGATCGGTTGTGTATTGATGCATAAGGGTAGAGTTATTGCATATGCTTCTCGTCAGTTAAAGCCCCACGAGAAGAATTACCCTATTCACGACTTAGAGTTAGCTACCATTGTTCATGCCTTGAAAATTTGGAGGCATTACTTAGATGGTGTATCTTATGACGTATATACAGACCACCACAACCTTCAGCACTTGTTTAAGTAGAAAGATCTCAATTTGAGGCAGCGAAGATGGCAATTACTCAAAGACTATGATATTACTATCTTGTATTATCTCGGGAAGGCCAATGTAGTGGCCGATGCTTTAAGCCGGAAGACTATTAGTATGGGCAACTTGGCGTACATTTCAGTTGGGGAGAGGCCCCTTGCAGTTGATGTTCATGCTCTAGCTAATCAGATGGTGAGGCTGGATATTTTGAGCCCAGTCGGGTGATGGCTTGCGTGGTATCTCGGTCTTTCTTGTATGACCATATTCGAGAGTGCCAGTATGATGATCCACATTTGCTTGTCCTGAAGTACAGGGTCCAGCACAATGATACCAGAGATGCGACCATTGGAGAGGATGGTGTGTTGCGGATGCAGGGCTAGATTTGTGTGCCTAATGTAGATGGGCTTCGGGAGTTGATATTGGAGGAGGCCCACAGCTCGCGGTATTCGATTCATCCGGGTGTCGCGAAGATTTACCAAGCTTTAAGACAACATTACTGGTGGAGAAGGATGAAAAATGATATTGTGAATTATGTGGCTCGATGTCTTAGTTGCCAGCAAGTCAAATATGAACACCAGAGACCTGGTGGGGTGTTTCAGCGCATGGATATTCTTGAGTGGAAATGGGAGAGGATTACTATGGATTTCGTGAGTGGTCTTCCCCATACCTTGAAGAAGTTTGATTTAGTTTGGATGATCGTAGATCGACTGACTAAGTCCGCGCACTTCATTCCTGTGTGCACTACCTATTCATCGGAGCGGTTAGCAAAGATTTTCATCAGAGAGATTGTGTGGTTGCATGGGGTTCCAGTTTCTATTATATCAGATAGAGGTACCCAGTTCACTTCTCAGTTCTGGAGGATATTTCAGCGAGAATTGGGTTCACAGGTAGAGTTGAGCATTGCATTTCACCCACATACGGATGGTCAGTCCGAGCGTACAATTCAGATACTAGAGGACATGTTGCGTGCTTCCGTCATTAATTTTGGAGGTTCTTGGGCTGATTACTTGGCTCTTGCAGAGTTCGCTTATAACAATAGCTATCAGTCCAGCATTCATATGGCGCCGTATGAAGCCTTATATGGGAGACGGTGCATGTCTCCAGTTGGTTGGTTTGAGCCCGGCAAGGCTAGATTATTGAGGACAAAGTTAGTTCAGGATGACTTAGACAAGGTGAAGGTGATTCAGGAGAGGCTTCGCACAGCCCAGTCACGTCATAAGAGTTATGCGGATCTGAAGGTCCGAGATGTGTCTTATTCAGTGGGCGAGAAGGTGTTGCTGAAAGTGTCGCCTATGAAGGCTGTTATGAGGTTTGGAAAGAAAGGAAAGCTGAGCCCAAGGTTCATTGGACCTTTTGAGGTACTAAGGAAGGTTGGGGAGGTGGCCTATATTCTTGCTTTGCCACCTAGCTTGTAGGGAGTTCACCCGGTATTCCATGTATTTATGTTTCGAAAGTACGTTGGAGATTAGACTTTAGCACGATACAGTTGGATGAAGACTTGACCTATGATGTGGAGCCGGTAGCCATTCTGGGTCGACAGGTTCATAAGTTGAGGTCCAAAGACATAGCTTCGATGAAGGTGCAGTGGAGAGGTCATCCCATGGAGGAAGCAACTTAGGAAACCGAGCAGGAGATGCAGAGAAAAAATCCACACCTATTTGAGATTTTAGGTATGTTTCTTAACCCGCTCGCGGACGAGCGTTTATTTAAGTTGGGGAGAATGTAACGACTCGACTCATCGTTACGGGAGTTACCACCCCGTTTTCTCCATTTTATGCTTTCATATGTTCATTTATATGTGTTAGGAGAGTTGGAAGTAAAACGGATAGAATCCGGTTAGAAATGAGGCAATAAACCTCTTTTTGAGAATATTAGTTTGAAAAAGTCAACCGAATGTTGACCAATGAGTTAGAAAACTTGGAATGGATTTCTGATGAGTCGACTAGTTTTGGTGGATGATTTATGACTTAGGAGAGCAATCCGAATTGAATTGGGAGGTCCAGTGTAGATTTAGGCTTGAATTGGCTAAGGTTGAATTTTAGCGAATTCCAGACGGTAGGAGATATTTTCATCCGGGGATCGAAATTGAATTCTGAGAGTTGCAGTAGCTCCTTTAGGTGATTTTAGATATGCGTGCAAAATTTAAGATCACTCAGAGGTGTTTAGGTTGGGTTTTAGATCAAATGCTAGTTTCAGAAGTTTTAGTGAAACTTAGGCTTGAATCTGTGAGAATTTGATGATTTTGATGTTTATGATGGTATTTTTATGTTGCGAGCAAGTTTGAATGAAGTAATGTGACATATCTGTGCATTTGGTTGAGGTCCCGAGGGTCTCGGGGTGATTTCGGATACCCAACGGAAAGTTTTGAACTTGAATAATACAGCAGAAAATTGCAGACAGACTTTGTTCTATGCAATCGCGAAGAGAGGCCTGCGATTGCATAGAAGGACCCAAAGGGGGTGAAAAATTATTCTACGCGATCGCAAGGGTTGTTAATGCGATCGCATAGAAGGAAATTGAGGAGCCTAGGATTTTGCTCTATGCGATCGCTTAGAGGAGAGTGCGATCACATAGGCTTATAATGTTACACAGTGCGATCGCATACACTTGGTTGCGATCGCATAGAAGGAAAAATGGGCCTGAGAAATTTACTCTATGCGATCGCAGGAGAGGCATTGCGATCGCATAGAAGAAGGCGTCAGTGACAGAACAATTAAGTTAAAAAATTTCAGACGCGAATCCTCATATTTTACACCATTTTTACTCCGCCAAGAGAGGGTTTTGAGTGATTTGAAGAGATTTTTCAACGGGTATCATTTGGAGGTAAGTTTATCATTTGGAGGTAAGTTTCTCGACTCAAAACATGATTTTATGCTAGAATCAACACCAAAATTTATGAAATTGGGTATTATTTGTGAAGAACTAGGGCATAGAATATACAAACGAATTTTTGGGTTTTGAAAGACCATTCGAACTCCGATTTTGATAAATTTTATATGCACAGACTCGTGTCAAGACGAGGAATCCGTTGGTATGATTTTCAAAATTTTTCGATAAGTAGGCTCGGGGCTCCGGTTTTACCAACTTCGTGAATTGTTACGCTTTTTGAGTAATTTTGATTGGGTTATATTTTTTTAACCCATATTTATGTATTTTCTGTGGTTTTGACTAGATTTGATGCACGAGGCGGAAAATTCAAAGGGAAAAGGCATCAAGAATGAGTCCACGGCTGATTAGAGGTGAGTAGTTGGTGTATATGATAGCCTATGGGTTTGAAACCCCGGCTTAGCACATTGTGACGCTATTTAGAGCGTGACTTGCATCCCATGGCAGGTGCGGGATTTGTTATGACTGGGGATTGCGACTTGGTCCATTCCAAACAAGAATAATATTATATTGGCTATTGAAACGCACATTGTGTTGAGTATATATGTGGGCTATAAGTCATGTTTGGGGCCTTGTGCCGGCCTGTAGTATCCTTAGGGGATAGATATCTATGTGATAGTATGATTTGTAAAATCACCAATCTCCGTCCTGGTTTGAAATCACTGTTATGAAATGCTAAGTCACATGTTCTTGAAAAATTAAATAAAATTAAAGTATTCTACATTGTTAATGAACTGGAACCTGGAAATAAATAAAATGAACTGTTGTGTCACTCATATGCATGTTGTGGACTGAGTACGGATTGGGCTGCACGCTGTAGTAGATGATATGAATATTGCGCTTGGGCTGAAGGAGCCCTCTAGAGTCTGTACACACCCCCAGTGAGCGCCGTCGACGTTAAACGGATCGGGCTACGTGCCGTAGCGGTCATGTGCATTGCATTGCATTCTTGTCTATAAATTACTTATGTTATTTATGGTTTGATGTTGTTGTTAGTTCGTGGTAGGTATCAGACTATTAGTTTAAGCTTTGCTCTGTGGTATTATGTGGATTTCCTGCTTTCAGCTATTTTATATACTTTTTACTCACTGAGTACTTAGTACTCACCCCTACTCCATGCACCTTTGTGTGCATATTCAGGTACCCAGGAGGGTTAGACGGGCAGTCCAGTTTATTTCAGAGTACTCGAGTTACTGAGGTAGCTGCTGACGTTCGCATGACCTAACTTCTCTCTTTATTTCAGATTATTATCTATATACTTCCAGACTTGAGTATTTTGTTCAATATTCCTATTACTATTCAATTTTTGCTCAGAGGGTCTAGACTCGTGACCCTAGATCTTTTGGGAGTGTTATTTTCGGTGTTTGCACTTTTCAGTATTTTATTCTACTATTATTATTGGAGTATTATTATTAACTCTCATATTCTCCTTGAATTCATCCTTTTGGGACTTGTTGTTAAATGTGAAAATAGTTGTTTGGTCTGGCTTGCCTAGCTTTATGGTTGGGCGCTATCACGGTCGGGTTTGGGTCGTGACAAGGAGCCCCTCCAGAGTGTATACACCCCAGTGAGTGCAGTAGATTATATTAAGGGATGAATCTTCCTTGGACATCGATCTTGTCCGAAATATTTATATACTTGGAGATAGATCTTCTCCTTGGGGGCGGATTGTCCTTCCTTGGTACTGACTGACTGATGGTCAGTGATATATATATTTCGAGATGAATTTTTTCTGGAAAAATGTGACATATACTGTACCGAGTGGTTAAACATGATGAATAAAAAGTATGAGACAGTGAGATTGAGTACTCTAAGAGTGTAAATATATGATTCATCTCTAAGATACATGGAATTGGCATGCACACATGACATATAAGCATAAAGATGTATTTTTCATCATGTTGTACGTTATCACGTCATTCATGACTTTTTACGCACATTGATAAGCGAGCAGAGAGAGGTATTTCACACATGCTATCTAGAAAGAAAATAAAACATCTTACTTATTGTGGAACGTATTTTATTTTAAATATTACAGTTATCAAACTATCTCATATTTTCGACGATCTTGGCAAAAGATCTGGATTTTTACTAATATTCTTGAAAAAGCGAAACTATTTTTTGGGAAAACTGTGAAAAAACCGAGCATTTTATCTTTGAGTTACTTCCTTATTTATATGCTCTGCGTCGTTATGAACTATTGTTGGTTATTGGTGTTGGACCCGACCTATGTTCCAGCTTGTCAATACTTTCAACCTAAAGTTAGGTTTGTTACTTGTCAGTACATGAGGTATGTTGTACTGATATGCTACACTTTTGCACATTGCATGCAAATGTTGGTTGGTTGTTGTTGTTGTGTTTGATGGTTTCTGAATTTGAAGATGTACCTGCGTTCCGGTTGTAGCTGCTTGTTCATGGTAGCCATAGATTTATAAAATTTTGTTTATGTAATTTTTAAACAGAAGATGTATTTACTTCGTATAAGCTTTGTAAATTATATTCTTAGAATCTCGTGATCTCTACTACCAACTCTTGGAAAAAGGTATACAATTAAGATAATTCCTTTGTTTAATCATCTTTTTAATATTATTGAAATTGGAGAGTTATGGCTTATCTAGCGGGCTGAGTTAGGAGCCATCGCGACTAGTGAATTTTGGGTTGAGGGAGAAATTTAAAAATAGCCAGATTTACAAGTGATTATTCACAAATAGCCATAGTTTTAAAAGTAATTAAAATTTAGTCATGTAAAGATAAATATGAATGAAAATACTGTTCAAAATTCGGAAAAATACTCTAGTATTATATATTAGAACTCTAATATATTATACTAGAGTTCTAGTATAATATGCCGGTCTAGCATAATATACTGAAAATTGGAGCACCGGTGCTCAATCTACAATATATTATACTGGAACTTCTGCGTGTTGGAGTTTCAACATAATATGCTGGAAGTTCATACACAGATGCACCGATCTCCTAGTATATTATGCTGGAACTTTTCGTGTTGTAGTAAAATAGCGATTATTTTTCAATGACTTTGCAAACACTAGCTATTTTTGAATGACTAGTCCAAAAATTGGCTAGGTCACGCTATTTTTACCTCTATCTCATTCATTTCAATAGCTCTTCATCCTCTTGCTTTTTATTAGGGCAGTTTTCTTTTCTTTTTTAAATATTTATTATTTACCTAACCCTACTCTCCAAAATCTATTTGTTATGGCCCTTTAGGAAGAAAGAACTAAAAAAAAAAAAGGAAAAAGAGAGATCCCCATAATCCTCATGCATTTACTCCGTTCTAAACCGTTACAAAAGTAAAACACAGATGTCCACACTTATGCATTTACTAAGGTCTTATATATTCCTAACAACCAATTTTATTCTTTTAGTATCCAGCCTTCTCCCTTTGTTCAGTCGGAAGACTTTTCTTTTGAAAAAATTTTATTACTATCATTAATATTAATTTCCTCCCTAAAACATAATCATTAAATACTAGATTATGTGATCTCCTATATAAAGTGAAGTTACGCTTCTTCATTTTGCATAACAAAGAAAAAGAGTAGTTAAGTGAGAAATTGTGAAAAAACAATGAAGCTTAAGATGTTGAAAGAAGTGGTAATTCTCATGATAATCACAACAATTATGGTTTCTTTAGTATATGCAGATGAAGATCCATATGAAAAATGTGTTGACGAATGCTACTCAACTTGCTTTGCTGACATTGCTGGTTGCTATAAATACTGTCAACAAGATTGTAAAAACCCTAATCTTTCTTCGACGGAATGGAAACATTGCACCATTAATGATTGTGTTAAGTATAAAGGAGGTATGTCTAATATGTCTCCCTTCTTCTCACTCTTTCATTTTTGGTCTCCAACCCGGCCCGACATCCGCTTTCAGATCCTGAATAATTTAGGTTCGTGTCGCTTAAAGAAGGATATGCACCCAGAGACAACTCCAGGATTTAAACCTTATGGTTTCAACTTTTTAAAAGTTTTAAGTATTGAACTCATTAAATTTTTAAAATTATGGGTTCATATCTACAATTCTTATAATTTTAATAAATTTTTACCCTACATCAAAAGTTATAAGTTCAATTGAACCCGGTGATACTACACTACATTCATCACCAATTAAGTTTTTTTATTCTCAATACTCAAACCCGAAACTTTTGATTAAGGATTGATGAATCTTATCCATTCCATTAGAACTTTTGATGGTCCTCACCCTCACTCTATCTATTTATTTGTCTAATTCTAAAATTGTGATTTTGGGTCTAATTTTTTATCTTTTTGAGTCGAGGATTTATGGGAAACAATCTTTTTATTTCATCAGGGTAGGGGTAAGATCTGCATATACAATATCATCTTCAAACACTACTTGTCGAATTATAATATTGTGTTGTTTTGATTTTGGGTCTAATATAAGTTTGCTATGCTTTAATTTATCTTTGTGCAACTATGAATTAGGAAATCTTGTATAAACGTATTAAAAAGAAGGGATTTTTACCTAACTATACTCTATTAAAAATTTATGTATTACCAATATTCTTTATGTTTATGGTTTTTAATAAGTATATAGATTTTTTTACAAATTATGTAGATTGCTCCTTAAAAGGCTCTCACCTCATTATTAGTGCCTTCAATTAAGGGATCCAATTATATTCTTTCCTCCCCCCCCCCCCCCCCTCCCCTCTTCTCTCTCCTTTTTACAACAAAATTCCTTAATCAATGCTCAAAAACTCCATCTTCTCTTTTCCTGCCATCGCTGATAGCTTTGTATTATTATATCATCAATTGCATCGTTCTTGACAACGCTAAACATGAAGAAATATTCAGCAGTTGTATGATAGTTGTATTATAATTGTATTTAAATTGTATCATATACATAAATACGTAAAACATAATTATATCATACTTGTATCACAATTGTATCTAACCCATAGATCGGAACCTTAATATCCCAAATAATACTTGATACCATACTAATAAATTAATATATAACTATCGTATATTTGTGTTACAAAGAGTGAAATTCGTCACGAATTCACAACTGCTCATAATTAAGCTATAAATTAATCCTAAAATAATTCTTATATAATTCTGATACAACTTAAAATCGATTCTAAACTTAAACTGATACAATATCATATTATACATGTGTTAGTATTGTATCATATATTATTTTTGGTATAAATTAGGATACAATTGTAATATAATATTCTAAATTACGATACAACTTTTGATCATCATCTTTTTCAAGCTTCGATTTAAAACATCCACGTAGAACCAACCATAAGCTTAAATTATGATAAACTATTGTATTTTAATAGTATTAGTATTGTATCAGAATTATCTTAGGTACTAATTTATCAAATACAACTTAGATACAATTATGATACATTTATCATACAACCGTAATATAATTCTGAAACTTCTTCTTCCTCGGCTTTCCATCTGAAATTAAACCTAAAATCAACTTTAAACTTAACCAATCTCCCTTCAAATTGAGATATAAACTCTAATGAAAATTTAAAATAGTTTTCTAGAACACCCAATCCAAAGAAATTACAAATTAGTAAAATTCAAATATCTAATTCAAAGTTTTAAACCTTTTTAATGGTATGCCAATGGAAGATCTCTCTACCTACAATTCAGAGATAATGTCGATGGATTTGTCAATAGTTGAAGCTTTTTAATGGTTGTTGGTGGAATTGGTTCAGAAAAATATATGATGCTACAGTTTTAGAGGGATAATAGTTTGATTTGTACGAGAGAGAGAGAGAGAGATTGGTGTGGATTTGTATGAAAGAGAGAATGACTTTAATTTTTTCTGAAATTAGGAAGAAAATAGTGATTGTAAAGTTGATAGATAGGGATTAGAGATACACAGCAAATTAATTTCTATATTTAAGGGATTATTCTTTAATAATATTTTGTACATAAATAGTAAGTATAAATACATAATGTAATTCTCAAAAACTTAAACAAAAATAGTTAATAAATTTCTAATATAGTATAAGTACGTAAAAATTCCTAAAAAGAAATTGCTTATATGACAGATAAGAAGATGATGGAGACTTGCATTATCAAATGTTCAAAGACGGTCGACAAAATCAAAGGATGAGAAGTACTTGTAATGTTGTGGATTTATAGTTGAACACCAAGAATAGAAAGAAAAAAGAAAGATGATATCATTGATGTAATAGAATGGATGTATTTTGTTACTATTTTATAAAAAGTTTTACCTTCGGTTTGGATCGGTTTTTTTCTTAAAAGAAATCAAATCAAGTAAGTTAATTTTTTAAATATTAGAACCAAATCAAACCAATTAAATCAATTTTTTCTTGATTCGATTTATATCGATTTTTGTCGGTTTTTCAGTTTTTCGTTTTTTGGTTATTTGTCAGTTTTTTCTTAAATATAAGACATACACTATCAAACACTTATTCTGACGACCACATTTTCAATGTAACACTATCAAATCAATTGTCCTTTGAAAAATCCATTATTTACCAAGATATATTGACGATAATTGAATCGAATAGTAATGAATAATTTAAGTACTCAATTAAAAATACATTATTTTTAACAGGAAATGGATTTTTACACTTAACAAACAAAATTACCAATCAAACTAGAATGTAAAGGTAAAAAACTATACTAAAACTGCAAACTATTAACATTTACCATTAAAATTTTAAAACTTTATATATATATATATATATATATATATATATATATATATATATATATATATATATATATATATATATATATGTGTGTGTGTGTGTGTGTGTGTGTGTGTGTGTAATAATAAATTTGAAATAGCTATTCCTATAGTCGGTTTGATATATTTTTCCGGTTTTTTCTTATTAAAACCAAAACCAAATTAAATTTGGTTGGTTTTTAAAATTTAAAACCAAAACCAAACCAAATTAAAATGTATTAGGTTTTTAGTCAGTTTAGTTTGGTTTTCAGTTTGGTTCCCTAATCGTGACTCGTGATAGTCTACTTTAACGCCATATCTCTAAATTATTTATGTCTTGTCTTCTCTGTCGTTTTTTTAAAAGTAAAATTTAATTAAATTATCTTAATCATTTATTTGGAGATCATTCTATTCACCATTTAATTTGAATGAGACAGTAAATCTCCCTGATCTTAAAATAACGACTAAAATGAATGGTCAATCCATTATATTTTGAAAATGTAAGAAATGTTGTTCAATTATTATGAATTATTATAAGTTTTGTTCCTCAAAAAATGACAGATTGCATATAATACCCGATATGAGTAAATTTCATCTAGATGTCCTAATATTCACATCAATAATCTTTTACGTGAAATAAAAGGTTAATTTGAATTAAATTTTCAGGTGGTTTCCAAATTCTTGAAATATCATACCACTTATATATACTATATGGGAGTTAATTTTATTTATAGTCATTTAACTTTTGCTTTTGTTATCTAAAAGTCACTTTTTTTTGTTACGTAAAAACTCTTTAATTTTGTGTTCATTACTCAAAAGTTACTTTTATTTCTTTTGCTACACAAAAAATTAGTTTACTTTACTCTAGTTATCAAAAAAGTCTCGCCAGATTTTCTTATATTTTTACTTGAAAAGTCTATTATGGCTTTTGGTATTATATAAAAAGTCTATTATGTCCTTAATATTATATAAACCTACATATTTATGTAATACATTCTATATTATATACTATATAATATATTTTTAACTATGTATTATATTTATAAATAAATAATTTAATATTAATTTATTTATTATTTTTATAATATATTCGTATATTAATTTTTTTTAACATTAATTTTCAAGATATATTAGTAGCATCGTTATTAAATTGTCAGTAACTTTACTATAAAGAAATCTCAAGTCAACGTTGTTAACCTTTTCTAATAAAATTTTTAATAAGAATTATAAAATCAAAGCTCATGAATTTTTCAATCAAGTCATATTCGTTAATCCAATAAATAAAATACCAACTGTTAATAAACTCACATATCATATTAACAGTTTCAGATAAATAATATCAATAAATAATGCTTAAAAGTTAATATTAAACTCGAATATCTTTTAAAAAATAAAAGTGTTATTAAGTATAAAAAATCTATCATTTGTTAAGAAAATCGGTTTTTGTTATTTCAATTAATTATTTATTTTTGTTGTTCATATTTGAAAATATGTTCATGCTCGAGTATGATTAAACAAATAAAAAAATTAAATGTACTAATGTATTACAAAAATAATAAATGAAATGATATAAAATTATTTTACTATAAGTAAAATTCCTATGTAAAAATATATTATGAAATTTACTACACAAATTGAAAATTTTATAATGCCAAGAGCATAATAGACTTTTTAAGTGAAAGTTTTATAAAATCTTGTCAAAGTGCTTATCGTGATAACTAGAACATATTGAAATAGTTTTGTCACGACTCGGATTTCCCACCATCGGGGTCATGATGGCGCCTACTAATGGAAGCTAGGCAAGCCAAATATTAATTACTCCTCCATTAATTACCGAATTCTTATTAAGACATTAAAATTAAAAACATATGATTCACAGCGGAATAATCAAACTTAGCGGAAGACTTAGTCAAATATGATAAAGAAAACCCAAACATGATACACTACCCAAGACTGGTGTCACAATACTCACGAACTTCCAAGAATAATACACATAATTGTCCTGAAAGAAAATACAAGTCGTTTATCTCGATTACATGAGATAACGGAATGAAAAGCATAGATAGAAAAGACAACGGGTCCTGCGGACGCACTGCAAGGCTACCTCGTAGTCTCGGTAGTCGGAAAATCCACAAGTCGCTACCGCGCTGCTGCTGTCCGTAACTCGTATCTGCGCAAAAAGAGCCAGAGTGTAGTATGAGCACAACCGACCCCATGTGCTTGGTAAGTGCCTGGCCTATCCCGGCGAACTAGTGACGAGACTAAGGCCAGTCACCCACATAATCTCGGATGGTTGTATATATATATATATATATATATATATATATATATATATATATATATATATATATATATATATATATATATATATATATATATACACAATACATTTATAAGGAAAGACTCTGCTCTGAAATAACAGTCAATAACTCGTGATATCCAGAATAATCTAATCAACGGAATAAATCTTACTTTCATGTCTCAATTCCTCTCTCATTTCATATCTCGTGGTAGGCGTACCACCCGCTCCCAACTATCACAGTAACTACATCTTGTGGTAGGCGTACCACCCGCTCCCAAATATATCCATAGGCTACCGACAACTATGGCCAATTCCAAGATTTAAATCACTTTGTGGTCGGCGTGCCACACGATCCCATTTCTTATTATATAAGTGGTCGGCACGCCACACGATCCCAATTCATAAATATATATATTACCGGCATTTAGCCAATAATCTCTACATCAACAATATTTATAATTACCGGTTTTAAACCAATAATTGATAATAATTTCAACAATTTATCTCCATTACCGGTATAACACCAATAACTCTTAATCAACAATCTGTTCATAACTAAATTCCTATTCCTTCAAGCTATGATAGAACAAACACTTACCTCAAATATTTTACGAACAATTCAATCTGTGGCAATGCCTTTTCCTTTCAAATTCGGCTCCAATCCAATCGTATCTATACACAATTGATTTAATATCATCAATATTACTCAACAAACTAATTCATAAGGCCAATTTCAACTTTTACAACATTCTGCCCGGAATAGTGAAATTCGACCCCGGGCCCACATGGTCGGAACTCGGGGTTCGGACCAAAATCCGGTTACCCATCCCCCCACGAGTTCAAGTATATGATTTGTTTCAAAATCGGACCTCAATTCGAGGTCCAATTTTCCAATTTATGAAAACTCTATATTCTACCAAAAACAAGAAATTCTACCATGAAAACCTTTTATTTCTATTGAAAAACATGTTTAATGATGTTAGGAATTGAAATAATTAAATAAAAAGTGACTTACAATTGTTTTGAAGAAGAAGGAATCCGTGAAGAATCGCAAATGGGTGTTTTTGGGTTGTGAAAAGTGAAGAAATGAACTGAAAATCGTGATTTACAGGTCTCCGTGTTCGCATTTGCGAACATGGGTTCGCAATTGCGAACCCCGACCAATTTCTGGAGTTTGAAAAATAAGCTAAGGCTGGCAAGTTCGCATTTGCGAACTTTTGTTCGCATTTGCGAACACTGGCAGGATAGGGGAATGTTCGCATTTGCGAATTATTGTTCGCATTTGCGAACACAGGGAGTATAGGGGACTGTTCGCATTTGCGAACTATTGTTCGCATTTGCGAACAAGGCTGGATATGGGAATGTTCGCATTTGCGAACTATTGTTCGCATTTGCGAACATAGGCAGGACATGGGGATGTTCGCATTTGCGAACTATTGTTCGCATTTGCGAACAAGGCTGGGCATGAGGGGACTTCGCATTTGCGATCAGGGTTCGCATTTGCGAGCCCTGCCTTGATTTGCCCCCTTCGCAATTGCGAGAAATGCTTCGCAATTGCGAAGCCAACAACTGGGTGAAAAACTAGCAGTGCAAAAATTCAGAAATTGATCATACGGCCTATCAAATCTTTACCCGAGCCCCCGGGGCTCCCAACCAAACATGTACACAAATTCAAAAACACATTACGAACTTGTTCGTGCGATCACATCGCCAATATCACATCGTTTTCATCAAATCAAGCCTCAAATTCACGTCTCAAACGACATCCGAATGTCACCAAACTTTACAGAAATCACATATATAATATTTATGACTTGTGCCGGGCGTCGGAACCAAAATACAAGCCCGATACCAAGGTCAATTAATTCATTTTCTTTAACAATTACATCAAAAAAACAATTTCATAGAAAAATTCATAACTTGGGCTCTAGGCCTCAGAATTTGACTCCGGACGCATGTCCAAGTCCCATATTTTCCTACGGACCTTTCGGGACCATCCAATCTCGAGTCCGGATCCGTTTACCAAAAATGTTGACCGAAGTCAACCATATCAATATTAATATCATTTTTATCCAAATTTCTCATAGAATTCATATTTTCTATCCCAAAATCATTCCGGCTACATGCTCGGATTGTGCCCGTAAATCGAGGCAACATAGAATGAGGTTTTCAAGGCCTTAGAAGCTCGAAATGATTAATAAAACAAGTGATGACCCTTTGGGTCGTCACATTCTCCACCTCTAAAACAACCGTTCGTCCTCGAACGGACAAAAGAAAGAAGTACCTGAGTCAAGGAATAGATGAGGATATCGGCTCTGCATGTCAGACTCGGACTCCCAAGTCGATGCCTCAGGAGGCTGACCCCTCCACTGAACTCGCACAGAAGGAAAACTCTTCGACCTCAACTATCGAACCTGCCGATCTAGAATAGCTACCGGCTCCTCCTCATAGGACAGATCTTTGTCCAATTGGACAGTGCTAAAATCTAACACGTGCGATGGATCGCCGTGATATTTTCGAAGCATGGACACATGAAACACTGGATAAGCTAGGTGGCAAGGCAAGTTTATATGCTACATCTCCCACACGATCAAGAATCTCGAATGGGCCAACAAACCTAGGGCTAAGTTTGCCCTTCTTTCCAAATCTCATCACGCCCTTCATAAGCGACACTCGGAGCAATACTCGCTCCCCAATCATGAAAGTTATCTCTCGAACCTTGCGATCTGCATAGCTCTTTTGTCTAGACTGAGATGTGCGAAGCCTATCTTGAATAATCTTGACCTTATTTAAGGCCTCCTGAAATAAATCTGTACCAAATAACCGAGTTTCTCCCGGTTCAAACCATCCAACCGGAGAACGACACCACCTACCATAAAACGCTTCATAAGGAGCCATCTAGATGCTCAATTGATAACTATTATTATAAGCAAACTCTGCCAAAGGCAGGAATTGATCCCATGAACCTCCAAAATCATTAACACACGCCCGAAGCATATCTTCCAATATCTGAATAGTCCTCTTGGACTAACCATCCATCTGGGGATGAATGGTTGTACTTAGCTGAACTTGCATGCCCAACTCTCGTTGAACCGCCTTCTAGAATTGTGAGGTAAACTGTGCACCTCGATCTGAAATAATGGAGATAGGCACACCATGAAGGCGAACGAACTCCCTAATATAAATCCCAACTAACCTCTCGGATGAATAGGTAGTGGCAATAGGAATAAAATGAGCTGACTTGGTCAGCCTACCTACCATCACCCAAACAGCATCAAACTTCGTCCGAGTCATGGGAAGTCCAGAAATGAAGTCCATCGACATTTGGCACACAAATGCGCCCTTGCATCTTTAGGATCCCATCAGCATCTAAGGTGACCTGATTAGCACCTCCTCGTTGAACCGTGTCTCTAAGGTCACATAAATAGGAATCATTATATTGTTGATCGCGGATACGCTCCAATAATAAAGAGCGAGCGATCGCACAAGCTAGTGCTCGACTAGGCTCAGAAATATCCAACCTCACAAATCGATTGGCCAAGGACTGAACATCCAAAGCAATTGGCCTCTGATTGACTGGAATATAAACAAGACTGCCCATACTGGCTGACTTCCTACTCAAAGCGTCAGCCACCACGTTTGCTTTTTCCCCGATGATATAAAAAGGTGACATCATAATCTTTCCGCAATACCAGCCACCTTCTCTGCCTCAAATTCAACTCTTTTGTTTAAACAAATACTGAAGACTCTTATGATCGGTGTATACTTCACATACTACACCATACAAATAATGCCTCCAGATCTTCAATGCATGAATAATCGCCGCCAATTCTAGATCATGCACTCGGTAATTCTTTTCATGAATCTTCAACTGCCTCGAAGCATAGGCTAACCCCGCCATCCTGCATTAACACTGCACCAAGCCCAATACGGGAAACATCACAATAATCAGTATAAGGTCCCGTACCTGTGGGTAAAACCAATATCGGTGCTGTGGTCAAGGCTGTTTTTGAGCTTTTGAAAGCTCGTCTCACATTCATCTGACCATTCAAATTGAACACCTTTCTGTGTCAATCTGGTCGGTGGGGTTGCAATAGATGAAAACCCCTCCACGAATCACCGATAATAACCCGCTAATCCCATGAAACTCCAAATCTCTGTGGCTGATGTCGGTCTAGGCCAGTTCTTGACTGCCTCAATCTTCTTCGGGTCAACCTGAATACCTGCTGCTGTCACAATATGACCCAGGAATGCAACTGAACTTAGCCAAAATTTACACTTCGAAATTTTGCATATAGTTGGTTATCTTTCAGAGTCTGCAAAGTCACTCTGAGATGTTGCGCATGCTCCTCATGACTGCAGGAATAGGTCAATATGGAAACAATGAAGACTACAACGAACAAGTCTAAATAAGGCACGAACACCTCATGTGTATGCACATATCCATGACTCTGAAGTCTGGCCATAAGAGTTGTTCTTAAATTACAACATTTCAATTAATCATGTTATCAAATATCTTATTCCAAAACTCCCACTTTACTCATACTGAGGTATGGAAACCTCATGATTACTTTCTCGAATTAATGCGTCATATTTATCCTTACCTGGTGCTCATCTCAAAGTCTAGAACTCAACAGTCACAAAATGGGAACGGCTAAATATGAATAGAAACTGTGCAAGGATTGTCAAATAATCCTAACAGGCATGGCTCAAATTTAGGATATTATGCTAGATTTTTATTTCCAAAAAGGGAAAATTTTAAACACAAACTTTTCACCACCAGGACCTTGTCCTCATATAATATTCACCGCAACTTGCAGCTCGGTTTTTAAAATAAATATTTTCACGTTATACAAATTTTGAGGATCTCATCCTCCACTCTAAATCACAAGAATTTGCACATTGTGCCACTGATGTTTTTCATTTCCTTTCTTTCTTCTTTTCAACTATTGTCCGTCAAAGAGTATCTCGGCATAAAAGAACCCCCATACCGACATGGTATACAATTTAACCATTTAAAATAGTTATTTCAGGAATTCATTCCCATTGTAATAATTAATATAAAGTCACTTTTGACCTCATCAATATTCCTAGTGACCAATACATAATAATAGAGATAATTATCTCCATTTAATAGCACAACGTGAGTATTCACATATGTAGATCTGATGATTACGAAGCTCACTCATGAGCGAAGCATATTAAGAGGACTTGCCTCAATTCTTCAAAGATCAAATCAAATTGAGGAAAAATGTTCCTTTTATAACAATCAGAATTGTACATGTGATAACATCATCTGGTGTAGTGACCTCAGTCACACCATAGAAATTATGTCAACAACTAGATCTCCACCTCTAGGAGTCTCACCTCCGCCTTTAACATCCTGACCCCTAACTCTAGCTGGTCATGTGAGTTGAGTATTGACTGCAATGGGGCACGTAGCTTGGGTGCCTTCATAAATTATATTTCTCCAATCTGCCACATTCACAATAATTCCTTTGAGGCCCAGTTAACTTATTGGACATGACAACATATTCGGACACTGTCATAATAACCTGACATGATCGTTCAGATCGTACGTACCACACCTTTCAAAGTGTCAGGGAGGTAACTCCTCCAAATATTTCTACAAATTGGATTGAGTAGGTAATGTCGCATGGCCAGTCTGCCCTCTTCATAGGCTTGTCACAAACATTGACGACTAATTACCTCTTTTGCTCATATACTCTTTATTACTCTTTGGGCCGATTCTTACCCCCTGCAGAGTACTAAGCCTCAAACATGCATAATTTATTTGGGGGACCTTTCCATACCATATGTATACATTCCAAGCCAAAATTGACATAAAACATGGCCATTCGGTCCATTCACTAATAGTGGTTTTCCCCCCCTTTTTGGCTATAAGTCAAAGTCACAACATCTGATAGTCCACAATAATTATCCTTCACAACTTCGAATAAATCAACCAGACCTCAAGGTCCATTAAAACCACAGTCGGTTAGTAAATACATTATGTTTCCCCTACTTCACTCGCTACCTGAAACACAGTAGAATCAACCCTCTCACCTTCAACTATTCCCGCGTTCTGCAATATCTCATAGCAACAGTCAATAAATTACCTTGGGTTCTCAAAAGATGCACCACCGAAGGAGATAGCGAAGAGTTTGGTGAAACTTATCCGAAACTCCGTAAAACTTCTGAAGGCATTGTTGATCTATCACCAGCATGTGCCAATGTCGGCTGAAGAAGCAATACATGCCTTCGCCGTTCGTGGGAAGACAAGAGTAGAAATTCAACTTAACATTTGAAGAACAAACTCGCACGATAGGAAAGAATGAAGGGAATATTTTCCTAACTCTGTAGCCTCTGGGGATAAATACAGACGTCTCCGTACCGATCCCTCAGACTCTACTAAGGTTGTTCGTGAGTTGTGAGATCTGTGCAACCTAGTGCTCTGATACCAACTTATCACGACCCGAATTTCCCACCATCGGGGTCATGATGGCGCCTACTAATGGAAGCTAGGCAAACCAAATATTAATTACTCCTCCATTAATTACCGAATTCTTATTAAGACATTAAAATTAAAAACATATGATTCACAGCGGAATAATCAAACTTAGCGGAAGACTTAGTCAAATATGATAAAGAAAACCCAAACATGATACACTACCCAAGACTGGTGTCACAATACTCACGAACTTCTAAGAATAATACACATAATTGTCTGAAAGAAAATACAAGCTGTTTATCTCGATTACATGAGATAACAGAATGAAAAGCATAGATAGAAGAGACAACGGGTCCTGCGGACGCCTACAAGGCTACCTCGTAGTCTCAGTAGTCGGAAAATCCACAAGTCGCTACTGCCGCTGCTGCTGTCCGTAACCTGTATCTGCGCAAAAAGAGCACAGAGTGTAGTATCAGCACAACCGACCCCATGTGCTGGTAAGTGCCTGGCCTATCCCAGCGAACTAGTGACGAGGCTAAGGCCAGTCACACACATAAACCTGTACAGTTGCAATATATATATATATATATATATATACACAATACATTTATAAGGAAAGACACTGCTCTGAAATAACAGTCAATAACTCGTGATATCCAGAATAATCTAATCAACAGAATAAATCTTACTTTCATGTCTCAATTCCTCTCTCATTTCATATCTCGTGGTAGGCGTACCACCCGCTCCCAACTATCACAGTAACTACATCTTGTGGTAGACGTACCACCCGCTCCCAAATATATCCATTGGCCAATGCCAAGATTTAAATCACTTTGTGGTCGGCGTGCCACACAATCCCATTTCTTATTATATAAGTGGTCGGCGCGCCACACGATCCCAATTCATAAATATATAAGTGGTCGGTGCGCCACACGATCCCAATTCATAAATATATATATTACCGGCATTTAGCCAATAATCTCTACATCAACAATATTTATAATTACCGGTTGTAAACCAATAATTGATAATAATTTCAACAATTTATCTCTATTACCGGTATAACACCAATAACTCTTAATCAACAATTTGTTCATAACTAAATTCCTATTACTTCAAGCTAGGATAGAACAAACACTTACCTCAAATATTTTACGAACAATTCAATCTGTGGCAATGCCTTTTCCTTTCAAATTCGGCTCCAATCCAATCGTATCTATACACAATTGATTTAATATCATCAATACTACTCAACAAACTAATTCATAAGGCCAATTTTAACTTTTACAACATTCTGCCCGGAATAGTGAAATTCGACCCCGGGTCCACATGGTCGGAACTCGGGGTTCGGACCAAAATCCGGTTACCCATCCCCCCAATTCGAGGTCCAATTTCCCAATTTACGAAAACCCTATATTCTACCAAAAACAAGAAATTCTACCATGAAAACCTTTGATTTCCATTGAAAAACATGTTTAATGATGTTAGGAATTGAAAGAATTAAATAAAAAGTGACTTACAATTGTTTTGAAGAAGAAGGAATCCGTGAAGAATCACAAATGGGTGTTTTTGGGTTGTGAAAAGTGAAGAAATGAACTGAAAATCGTGATTTACAGGTCTCCGTGTTCGCATTTGCGAACATGGGTTCGCAATTGCGAACCCCGACCAATTTCTGGAGTTTGAAAAATAAGCTAAGGCTGGGAAGTTCGCATTTGCGAACTTTTGTTCGCATTTGCGAACACTGCAGGATAGGGGAATGTTCGCATTTGCGAACACAGGCAGTATAGGGGACTGTTCGCACTTGCGAACTATTGTTCGCATTTGCGAACAAGGCTGGATATGGGAATGTTCACATTTGCAAACTATGGTTCGCATTTGCGAACATAGGCAGGACATGGGGATGTTCGCATTTGCGAACTATTGTTCGCATTTGCGAACAAGGCTGGGCATGAGAGGACTTCGCATTTGCGATCAGGGTTTGCATTTGCGAGCCCTGCCTTGATCTGCCCCCTTCGCAATTGCGTGAAATGCTTCGCAATTGCGAAGCCAACAGCTGGGTGAAAAACCAGCAGTGCAAAAATTCAGAAATTGATCGTACGGCCTATCTAATCTTTACCCGAGCCCCCGGGGCTCCTAGCCAAACATGTACACAAATTCAAAAACACATTACGAACTTGTTCGTGCGATCACATCGCCAATATCACATCGTTTTCATCAAATCAAGCCTCAAATTCATGATTTTCATACTTTTGGTTTTCAAAACTTTCAAACTTGGAACTCAAGGTCCAAAACGTCTCAAACGACATCCGAATGTCACCAAACTTTACAGAAATCACATATATAATATTTATGACTTGTGCCGGGCGTCGGAACCAAAATATGAGCCCGATACCAAGGTCAATTAATTCATTTCCTTTAACAATTACATCAAAAAAATAATTTCATAGAAAAATTCATAACTTGGGCTCTAGGCCTCAGAATTCGACTCCGGACGCATATCCAAGTCCCATATTTTCCTACGGACCTTTCGGGACCATCCAATCTCGGGTCCGGATCCGTTTACCAAAAATGTTGACCGAAGTCAACCATATCAATATTAATATCATTTTTATCCAAATTTCTCATAGAATTCATATTTTCTATCCCAAAATCTTTCCGGCTACATGCTCGGATCGTGCACGTAAATCGAGGCAACATAGAATGAGGTTTTCAAGGCCTCAGAAGCTCGAAATGATTAATAAAACAAGTGATGACCCTTTGGGTCGTCACAAGTTTTTATAAACAAAATAAAGAAAATTAACTTTTAGGCAATGAATACAAAATTGAATGACTTTACGAAACAAGAAAATGAAATGGCTTGTGCGTAATAAACCAAAAGCCGATTGACCATCCATAGAATTTACTCTACTATTTTAACTTTTAAATACTTACTTCTTCATTTTCAAAAATAATTACACAATTTCTTAATAATAATTAGATGTCTTATACAAAATTGACTAGTTGAAGTGAAATTTCTACAATTAGCAAAAGTACAAGTATAAACGGATCAATACGTATTTAAATTTTGAAGCTATACGTAGTAAAAGCTGCACAAAGCAAAATAAGATTTTAAATTTAAAAAAAACATGAATTTCTAATCTATAAAATTACGCGTAATAATTGATTTTGGAATAAAGTAATCATTATAATTCATACTAATAGAATGTCATTTTTGGCCTTTGATTATTTCGTCGTTAATTATCTCATTTGGCATTTGACTTTGAGGTCAAGAGGGAATAATTAATTGGATTAGATGCTACTCTTTAGATCAAACTTCCTACAATAAAAGGTTGTGCCGATTGAAGAAAGCCTTATATGGCTTCAAACAAGCGAGAAAGGCCCTTTCTATCTTATTAGTCAAGCGCGCTAGCTGCAATCAAAAAACAGCGCTAACGAGCAAGAAAACGGATGCGCTAAGGCGCAACTTCCAGTCCTTGAGTTCTTTCTTTGGAAGTAGTGAATGTGGTAACAGGTGTATAACCATTACCCTTTCCTTTAGTCATGAAAGGGCTATTTCCCCTACCTTTCTTTCTAGGCGCAGGATTTCATTCCCCTAGTGATCTTTAAAAAAAAACAAATGTGATGGAAACTCAGAGTTCATTTCTCATTTCTCACACAATAAAAGATAAGTAAATGATATAGCAGAGTTTTACGTGGAAAACTTCCAATTCACGGAATTAAAAACCACGACCTATACTCATAGGATTTTAACTTTACTATTGAGCAAACTTTAGATTACAAACTATTGTAACCTAGGAATTAAACTTTTAATACCTCACTCACTTGTAATAGCTTTATTACTAGCCTCTTTGTAATAACTCTATTACAAAGCTCACAACTCGACTAACTCTGGCTAAGACACAAACACAAGATTTATGATTTTATAAATAATTTCTTACAGAATGCTTCTAGCTAAGCTAAGTAGGAATTACAAGTATATCATTCTAACAAAGCTATAACATAACTAAGGACATATGGTAACACATTGTTGGAACTGGTCTTTTGTTCAGTTGTTTTTTGTTCTTGAAGCCTTGAAGTCACTTGCGAGATGGCAACACACTGAGAGAAAAACTTAATTAATTTTTGAATGTTCAAGTATGTGTCTTTCCCTTGCTTCATGTTGATAATATGCAATGGATGTCACTTGCATGATGCAAGCAACTATCCGGCACAAGGCATTCCCCAAAAAGTGACTACTACATTATTTGTGATGTTGCGTGTGTGCAGAGAAATAGTTGCAGTAACTTTATAGTTGTGGGGAGTTGACTGGTACAATTAGCAAGGGAACTAATGTCCACCTATCTCCTCTCTCGTGTTGGAGCTTGTGCCCGACATGAGACTTGTTGTTCTTGAGCATTTTCAGGATGTGTAACAGATTCCCGGTCTAGTTCTTATCATAAAATTTTTTAGATCATCAAAATACAAAAAGGCACATACTTATGAATTTTTCCTTTTTTTATGATGACAAGCTTATAATTGAAGTCCCCCAGAGAACCAGATCTCCATACAATATTTCATGTATTTCCCCTAAGAACATGTTCCCCATTTTAATTCTCTTCCTATTATGATATCATAAAAGAATTATGTACAACTAATAAGCAATCAAGAAGTCTAACAAAGCTAACTTATGGCGCATGTGTGCATAAAACATGGCTAAAAATAGAGCGTAAGAGTATAGCATGCATAGCAAAAGACGAGATGCTCATTACTTTGAATAAGAAGAGAACAGAAATAGTAGTACTATTGTTACACAACCATTCACCCAAAAAAACAACTTAAAAGTACCAGCCACAGAAACAAAAAAAAAAGGACCAAGGTAGTACATACAACATTTAGCTAGACACTGGGAATTAAACTGTTTTATGGAGCACTAGAAGGGGGATGCGGGGATGAGGAGGCAAGGGTTTGTAGGAGAATATCCATTTAAGCACTTGCAAATACTTGTTCGTTAATCATCCACTCTTTCAAGTCCTCAACTTGTTTCCTGAGATTTGTATTTTCCTTGATGTGACGAGTAATCTATGTGCGTTGTGCACTACTGGAACCAGGTGCTTCCTGAACCTAACTAAGCTGTCCTTCAAAAATGTCATTATGTGCCTTCAACCTCCTTATCTCCTCATTTGCAGCATTCTTAGCATCAATCAATTGAGAGATAGTGAAATTGTTGTCAACCCCTCATTTCTTATCAATATACTCACATTCCTCCAAGGTGTGAGAAGGTCTGCTTGCGAATTCTCACTGTTGCTTTTCCCAAAGGGACTTTGAAGAAGTTAAACACCTTAGTGAGCAAGAAACGATAGGGAAAAACATGATTACACTCCTTGAAGTCCGTTCATAAGACCATACAAATTGATAGTGGTGTAGGCATTCAGTGCTTCCGTGAGTAATAGATCTACTTTGGAAGTAATGGAATGCCTTTTTGCACGTGGAAGCAAGAACTTATTCCTCATCTCAAATAGAAGTTGATACACTGGAAGGAATGGCTTCTTGTGCATATGTTTTCCTTGATGCACAACATCATCCTTCAAAATGGCACTCCTAAAATTTGGAGAACATGTCCCCTCAATGGTTGAGATCCCATCAATAGGCACTCTAAAAGTATTCCCTAATACATCCTCGTCCATCTCCAAATATACTCTGTTGACCCTGAATAATATGTTATCATCTTCCACTATGAACACGTCTTCGTAGAAGCTACACATCTCTTCCTCATACACCTTGGGGCTCTTATTGGTGAACAAGTGTGCCCACTTTTGAAACTCACAAATATCGACCAATTGATGCATTCATGTCATGTACAAAGGTTATTCCCCATATCACCCTCTGTCTCCTAAGGTTTTATCTGTCTCCACCTTTTGACACAATCACTTTGACCTTCTTGGAGGAACCAGGTTCTTCATTGTCATTAGCCTTCCCTTTCATAGACTTCTTCACAGTTTCCTCCTTCTTTTCAGACTTCTCAAAATATTTTTCACCAAACTTCTCACTCTCAACACTCTTCTCCTCCACAATATTCAGAGATGACCCTCTCCTAGGCCTTGCAATCACAAGTTTCTTAGAGGATTTAGGAATTAGTGAAGCAAGTTCCTCATTCACCTTTTCATCATGAATATGAACAACATGTGTTGGAGGTACATCATTCTCACTGACGAGCTTTCCCCCTTTTACCAACCTTCTTCTTCACTTTTCCACTTTGTTTTGCTCAGCACAAACTCATAAGCTTCTTTCTTTTACAACTGGTGGGTCTTTTGAGAATGGGCTTTTTGGGAACAGACCAACACTTTTGGCAACAATGAATCTTGAAACAATCATATCGTCATAGTCTTCCTCACTATTTTCATTTTTCTCTTCGGATAGGGATCTCATCTCAAGGATGACAAAGTTCAACGGTTCAGCTTTAATGTGAGGAGAAGGGATCAAGTCCTCTATTGTTTTCTCTAAGACACAATGGTATCATTATCACCCTTATAACCACCAACCAAACCTCCATCTGCAGCAATTAGTAACATATTCTCAATGGCTTCTTGTTTATTTACCCCAAAGTAGAATCAGATGATACAAAAGGAACATTACCTATAGGATAGGCAATATTTAGATCAAAGTTTGGAACGGGCACTGTTGAGCCTTCACTACTACGAGCCACATCTTGTTGGGCTTCAAAAATTTCCCCAACTTTCTGAATAGAATCTTCTTATCCCTCGTCTCCGTCTATGTTTCGCCTTCTGCCATTTTTTCTGTCAAGGTAGAAAGAGAGGTCATAATAACAAATATTTTGGGGTTCTGGGTCTTATGACTATGGTGAGAACCATAACTCGACGAGGTTGGAGAGGAAGTAATAGGTGGTTGTTATTCTGGTATTGGGATTTGACTAGGCGATATATGGGACTCAAACTCTCGCTCCAGTGCTTCGTGAGATGAAGACACAGTGGGGACTACACTAGAAATGTTTGAAACTTTTGAATTTTGAGTCATAATGGAGATTTTAAATGAGGAAACGAAAAGAAGAGAGTTTGATTAGAGATAGAGAAAATGGAATTTTTGAATTTGATGTGGATAGTGAGGAAAGAGACAATTTTTGGGGTTATTTAGATGAAGTGAAGGACCGATAACAAATGAGTATGAATCATTGGGTAGACAGGTCATTTAGTAATGGGTGTGATCTTTGAGTTCTAAAGAGATGAAAAAGAGAGACTGAAACATTTAATGATGTGGTACGTTTATAGCCGTTTAAATATGCTTAAGAGTACAAAAGAACAACTAACCCGAGTCAAGGGAACCAGGTTCCCTAACTTAGTTTTGTAAATGTGAGCCTCGTCCTTTTTACCAAGATGCAATGTTATTAGCTGCATGTGTGCTATGTAGTTACCATGCATGTTTACCTGTAACGACATAGAGATGAGTTAGAACTTGCTAGAAAACACTTTTTAGTTGTTTTATCTATTCATTCTTTCATAGCCAATCATTAAGGGGCCTAGTGCTAGATTTGATTTTATCAACTCCAACGCCAATCGATTCTTTTTAAAGTGCTCTCAGCTTAGTGCTTTGGTGAAGATATCTACTGCTTGGTCTTCTGTTTTGCAAAGCTTCATGTTGATAAAACCTTTTTCAATAGTGTCTCTAAGAAAATGATGTCGCACATCAATGTGCTTTGTTCTTTTATGATGAATTGGGTTCTTTGTCATGTTGAGAGCACTGGTGTTATCACACTGTAATGGCACACAATAAAAAAACACCAAAGTTCTATAGTTGTTTCTTGATCCATAGTAGTTGAGCACAACAAGATGCAATTGTCACATACTCACCTATGTTATTTAAAATATCCACAGAGTTTTGTTTCTTTGTACCCCAAGAAAACAAACACGATCCCAGAAAATATGTCATGACAGATGTGCTCCTTCTATCCACTAGATAACTGTCATAATCGGCATCAATGTACACAATTAAGTTGAAAGTGTCTCCTGAAGGATAGTACAGAACCAGGTTCGGGGTTTCTTTGAGATACCTTAGAATCCTCTTGGCATATTTTATATGAGATTTCTTTAGAGTGGATTGAAATCTAGCACATAATCCTACACTGAATATAATGTCAGGTCTACTAGCTGTGAGATACAAGAGTGAACCAATGATTCCTCTGTTTTGCTCACAGGAGAACCAGGTTTATCCATGTCCAGGCGAGTGGCAATGGCAATAGGAGTATCAATGGTCTTTGGACTTTCCATCTCAAATCTCTTCAGGAGCTTTTTAATGTACGTATGTTGGCTTATCATCGTCCATTAAAGGGTTTCTTAACTTGAAACCCTAAGAAAAAAATTCAATTCCGCCATCATGCTCATCTCAAACTCGTTTACCATAAGCTTTGCAAACTCCTCACACAGGGAGTCATTTCTTGCACCAAAGATGATGTCATCAACATAACCTTGCACAATGACTAGGGGTGTGTTTGGTATGAAGGAAAATGTTTTCCATGGAAAATGTTTTCCTAGAAAATGTTTTCCTGGAAAATGAGTGATTTTATCACTTATTTTCTCTTGTTTGGTTGGTAAGTGGAAAACATTTTCCGGAAAATATTTTCTATGTTTGGTTAGAGAGTAAAAAAATAGTTTTTTTAGAATTTTTTTTTTGCAACTCTCCTACCCCTCCCCCTCCCACCTCCCCCACCCCTCCCCTTCCCGAAGTCTCTAAAAATTGACACAATCTAAAGGAACTAATGTGATGCTTTACTTTTTAACGCGAAAATCGCGTATTTCCAAATCGGTAAATTTATAATTTCTAAACCCGTAAACTTCCGAACTCATAATTTTGGAACTTGTAAAATATTGAGTCTTTAAATGATAAATAATAAAATTAAAAACTGAAAAATATATTTTAAAAGTTTTTCGGGGGGGGGGAGGGTAGGAGGGTGGGAGGAGGGGGTCTGGGGGGGGGGGGTGGCAGTAAATCGAAAAAAAATAAAAATTTAAATTACAAAAAAAAAAAAATTTGTGGGGGGAGGGTGGGGGTGGGGGGAGGGGTAGGGAGTGGGGGTGGGTGGTGCAAAAAAATAAGAAAACAGAAATTTAACATTATAGAAAAAAAATTAAGGTAAAAGAAATTTTTTTGCGGGGTGGGGTGGAGGGTAGTAGGGTGGATGGTAACGGAAAAACTGAAATTTTTCTAAAAAAAAACTGTTTTTTGGAGAGGGGGTGGGGTGGGTTGGTGAGGGTGAGAATGGTTGAGAAGGAGCTTTGGAAAATGTTTTCCTTCTTTTGATAAGGAAAACATTTTCCTCCAATTGGAGGAAAATGAATTGATAAGGAAAATGTTTTCCAAAACATTTAAGCCAACCAAACATGGGAAAATTGGAAAACATTTTCCAGAAAATATTTTCCTTCATACCAAACACACTCTAGGTTTCTTTCCCGTTTCTTCAGAAATAGGGAACTGTTAATGTTTCCTCTTTTAAAGCTATTATCAAGAAGAAACTTGGACAATCTTTCATACGATGCACGAGGTCCCTTCTTCGGTCCATATAATGTCTTGTCAAGTTTGAATATATGTTCAGGATGCTCATGGCACTTAAACTAGGAGGTTGTTGGATGAAAACTTCTTCCTTTAAATATCCATTTTAAAATACACTTTTGAAATCAATTTGGAACAATTTGAATTCCAAATGAGATGCAAAGTCAACAAGGACTCAGATGGCTTCCATACGAAAAACTGAAGCAAAAGTTTCATCATGGTCGATCCCTTCTCCGTGATTGTAGCCTTGAATTATTAACCTGGCCTTGATCCTTGTTGTATTCCAAAATTCATAAAGCTTGTTTCTGAACACGATCGGGTCCAACCCTACACGACTACAAAGTGGTAAGATCGGTCGATGAGCTTTTACCCAAGGAGGTCGGGATTGTATCCCCGGGGAGCTAGATTGTTTGGAATTTGAGTTTCTATCTATACTACTAACATACATAGTAATTGTTCACACTTATAAACATGCGATAATGGTTCACTAATCTAGATTATCACTAATGATGCTGAACTTAAGCTAAGTATATTTTCTTTTTGTGTGGTTTTCTTAATTTATGGAAAGGCACTAGGGAAGTGACTTTCCCCTAGGTGAATACTTGACGGGTTCTGCAGCCTAAGGAAAAGTTGTTATGTTTGGGGAGTACGATATAGCAAATGCACGAAACTATTCAATCTATACCTCTCGATAGCTTGAGTGACTTTGCCCTAATTGGCTTTCTCAAGACCAATTGGGTGTCAAAATTGTGCAAGCAATATAGGCTCAAGTTGGGTATTAGTATCTCTAGGTTTAATCTTTTGATTGGGGCTATCAATCGATTGAATATGCCCCAGTTCCTTGCTGGACTGATTTTCCTAGATTCAAGCTCTCTTTCTTAAGAAGAGCCCAAGTAAAGAGGCACAAATTAGTATTTACAAGCACTAATTCAACTTGAAAAATACAAATCAGGCAAAATCAACCACCCACAAACTAATGATATTGAAATTCCTTAGGTGTCAAAATTGTGCAAGCAATATAGGCTCAAGTTGGGTATTACTATCTCTAGGTTTAACCCTTTAATTGCGGCTATCAATCTCTTGAATACGCCCCAATTCCTTGTTGGCCCGATTTTCCTAGATTCAAGCTTTCTTTCTTAAGAAGAGCCCAAGTCAAAAAGGCATAAATTAGTAATTTCAACCACTAATACAACTTGGAAAATACAAATCAAGCCAAATATCAACCACCCATAAACATCTAAGCCCTAAAATAAGAGGCCATCAAATCCCCACACTAGAGTTGAGCTATAACCCTAGATAATGGGTTTAGCTACTCATAATAATGGAAGAAATCTGATATTTAGATGAAGAATAACCTATAAAATATAATTACAAGCTAACATTTGAAGATTCAATGTTTAACTAGCTACAAAATTACTCAAAATAAGTCAAAAACGGCCTTCACGTGCTCAACTACATATAAGATACCCTAAAAATCTGAAAAATAAGTATTTGTACAAGGCTAAATATTTTTGGACAAAAATGCCCCTGACAGAGGTATCGCGGACCATAAAAAATGGAATGCGGCCACGGTGAGGCTTTTTGGCTTCAAATATTTATTCTATGAATCTAGCCGCCGCGGACCGCAACAAATGGACCGTGGCCGCGATGGCTTTACCGCCGCCACACAAAATGCACCGCGGTCAGCGGTGTCTTGAAACTCCTAAAATCCTAGCTCTCTAAATCCTTTATCTACGAACCACAACAAATAGACTGCAGTTGTGCTGAGGCTATTGCAGCTGCGAAGAATCTACTACGGGCCGCTTTGCTTGAAACACTAATAATGCATCTTCTCTGATCTTTTCCACCGTGCACCGCAATAAATGGATCGCGGCCACAATGGGCATTTTGCAGCCGTAGTATATGTATTGTTGCAGCTATGCTTTGACTTGTTCTTGGAACTTGTGCAAGTTTCACTCCTTTTTGAGCTCGTTTTGACTTCTTTGTCACTTTTTGACCAAACACTGCAAACAACACAATATAAGCTTTCTGGATTACTTGTGTACACTTCTAATAAAAAAAATTAGCAAAAAGGAGTGTAAAATAAACTAGAATCCCGAGTTATCAACTCCCCCAAACTTAAGATTTTGCTTGTCCTCAAGCAAACAAAGTAAGTACCACCTCCTTAAGAATAAAAACAAAAAAAATCAGCTGACCTAAAGTGACCTCATCTAGCATCAATTAGGACTAACAATTTCCCTCAATTCAAATGAATCATTAACAACATTCAACCTTTTTAAGAAACATGGTTTTAGTGCGGCACAAAAGCATCAAGAATTGACTCAACTCATCAAGAAAACTCTTTCTACTACTTTGGTCATAGTCGAACCCAAACTCTTACTCTTCACTCTTCCTTAAGCGAAACCTCACTTTTAGATTGCAGCACTCAGAACGAGGATTGTGGAAAACACACTCATCTCTCCTAAAGAAAGGTCACAAGTCCGGCTCTAAGTACCATAAGCTTTTCCCTTATATGAGTCACCACTAATTTAAGCTTCACTAAACTCAAGATAGTATAGGGCTCTTATGGGGATACAATTAAGGCTTTTGGTTCAGGGTAGGATAAATTTGGTCAAAGAAGGTTTCATCTTCCTTTAAGCACTTCATTTGCTTTATTTTGGCACACATTCTCTTGACTCTTTGAGTCATTTACTTCTTTCTTAAGGGTTAGAGAGACACACTGTCACTCTTTATTGTTTATTTCAAACCTTTTCTCCTTTCTAATCCTTCCACTCCTTTCATCTTCTTACTTTAATTAAATCCCTTCATTTCTTCAACATTGTTCATTCTTTTTGACTTTTTGATTTTCTTTCTTTTTTTATTTTTTATTTTTCCTTTTTTGCCTTTTCTTTTCTTCATTTTGTACCTTTTACCACTTTTTTCATTCCTCGTATCTCCCCTAAACTTATGATTTTTCTTTTTGCTAAGAAAAGATTGGAGGCCAAGAGAGGGTCTGTTTAGAATGGGTAAAGGTTTGTGTCATGGTCTTTGAAAGAAAAAGGACTATGGCTAAAAAGGGCTGACTAGGGACATTATCGTTGGTAAGCTATGGATGTTTTCAAGATACTATTTGGATCAAGGAGAGCCTATAATCATTTATAAGCCCATATAGCATAATCCAATTTCTTTGACCAATCGGTCTTATTTGCATTGACTGTCTTTGACAATATACTCTTGATTTCCGTATTTGAGACTTCAACTTGGCCACTCGCCTGAGGATGATAAGAGGTAGAAACTTTGTGATTGATACTATACTTTGAAAGCAGTGTCAAAGCTCTATTGCAAAAAAGAAGCCCCCCCCCATCACTTATGATTACTCCAGGAGCGCCAAACCTAGTAAAAATACTCTTCTTGAGAAACACAATAACACTCTGGGCCTCATTATTGGGTAAAGCCATATCCTCAACCCACTTTAAAACATAGTTAAATGCCACTAGAATGTATGAGTTGCCACATGAACTAACAAATAGGCCCATAAAATCAATACCCCACACATCAAACATATCAACATCGAGAATAGTGGTGAGAGGCATCTCATCCTTCTTTGAAATTCCACCCACTTTTTAACATTCATTGCATCTCTTCACAAGTTCACTTGTATCCTTGTACAATGTTGGCCAGTAAAAACTACAACTAAGAACCTTTGAATTGTCCTCACCCCACGACCACCGTAGGGAGAGGAATGACAAGCCTCCAAATCACTCAATTGCTTCTCCTCTATGAAACATATCAGGATCACAATGTGAGTGCAGATCTTGAACAAGGCTCATCCCAATAGTATTCCAATCTATCCTGTTTAAGCTTCTTCCTTTGGTTAGAAAAGATCTCACACAGTACAATACCAGTCACAAGGAAGTTGGCAATATCCGCGAACCATTGCATGTTATTCACTAATACAGAAAGGAGTTTCTCATCAAGGAAAGAATCATTAATTTCAAGGCCATCAAGGGGCCTTCCCTTATCCTCCAAGAGGGACAAATGGTCAGCCACTCGGTTTTCACATCATTTGCAATCCACAATCTCCAAGTCTAACTCTTGAAAAAATAAAACCCATCTTATCAATCATACTATGGATTCCTTCTTGGTCATCAAGTAGACAAGTGCAACATGGTCGGTGTGAATTATCACCTTAGCCCCATGAGATAGGGCCTAAATTTCTCCATTGCAAACACAATCGCCAATAACCTTTTTTCGTCACCGCGTAATTTGCTTGAGTATCATTGATTATTTTGCTTGCATAATGGTGAGGTGAACCATTTATTCACTCTTTGACCCAGGACCGCTCCAACCGCAACATCACTCACATCACACATGAGCTCAAAAGACAAGCTCTAATTGGGTAAGAGTGGTCAACTTGTACTTGAGGATTTCAAAAGATATCATGCATTCCTAATTGAACACAAACTTCGTATCCTTTTTCCAAAATCCTGCACCAAAGGATTCACTACATTTGAAAAGTCCTTGATAAATCTCCGGTAGAACCTCGCATGCCCAAGAAGACTTCTAACCACCTTGACTGAAGTAGGGGGAGGAAGCTTGGAAATCACTTCAATTTTGGCCTTATCTACCTCTATTCCGTTCTTTGAAATATTATGGCCGAGGATAACTCCCTCCTTGACCATGAAGTGGCATTTTTCCCAATTGAGCACAAGATTGATTTCTGCACACCGAACCAACACTTTGTCAAGGTTCTTCAAACATTCATCAAAGGAGTCACCTACCACACCGAAGTCATCCATAAGCACTTCTAAGAAATCCTCTACCATGTCAGTAAAGATAGCCATCATATACCGCGAGAAGGTAGCCAGTGCATTACACAACCTGAAAGGCATCATGGAAAATGCAAAGGTCCCGTATGGGCATGTGACAGCGGTTTTCTACTGATCCTTCAAGGCGATCAATATCTGGTTGCAGCCTGAATACCCATCTAGAAAATAGTAAAAGGTACGCCTCGCAGGTCTATCTGGCATCTAGTCAAGAAAGGGCAATGGGAAGTGATCCTTTTGGGTCACTTTGTTCTATTTGCGGTAGTCCATGCACACCCGCCGTCGAGTGACAGTCCTAGTAGGTGTTGCATCCCTTTTTTTCCTCACGAAGTTTGGGTTTTGACATTCATGGTGGAACAACTTATTTACTTTTGGAAATTGGGTATTTGAATTTGAAGAGTCGCCAACTAATGGATTAAGGTGTTAGGCACCCCTTACGGTCCACAATGGCGGGTCTCAGCCGAACTTACACTATGTAAATTAGTCATTTTAACAAGTAAACATTCATAACACATATTTGCAAATAAAGGTAGTTTCAGAGTTTAAATACATATATATGATCAAGGAAATTTAGATAATAAAGGTAAAAGAGGTTTGGGACAGCTTACACATGTATATGTAAAGGAAAAGTAAGTTTAGATAATTTAAACACATATAGTAATGGGAAAAGGAAAGTCCTATGTTGATTAGCCTACAAGATCAATATGTGCAATGCCCGATAATCCTCTTTAACTAGAAGGGCTACACGTGGCCTTAGCGCTCAGGTCATCATATCCTTTTACTACCCATTACCCTCCACTTAATGCATATATCGACGAGTTTCATTAACGACCTCTAAGAGTGCTACTACCTGCCTCTTCCTTGTGGCCTGGAGAAATTTAAGATCTCTAGACTTAGGCAGATCTAGACAATCCTAAGGTGTTTTAAAGGGAAATGTCTAGGTGATAACGAATAACATATAGGACTGTTAATTAAGGAAGCGTGTAAAAGGATCATATTTTCCTCCACATATACATACACAAAATAAACAACACGTCTCAAATAGTTGATTTTGAATAAGTTCATAAAACCAAAGAAAATGATATCTAGATGAACATCACAAAACCAAACAAGCAGCATTTGTTTTACGGGAAATGGTTGAATCCTAACCATGTTTGCCAACTGGTTTTTCAAAATCTATGAGACTTAAGCAGTTTAAACCTAATCAGAACACAGTTTTCAGTTTTACAAGGAAATTAATTACCTAAGGCTCGCCTAGGCATGGGATTCTACACAGTCACAATTACAAAAGTTGTTTAACAGTTTGAGATTTCTCAACATATAGTCATGTGTCACGACCCCAAAACCCGATCGTGATGGCGCCCACCACATTGCTAGGCCAGCCCAAACAAATACACTCTTATCCCGAGCTTAGAGCTCAAAATTTCTTATTTTAAGTCATTATCAGAGAAAGAAGCCAAATTAAAGTAATAGATATAATAATATTCCAAAACCTTCTAAAACAACGTAACCTCCCAAAGATCTGGGGTCACGAGCCAAGAGCCTCTATCAGAACATAAGTCAATACCGTCAATAACTTTACAAGTCTAAGAGTACGCGGAATAAACAATAACAGAGTAGTAAGGGGAAAAGGTCGGGTCCTGCGGACGCCAAGCAGCCACCTCGACGATCCCAACTAGGTCTAAACAACCACCAAGCTCAACTAAGCCTTTAGGTACCTGAATCTGCACACATGATGCAGGGAGTCGAGTGAGTACTTCCAACTCAGCGGTAATAAAAGTAAATAATGCTGAGGAAAAGAAAACCACACAAAGCATTATCTCATGCTATAAACATACCAAATTATCCATTAATTTGAAATACATTTTAAGGGTAATCCTTTATAACATATATGAGAAGATTATCTTGAAATCTCTTTTTTTTAACTTCTCTTTCTTTCATTATAACATATCAATACCTGGGTACAACCTTAAACAGTGCAAGTCTGCACTCAAATCAGCCCGTTGGGCTCAGCACTCCTTAACAATTCCCACCAGGGGATCTGGTCAATAAGGCAGATAATGCATGTATCCGAGTAATGTATGAGTGCTAAATGTTATGCCACGTAGTACAAGTAAACCAATATTTGTATGCCATGCAATGCATATGATGCTGTGGCGTACAACCCGATCCATGCAAAGGCGTCTGCGCTCACTGGGGGTGTGTACAGACTCCGGCGGGGCTCCTACAGCCCAAGCGCAATATCAATATCACTCCTACTGCAGCGTGCAGCCCGATCCATATATTACTGCTGCATGCAGTCCGATCCATGCATGTATATGCATATGCTCAGATATCACTCGAGTCCTGAAAGCCTCTTCACATAAATCGTCATGCACTCACATATGGCCCTCGGCCCTAATCAGTCTAACGAATAATCAAAAAGCCCCTCGAGCAACAGTATCATATCAACTCACAGCTAAAAAAGTCGTCAAAACTTTGTTCAAGTTTTTCAAATCTTATAAAAATGTTGAGCAACAAAATATCATTTTAAAACCTTAGATTGAGATAAAAATATGCACAGTATTATCAAGACAGTAATACAAATCCCTGAAGGATTTAGATAATTGGCACGAAGCCCAAAACATGATAATCAGTCAGATTCCTAATAATTAATATCTTTATTAGGGTGTCAATTCAATTTCAAGCAATTAGGTGTTATTATTTATTAAGCGAGACAGACCAAGTCACAATCCCCAATGGTGCTCTACACCACGCCCGTTATCTGGCGTGCAACTCACCTCAATACAGCACTAGGATGTGCAAGTCCAGTGTTTACTAACCCTCAGGACATCATTTACATGTATTACCCACCTCGATCCGGCGAAAACTCAAGCCCGCAACGTCTTAGCTCCTCGATCCGGCATCCACGCACGTCAAAACTAGCCAAAATCAGTACAAATATATCAAATTAAGCTAATGGAACAACACTCAATCGAAAACAATTAAAATACATGAAAAATCTCGAAACTAGCAAAACTCGAGCTTCGGGTACGCTTCTCAAAAAATTATGAGACTCAAATTTTCGGAATCCTCGTCTCTCCACGAGTCTGTACGTACCAAGAACTCCCAATTCGAACCACAAATGGTCCTCAAATCTCTATTTTAAGATTTTTGCCCGAAGCACCAATTTTCTTGATTTCTTACCCAAATTCAGAGAATTAATGGAAGATTCTTTGATAAAATCATGTATTTAATTTATAGAACTTACCTTCAATTGATCCCCAACAAATTCCTCTTTAACTCTCTTTAAAAACCTTCAAAAACGAGCAGTCTTGGGTGAAAATAGAGCCAACTTCGCGAACAAACTGGTTTAAAAGCAACTGACCTGGTATAAATTTCCTTCTATGCGATCGCGGCCTTGGGCACGCGATCGCGATGAGCAATTTCCCAGGCTCCCAGAAAATGTGAAATGCAAACGCGTGAGCCGAATGCGAACAGTATTGGAATCCTGGTACGCGATCGCGCAAGAATGCATGTGATCGTGAAGCTTCACCTTCAGACCTTATGCGATCGCAGTTGCCCACATGCGAACGCACTGAACAAATTTCGTGCCTCCAAAATTCCTCCTATGCGATCGCGGCCTCAACCCCGCGATCGCAAAGGCCAAAATTTCTGCAACATAAGGGCTGAAAACCTACAACTTTCAAAGGCCAAAATTGGTCTGATTGACCACCCGAAACTCACCCGAGGCCCACGGGACCTCTACTAAAATCACCAACCTACTCAAACACGCGATACGAACTCGTTCCATTCATAAAAAAACATATCCTAAAACACAAACATCACCGAATTAAGGCGGATTCAAGCCTAAGTTCCAACTAAAACTTCCGAAACAAACATCCAATCAAAAACCCGACCAAATGATGTCCGAAAGACCTGAAAATTTGCAGAAATATCCAAAATCACATAACGAACCTACTGCAACTGTCGGAATTCCATTCCGACTCCCGGATCAAAATCTCACCTATCGATTGGATTCCGCCAAAATTCCAACTTAGCCAATTCAAGCCTATTTCTACACCGGACCTCCAAATACAATTCCGATCGCTCCCCTAAGTCACAAATCACCTCCCAGAACTAACCAAATCATCAGAATTCGATTCCTAACCCTCTAACCACATAATCAACTCCAGGTTGACTTTTCATAAACTAGCTTCACTCAAAAAGGCTATATGCCTCATTTTCAACCAGAATCAATCTCAATGCACTCAATAGACTCTAACATAGATATAGAAACATAAAACACATAAATAAAAGGGTAACGGGGTGGTAACTCTTGTGACGACGGACCGGGTCGTCACATTCTCCCCAACTTAAACCAACGCTCGTCCTCGAGCGTACCCAGAGTTGTACTAGAAGCAAACCAATAGCTGAATGACCTTACCTAGCATATATTCGGGGTGATACCACTATCTATCATAAGTCCGATAACACAATATAGCTGAATTTTCACAGTCTATCAGAACCATAGACCACATTACACTTTTCGAAATCATATACCAAATCTGAATCCCACGTCTATACTAAGAATACACCCGAACAAACTGTAATAACCCATACTCGCCACTCCGGGTGAGATCATATGATATACTACACAACCCAAACACTCGAGACGATGGCATCCATTGACAGCAATTGGCCATAATAACCAAATACTAACAGAAAAACCTTTCTCATTAGCTAAAGTCTTAATCCAACACCTTCATATACTGCCCACGGCAACCGAATACGCAATGTATCGAATCCATCTCTCAGGTCAACCATTCATGAATCCATTTCCCTATTAACTGATATCATAATAGATTTCGGAGCAAAACCTCGATATTACTTTCCTAACCAGCTGAAATTACATATGCTCACACTCATTAATGACTCCAACGATCATTTCGATTATAACACACCGCATTGGTGATATGACACCTCAACACCAGCCTAAGCCATGATGAGTACAATACATGCTCCAATAAGAAACGTCTGAACATACTCAAATTATGACAATTGACTCAAACAAAAGAGCTGTAATCCAATTCCTCCACACCATCATAACATAGAACTGAGATCCCGTCTCACATCATAGGAATGGAGTACATGAATCCTCTTCGAAAGGTCATAACATCACGTGGCCTTGCCACGACTTATGATTCTATCCAAACACTATTACTCATGAAGCACCTCAAGTCACCATGCTCAAAACGGTCAGCCACGCACCGATCTAGGTCTGAACCCAAACGATCAATCTCATCCACGGTGAAACAATTAATATACGCTATCAAATCCTGAAACGACACCACCAATGTGCTATTCGTCGAGCGATACCCAATACGAACCTTTCCTCAGAAGCCAGAAAGTATTGTATACAAGGTAACATACTGAAACTATTCTCTACATCACACTGTTGCGGCATGCAATCCGCTCCAAATAACATACTTGTGGCAGCGTGCCACCCGATCTAGATACCATACATGTGGCGGAGTGCCACCCGATCCAAATGACCCGTGGCGGCGTGCCACCCGATCCACATAAAACTCTCGCAAAAGAAATGCATATCGAGTCGAGTTGCTCATTACAATAAACATATATAGCCTCAAGCTCGGCCACAAGAAACGCATCTGACAAAGTTCCTCAATACCGGAACTGAATCAATGGTAGAAACCTCTGCACTGACATCCGCCACGAAGGCCCAACTGACAGAACAATACCTACCAGCCGTCCGCTGATCCTGGGGTACAACTACCCTGCTGGAACATAATCTGATGCACTCTGCTACGTAATTTGTGGCATTTTCCGACATAGTCCATATCACATTAGTCCAGACAACCAGTCTGCAATCAAATATCATAATCCAAATTCATTATATCAAGCAAAGTGAGAGCCACTAGTGCTTCCAATTTCCAACAACCGCTAAACGGTGCCGATACACACGATATACAACCACTGCATAGGAGGATTACGAGAACTTCTAGTCGCCAACACATATATAACACAGGAATCACTATACCCGATTCCACACTCCACCGTACGAGTACATAATACACATCAAGCATCCATACATACCACGAAAGCCATTCAGAAATTTTAATATGACATCAACGACTCAATTATTACAGTTGATCCAACAAGAGAATACCGCAATACCACCTGATATTATAAGTTTACATTACCTTGCCCTTTTGAACATATACCCCGTCAAATCACTAGAACAGCAGTATCATTATCCTTGATCCCCAGAAAAATTGATTCTTAAATTATCTGCAGCTGCCCGCACTGCTCCAGAATTCTAATGACTTACCATTATATTATGAACTGAACCCAAACATTGAACATGCCATTATCAACTTTATAGCCCATCGCATATACCATACCACAATCAGATAACATGGAAATTTCTATTCCTCTCCTACGCCACAATACCTCAACTTAGGTTACCACACTAGACTCATACATAAGACCACACGGTCTAGGACCCATAGGGCACTGAATACTTGCTCAGATGCTTCCAAGAAGTACCACATTCTACAATACTTTATTTTGAAGAACTTCCTGCGATTCGAAATTCATTATCATTACTTTCCAATACGGATACATAGAATCCCATAATTAATATAACATACCACAAGTCTCGATTTCTTCTAACGAAATCACAGTCTTTACCCACATACACAATCTTAAGGCACCTGACTGTTACAAGCAAAATCTTGAACACCGCAAAACCATTCTCGGGCGTCATTCACCTTTATTCAGTTGTAATTCAACCGTCTTATTAAATAGAACCACTCGTGCTTTGTTAGAACTCTGACACCGCAGAACATGATTACATACAAATACAAATAGCTATCTTTCCTTTCTATACACCAAGAATTCTCTTTCAACAGCAGTTCAAAACATCCTAGTATTTCTTCCTATCAACGAAGCACCATTTACCCTTCATCAATAAATTTCCAACATACCTGAAGACAAAACCAACATAGCATACAACAGTGCAATTAGTTAATTAATAGCAACCTCCCCAACTTGGCTCGAAGCCATATATCAAAACACATTTAACCACTCATAGCATTCTTACTCAAATGATGCCGCAATGTTATAATAAGATCAAACTCAAGTCATTTACAAGCCTTGACAGAGACTCGAATCATCAGAGACCTTAACTCTTCTGCAATTCTTGCATTTATACACACACCACAGTTAAGCCTACTCTTTAGGTGACAGAAATCTTTTCTAAGTCCCCAAATATTTCAAAATATTTGACAGAATTTCCTTTGTAATTTGGCCTATCCACCTACCAGAGAATCACCAAAACCATCCTAACAATACGTCCACAACTCGACAAGACATCACAATGTATATCAACAACATTAATCTCAATACTACATGAGTTATATTATCAAAATTGATACATGGACATGCGTTGCACCTGCTCGAATCATAACATATATCAAAAACCTTTCACGACGCCCATAGCTCGGGGCTACACAACAGATTACAATAAGAATCAAACACCTAACAGCTCATCCATTATCGAGCTACCATTTCCAATATTAGAGACAATACCGATCACAAAATTTCATAGTACCAGCTCGTAAAATCAGCACCGTGGTACTCAAGTCATAGACAAAGATCTGGCCTCAATTCCTCCCGACTGGCCCAACATGAACTCACGGAGATTATATCTCGTCCCTCGATCGGGGAACCACAAGCCATCATGGAAATTATATTACTGAGCGCTCGATGCATACACACACGTGTGGAAGGAATTTCAAAAATTATATCTCAAGCTGAATCAAGTACGCACGATAAGAATTCCAAAAAATGTGAAGTGTTTCCTAAAGGTCTGCAGCCTCCCGAGGATAAATACAGGCGTCCCCGTACCGATCCACAAGACTCTACCAACCAGCTCAATACTCATGAGGCCTAGTAACCTAGGCTCTGATACCAACTTGTCACGACCCCAAAACCCAATCGTGATGGCGCCCAGCACATTGCTAGCCACCCCGACCAAATACACTCTTATCCCAAGCTCAGAGCTCAAAATTTATTATTTTAAGTCATTATCAGAGAAATAAGCCAAATTAAAGTAATAGATATAATAATATCCCAAAACCTTCTAAAACAACGTAACTTTCTAAAGATCTGGGGTCACGAGCCAAGAGCCTCTATAAGAACATCAGTCAATACCGTCAATAACTTTACAAGTCTAAGAGTACGCGGAATAAACAATAACAGAGTAGTAAGGGTAAAAGGTCGGGTCCTGTGGATGCCAAGCAGCTACCTCGACGATCCCAACTGGTCTAAACTAGCACCAAGCTCAACTAAGCCTCCAAGTACCTGAATCTGCACACATGGTGCAGGGAGTCGGGTGAGTACTTCCAACTCAGCGGTAATAAAAGTAAATAGTGCTGAGGAAAAGAAAACCACACAAAGCACTATCTCATGCAATAAACATACCAAATTATCCATTAATTTGAAATACTTTCAGGGTAATCCTTTATAACATATATGAGAAGATTATCTTGAAATCTCTTTTTTTTAACTTCTCTTTCTTTCGTTATAACATATCAATACCTGGAGACAACCACAAACAGTGCAAGTATGCACTCAAATCAACTATTTGGGTTCAGCAATCCTTAACAATTTCCACCAGGGGATCTGGTCAATAAGGCAGATAATGTATGTATGCCAGTAATGTATAAGTGTTAAATGTTATGCCACGTAGTACAAGTAAATCAATGTATGTATGTCATGCAATGCATATGACGCTATGGCGTACAGCCCGATCCATGCAAAGGCGCCCGCGCTCACTGTGGGGGTTTGCAGTCTGATCCATGCAACTTGCTACTGCATATGCTCACATATCACTCGAGGCCTGAAAGCATCCTCACATAAATCGTCATGCCCTCACATATGGCCCTCGGTCCCAATCAGTCTAACGAATAATCAAAAAGGCCCTCGGGCAACAGTATCATATCAGCTCATAGCTAAAAATGTCATCAAAACCTTGTTCAAGTTTTTCAAATCTTATAAAAATGCTGAGTAGCAAAATACCATTTTAAAACCTTAGATTGAGATAAAAATATGCACGGTATTATCAAGACAGTAATACCAATCCCTGAAGGATTCAGATAATCAGCACGAAGCCCAAAACATGATAATCAGTCAGATTCCTGATAATTAATATCTTTATTAGGGTATCAATTCAATTTCAAGCAATTAGGTGTTATTATTTATTAAGCGGGACGGACTGCTCTACCCCACACCCGTTACTCGGCGTGCAAGTCACCTCAATACAGTACTAGGATGTGAGAGTTCGGGGTTTACTAACCCTCAGGACATCATTTACAAGCATTACCCACCTCAATCCGACGAAAACTCAAACCCGCGACGTCTTAGCTCCTCGAACCGGCATCCACACACGACAAAACTAGTCAAAATCAGTACAAATATATCAAATTAAGCTAATGGAACAACACCCAATTGAAAACAATCAAAATACATGAAAAATCTCGAAACTAGCAAAACTCAAGTCCTAGACCCGCTTCTCGAAAAATTATGAGACTTGCATTTTCGGAATCCTCGTCTCTCCACGAGTCCATACGTACCAAGAAGTCCCAATTCGGACCACAAATGGTCCTTCAAATCTCTATTTAAGATTTTTGCCCAAAGCCCTAATTTTCTTGATTTCTTACCCAAATTCAGAGAATTAATGGAAGATTCTTTGATAAATTCATGTATTTAACTCATAAAACTTACCTTCAATTGATCCCCAACGAACTCCTCTTTAACACTCTTTAAAAACCTTCAAAAACGAGCAGCCATGGGTGAAAATAGACCCAACTTCGCGAACAAACTAGTTTAAAAGCAACTGACCTGGTATAATTTTCCTTCTATGCGATCGCGGCCTTGGGCACGCGATCGCGATGAGCAATTTCCCAGGCTCCCAGAAAATGTGAAACGCGAACGCGTGAGCCGAACGCGAAGAGTATCGGTATCCTGGTACGCGATCGCGCAAGAATGCATGCGATCGCGAAGCTTCACCTTCAGACCTTATGCGATCGCAGTTGCCCGCATGTGAACGCACTGAACAAATTTCGTGCTCCAAAATTCCTCCTATGCAATCGCGGCCTCACCCCAGCTATCGCGAAGGCCAAAATTTCTGCAATAGAAAGGTTGAAAACCTGCAACTTTCAAGGGCCAAAATTGGTCCAATTGACCATCTGAAACTCACCCGAGGCCCCGGGGGCCTCAACCAAAAGCACCAACCTGCTCAAAAACGCAATACGAACTCATTCCAATCATAAAAAAACATATCCTTAAACACAAACATCATCGCATTAAGACGGATTCAAGCCTAAGTTCCAACTAAAACTTCCGAAACAAACATCCAATCATAAACCCGACCAAACGATGTCCGAATGACCTGAAAATTTGCAGACATATCCAAAATCACATAACGAAGCTACTGCAACTGTCGAAATTCCATTCTGACTCCCGGATCAAACTCTCACCTATCGATCGAATTCCGCCAAAATTTCAACTTAGCCAATTCAAGCCTATTTCTACATCGGACCTCCAAATTCAATTCCGATCGCTTCCCTAAGTCACAAATCACCTCCCGGAACTAACTAAATCATCAGAATTCGATTCCGAGCCCTCTAACCACATAGTCAACTCCAAGTTGACTTTTCATAAATAAGCTTCACTCAAAAATGCTATATGCCACATTTTCAACCAGAATCAATCCCAATGCAATCAATAGAATCTAACACAAATATAAAAACATAAAACACATTAATGAAAGGGTAACGGGGTGGTAACTCTCATGACGACGAGCTGGGTCGTCACATCATGCTGGATCTAGGTGATACACATTATGACATGCGATTTATCAACTTATGTTTAGACACATGATACCTAGGTGCGAGTCTGTTTAAAACCTTTTCATGCGCAGGTATTGATTTAATCAAAATAGACGCGATTCAAATAAATGAAAACAGAATCCCTAAGAGCATGGTGTCTAATGCATACAGGAATGACAATTTTTTAAGATTATTTAATAGCAGGATGTCTACGTGACAATATTTAGTAATTGAGCATGCAACATGCTGAAGCAGTAAACGTGAAGGCCCTAAAAGTAGGATATCTAATGCACAAGTTTAACATGGTTTAAACGTAAATAAATACATCAACCCTAGAACATGGCTTCTAATACAGATTTGCTAAACATAAAGCATATCACATATTTTCTACCCAGTTTTACCCACAGTATCATACAACTACTCCCCCTTTTATCAGTTACCCAAATATCTTTTAAAAATAATTATTACAGACCATAATTGCATAATTACACAAATGAAATATAAAGTAATACTATAGGGAGCCTGAAGCGGGCCCAAAAAATAAACCTGGGAGTATCAGGCCTTCAATGTAGTCTCAAATGCTCAGAAGTCTCATAGCCAACAAGTGTCTAAGTGTTTCAGAGTTCCCTAAGGACCTCAAAGATCCTGGATAATGCTTACACCAAGACCTTTCTCAAGTACGGACTGGTTATGTGCAGTGTGAAAAATCCAGCCCTAATATGCTAGAGTTCAGAGAGATCTCAAGGATCCTTAAGCAATACACATACCAAAGGGGCAGAACTTAATAACCTAAGAGTAAGTGAGAGTGCTTGAAAAGAATTGGTGAAAACAATATAGAGATAACTTCTTAAGAGTGAAAAAAAGATTTTTCTAGAGCAGACCAGTGTTAGGAAAATACTAGGTGTGAAAGCCAGCTTTTAGAAGAGTACATATAACATTTTGAAAATAGTTCAGAAGATAGCAAAATTCAGTAAGCAACCAGTCAATCATAGAAGGTTCAAATTCACATGTACTTTAGCTGGTATGTTTGCACATAATGGTGAAACGGATTGAGAACATGTAGGAATCTCATTAAGGGTAGATGAACAGGCGCGGAGGAGACATGTAAACATCATAGAATACTTAGGAGCTTCATAGTCTTAATGAAGTAACCACAGTGGGCAGCCTAAACATGGAGCCAAGATGTAGAAGACAGAATCAGACATACAAGTAGGGTCATAACATGATCACATAGTTAAAGTATCAATCAAGAATCAACACATTGGTCGGTCAAGCATCAGATAAACATATAAGGTGTAGACATACTAGTTGTACATGGAGTAAGGCAGAATTTAGGCATGCTTGAACAAAGAAGTCAGATTCATAATCAAGTAGAGCATGAATGAAACACATAGACTTTGGATTTCAATGGTAACTAGAGATATCATGAAAAAGAGTGCAGAATATAGAGCAAGTATAATCTCATTATCTAGCTTTGGCTTTCAGTCGGCTAGACCCACAATAGCACAAGTAGCAAAGAAGGAGAATAGTTTGAGTGTGTTTGTGTATGTCCGAGAACCAGAATAGGGGGGTTTATAGTATGCAACAGAGTAGGACATGTCACACCTCCCTTTTTACTACCTCTTTTTTCGGAAAAGAAATAAGGTATACCTCATTAATTACTAATACACCCGGGAAAGGATATAATAATAACAACGAAGAAGGAGTTTTTCCACTTTAAGGACAATCGAAATGGGATTTTATTTAGAGTTTCAGAGTCGCCACTTGGGAAGATAATGGTGTCCCAAGTCACCGGTTAATCCTGAATCTGAGGAAATTGACTATGTTTAAACAGTCCGCAAAACTAGAAATTTGGATAAGAAATTCTGTTAACCCGGGAGAAGGTGTTAGGCACTCCCGAGTTCCATGGTTTTAGCACGGTCGCTCAACTGTCATTTTTGACTTTATTTGATTTCGTTATATGTTTTTATAAAATGTGAATGTTTCGTTTTGATATTTTAACGACTTGCAACGTCACGAAAACGCATTTCGAGTCACACCGCAACCAGTACGCTTACGCTTCAGCTTCGTCGGGATTTAAGATTTGAGTCACATAAATATGTACTCGTAGTAAGGAACGTATATTTTAGACCGTGCCTATAACGACTACGGCTTATTAACCTCAAATATTCTTTTTTTCCGTTTTAACTACCAAAACTTTGACCTCTTTAATAGCATTTTGAGTAGTGATATTAAATAATGGAGCTCCTACTACGAAAACTTTACTTAAAAGTATGACTTTCCTACTTTTCTTATTCTCAATTTTTTTTCTTTTTTTAAAAAAAAAATTCATTTTTTTGTATTTACAATTTTATCCATTATAAAGTGTATTTACAAAGGACAAAGAAGGCAAATGACATTTCGTTAAAGGCCTTCATGCTTTTAATATAGTATAAATATAAATAATAAGAATAAGTTAATATAATTTATTAAAAATCTAAGTGAAGCCAAATTGTTTCTCAAAATAATAATAATAATAATAATAATAATAATAATAATAATAATAATAATTCTTTTATCATCATGAATAAAAACGGAGTACCATTGTTATGTCACTTTCCATAAAGAAACTACTTGTACTAATATTGTTCTACTGTAATATCATCAAATAGTCAAAAGAACGTCTACAAATATTTATTTAAGGTACAAAATCTAATTGATTTTAAAGCCTTATAATTTAGGTACCTAGCTTAAATATAAATAATAAAAATAAGTTAATATAATTTATTAAAAATTTAAGTGAAGTCAAATTAATTTTCAAAATAATAATAATTATCCATTGATGTTAAATAATTCTTTTATCATGATGAATAAAATCGGAGTACCATTGTTATGTCACTTTTGTGACGACCCGGCCCATTGTCATGAGAATTACCACCCCGTTATCTTGCATTTATGTGTTTTATGCTTTTATATCAGTGTAAGAGTCTATCGGGTGAGTTAAGAGTGAATTGGATTGAAAATGAGGCAAATAGCCTTTTTGAAGGAAGCTTGAATATGGAAAGTCAACCTGGAGTTAACTATTTAGTTAGAGTGCTCGGAATCGGATTCTGATGATTTGGTTAGTTTCGGGAGGTGATTTGTGACTTAGAGGAGCGATCGGAATCAAATTCGGAGGTCCGATGTAGAAATAGGCTTGAATTGGCTAAGGTTGAATTTTGGCGAAATCCGATCGGTAGGTGAGATTTTGATCCGAGGGTCGGAATGGAGTTCCGAACGTTTCTGTAGCTTCGTCATGTGATTTTGAATATGTCTGTAAATTTTCAAGTCATTCGGACGTCGTTTGGTCGGGTTTTTGATCGAATATGTAATTCGGAAAGTTTTAAGGAATTTAGGCTTGAATTCGATGTGAATTGTGGGTTGTGGTGTTGTTTGACGTGTTTTGAGGGTTGGAGCAAGTTCGAATAAGGTATTAGGTTGTGTTGGTGTGATTGGATGAGGTCCCAGGGGCCTCAGGGTGTTTTCGGGTGGTTAAACGGAAGAAATCATGAAAATTGCAAGTTGATCAATTCTGGTTCTGTCATTTTCGCCCCTGCGGAAATTCGGGCGTAGAGGCGAGTCCGCAGGAGCGGACTATGGAGCGTAGAGGCTCTTGGGTTCGCAGAAGCGGATCTTGTTCCGCTGAAGCAGCGTCGCTGGTGCGTAAGCATGACCGTAGAAGCGGTATGGGTTCGTGAGGAGAAGATCCGCAGAAACGGATGTTTGATCGCCTATGCGAGTCCGCAGAAGCGGACTCTGGTGCGCAGAAGCGGGAGGTCCCGCAGGAGCGGTGGTGGATTCGCAGGAGCGGTGGTGGATTCGCATGAGAGGACGCGCGGAAGCGGTCCTTTGCTCGTAGAAGCGGAAGTGGCCAGTTAGGCCTGGGATTCACAGAAGCGACCAACTGGTCGCGGATACGGGCTCGCAGGAGCGGAATTTTGTCCGCAGAAGCGTAAATCGCAGAAGGATTAATAATATCAGAAGTTAGAAATTTCAGAACATACTAAAACGTTTAAGGCTCGGTCTAAAGAGGCGATTTGGGCGATTTTGAAGGGAAATTTAAGGGGATTCATCAAGTAATTAACTATGGACTCAAATTATGATTTGTATTGATAAATATTATGCAATTATCTCATGAAATTGGAGGAATTTGGGGTATTTTATGGAGGTTTTCACCCTAGGCTTGAATTAGAGAAAATCAAGGATTTGAATGGGCAAATGGAGTCCGAATTTGGTAAATTTTATATGCTTAGACTTGTGTTAAGACGAGGGTTCCGAATATGTGACTTTCGTAATTTTTCGAGAAGTGTACCGAAAGTCGGGTTTTGGCAACTTTATAGTTTTTGGTGTAAATTGAGTTGTTTTGACTGGGTATCATCCCATTGGCCTAATTTGATGTGTTTCTACTATATTTGACCAGATTCTACGCGTGCGGAGCTTGATTCTCGTGGCAAGGGCATCGCGGACTAGTCGTCGAGCCGTATTGAGGTGAGTAATGGATGTGGGTGATGACCAGCGGGTTCGAAACCCCGGTATACCACTTTGTGACGCTGTATACCGGCGAGACACGTACTCTCCTGTGAGTGCGGGGTCGATTGTGATTTGGGGACTATGGCGTAGTCCGACCTGTTGATATTATATTTTGATATTGGCTAATCTTGAGCCGTTGAACCTCCTTCTCGAATGGTTGTGTACATTTATGGGTTGTGAGCAAGTTATTGGGATCCTGTGAGGATCGTTATCATTGTTTCTATGATATTGACATGCTAGTTTTATTACCAGTCCGGAGCTATTACTGTTATTATGATTTTCCATCTTTGGAACTTTGATATTACTGTTTTCAAATGGAAAAAAAATGATAAAAGAGTTTTCAAAACTACTTTTGAGCTCGCGAGGCTGCATTTGCATATTAGCTGACTGGTAGTGGATCGCGCTGCACGCCGCAGCGTATATTCATGATATTGTGCTTGGGCTGTAGGAGCCCCTCCGGAGTCTGAACCCTCACAGTGAGCACGTGTACCCAAATTGGATCGGGCTATGCGCCGTAGCGATCATTTCATGCATTGCATTGCATTTAGCTACATCTGCTAGTTGTTATACTGTGTTGTTGATACTTGTTGGTACATTACTGTTGATATTGAACTGTTACAGGGTATTGATTACAGCTTTACTTAGTGCTATATTGTGGTTTCTTATCTACGTTGTCTTACCCCTGTTCATTACCACTGAGTCTGGCAGTACTCATTTTACTCCCTGCATCTTGTGTGCAGATCCAGGTACCTCTCAGCAGTCCTAATCCGGTAGCTGTTCGGAGGCGATATCTGCGGGATAGTCGAGGTAGCTGCAGAGTCCGCAGGACCTGACATCCCTTCCTGCTGTCTTTTGATTTCGTATTTCTATTTCTTTCGCACTGAGTGTCAAGTAAAACACTATTACATTTATGTCATCTGTAGAGACTCTTGACTCTTGACCCCTCGGTCTTTGGGGAGTTGTTACTATTTGGGACTTGATCCCCGTATTAGTATTCTGTCATTATTGGCTTATTTCTATTATGCCTAAATTGGATAAAGTGAGCCCTCAGCTCCGTGAATGTTGTTAATTGGTCGGGCTGGCCTAGCAATTTGCTGGGCACCATCACGACCGGGTTTGGGGTCGTGACAAGTTGGCATCAGAGCCTAGATTTACTAGGCCTCATGAGTCTTGAGCCGGTTGGTAGAGTCTTGTGGATCGGTACGGGGACGCCTGTACTTATCCTCGGGAGGCTGCGAACCTTTAGGAAACACTCCACATTTCTTGAACTCTATCGTGCGATCTTGTTGTTCTGAGAACTGAACTTCTATATTCTATTTTCTGGCAGATGGCGAGAACTCGAGCATCAGGACGAGGTGGACGACCTCCATTGCCACCTGTTAGAGGCCGTGGGCGCGGTCGTGCTAGAGGTAGAGGTAGGGCGGTTGAGGCAATGCCAGCTGACCCGCCCGTTGTACCAGTTCAGGAGCAGCCCCCAGTGGTTGATGCTCCAGCAGCCCCAGTTCAGGCCCAGACTGTATTTATTGCTATTCCTGGTCTTCAGGAGACTCTGGCCCAGATATTATCGGTGTGTTCCGGATTGGCTCATGTAGTATCAGCTACCGTTACTGCAGCGACATCTCAGATAGGGGGTGGTCAGCAGACCTCTGCAGCTCGCACACCTGAGCAGGTGGTTCAGGGACTTCAGATGCCGGAGACGGTCCCTGCTCAGGTGGTTGCACCAGTTATTCCTCCTGCAGCACCAGCTCTAGAGCATATGGTTCAGGTTATGCCCGACGACGAGCGGCGTCGTCTAGAGAGGTTTGGTAGACTCCAGCCACCCCATTGCAGTGGTACTGAGGGCGAGGATGCCCAGGGTTTCTTAGATAAGTGCCAGAAGATGCTACGTACAACTGGTATTCTTGAGCCTAGCGGAGTTTCATTCACTACTTTTCAGTTTACTGGTCCCGCATTTGATTGGTGGGAGGAGTATAAGAGGCGTAGGCCTGCGGGAGCAGCACCTCTTACCTGGCAACATTTTTTTACTCTCTTCTGGAGAAGTATGTACCTCAGTCCCGTCGTGAGGAGCTTCGTCGCCAGTTTGAGTGGTTGGTACAGGGCGACATGTCAGTGACCCAGTATGAGCTGAGAGATTCACACAGTTGGCTAGGCATGCCACATGGATGATCCCTACTGATATGGAGAGGATTACGAGGTTCATTGGTGGCCTCAACTACTCCATCCGCATTCTTATGACCAATGAGAGAGTTCTATCGTCATCATTTGAGCAGGTTGTGGATATGGCACGCTCCATTGAGGCGGATCGTCGCCGAGAGAGGGAGGAGCGGGCGGCCAAGAGGCCTCGTGGCTTTGGTAGCTTCAGTGGTGCTCCATCTAGAGGGCATTTTCAGCAAGGCAGAGGTCGCTCATCTAGTCCTTCTCTATCATGCCTCCCTGAGCATAGCGGAGCTTCTTCTTCTGGTCGTGGCCGCTAGGGTTTCTAGCAAGGCCAGTCTTCACTTAGTGCCCTCCAGCTCAGGGTACAACACCTACTTCTTCAGCCCAAGGTTCGTCCGCGGTGAGGGGTCCCTTCAGTCCCCTTCTCCAACACTAGGTAGCTGATTTGAGTGTGGCAAGTTTGGCCACATGAGGAGGCAGTGCCCTCGACTTCACAGGGACAGGTCTTAGCAGAGGGATCAGCCTTCCTTTTCAACACCATCTCAGGCTAGTAAAGGTGGAGGTCAGTCTTCTCGAGGTCGCCCTAGAGGTGAGGAGCGATCTAATGGGGGCCAGGCACGATTCTATGCACTCCCTAACGGGCGTGATGCAGTTGCCTCCAATGTAGTGATTACAGGTATCATTTCTGTCTATCACAGAGATGCCTCTGTTATATTTGATTCGGGGTCCACATATTCCTACGTGTCTTCTTATTTTGCACATCGTTTGGGTGCGACTCGTGGTAGTCTTGATTTACTTGTTCATGTATCCACCCCCGTGGGTGATACGATTGTTGTGGATCATGTATTTCTATTGGGGGTTTGGAGACCCAGGCAGATCTATTATTGTTAGGGATTGTGGACTTTGATGTGATATTGGGTATGGACTGGTTGTCTCCGTACCATGCTATATTGGACTGTCATGCTAAGACAGTTACGCTATTCCTGGTATTTCTCAGATTAAGTGGTGGGGTTCGACTGATTTCGTCCCTAGCCGTGTCATTTCGTTCTTAAAGGCTCATAAAATGGTTGAAAAAGGGTGTTTGTCGTACTTAGCCTTCGTGAGAGATGTGGGAGCTGAGTCTCCTAGCATCGATTCTATACCTGTTGTAAGGGATTTTCCAGATGTATTCCCCTCAGACCTTTCGGGCATGCCGCCGGACAGAGATATTGATTTTGGCATTGACTTGGTGCCGGGCACTCAGCCCATTTCCATTCTTCCTTATCGGATGGCACCAGTTGAGTTGAAGGAATTGAAAGAACAGCTTTAGGAGCTTTTGGATAAGGGTTTCATTCGCCCTACTGTGTCTCCGTGGGGTGCACCGGTGTTGTTTGTTAAAAAGAAAGATGGTTCCATGCGGATGTGTATTGATTATAGGCAATTGAATAAGGTAACAATGAAGAACAAGTACCCTCTACCGCGCATTGATGATTTGTTTGATCAATTATAGGGTGCAAGAGTGTTTTCTAAGATTGATCTTCGTTCAGGCTATCATCAGCTGAAGATCAGGGACTCTGATATTATGAAGACTGCATTCAGGACCAGATATGGCCACTATGAGTTCCTTGTGATGTCTTTTGGGCTGACCAACGCCCCAGCATCGTTCACGCATCTGATGAACAGTGTGTTCAGGCCCTATTTGGATTCGTTTGTGATTGTTTTCATTGATGACATTCTAGTCTACTCCCATAGCCAGGAGGAGCATGCTCAGCATTTGAGTATTGTGTTGCAGAGATTGAGGGAGGAGAAATTGTATGCTAAGTTCTCCAAGTGCGAGTTTTGGCTCGAGTCCGTAGCATTTCTGGGTCATGTGGTGTCTCGTGATGGTATTCAGGTTGACCCGAAGAAGATAGAGGCGGTGCAGAGTTGGCCTAGACCGTCCTCAGCTACAGAGATCAGGAGTTTTCTTGGCTTGGCGGGGTATTATCGCCGGTTTGTTCAGGGATTTTCATCCATTGCTTCTTCATTGACTAAATTGACTCAGAAGGGTGCACCACTCGTGTGGTCGGATGAGTGCGAGGAGAGCTTTCAGAAGCTCAAGACAGCTTTGACCACAGCTCCAGTATTAGTGTTGCCATCACCTTCAGGTTCATATATCGTATATTGTGATGCCTCGAGAGTGGGGATAGGTTGTGTATTGATGCAGGAAGGTAAGGTGATTGCTTATGCTTCTCGGCAGTTGAAGCCACATGAGAAGAACTATCTTGTTCATGATTTGGAGCTAGCGGCCATAGTTCATGCCTTGAAGATTTGGAGGCACTATTTGTACAGCGTGTCCTGTGAGGTGTACACCGATCATCGTAGTCTCCAGCACTTGTTCAAACAAAAAGATCTTAATTTGAGACATCGGAGATGGCTTGAGCTGCTTAAGGATTATGACATTACTATTCTATATCATCCGGGGAAGGCCAATGTGGTGGCCGATGCTTTGAGCCGGAAGGCGGTTAGTATGGGGAGCTTGGCATATATTCCAGCTGAGGAGAGATCATTTGCTTATGATGTTCAGGTGGTAGCCAATCGGCTAGTGAGGTTAGACATTTCAGAGCCCAACAGGGTGTTGGCTTGTGTTGTATCTCGGTCTTCTTTATATGATCGTATTCGTGAGCGCCAGTATGATGATCCACACTTAGCTGTCCTTAGGGGACAGAGTTCAGCATGATGATGCTAGAGATGTCACCATTGATAGTGACGGCGTATTGAGGATGCATGGCCGGATATGTGTGCCCAATGTTGATGGCCTTCGTGAGTTGATTCTGGAGGAGGCCCATAGTTCACGGTATTCTATCCATCCAGGAGCCGCGAAGATGTATCAAGACTTGAAACAGCACTATTGGTGGAGAAAGATGAAGATGGACATTATCAGACATGTAGCACGGTACCTCAACTGTCAGCAGGTTAAGTACGAGCATCAGAGGCCCGGTGGTGTATTTCAGCGCATTGATATTCCCGAGTGGAAGTGGGAAAGGATCACTATGGACTTTGTTACTGGACTCCCTCGGACAGCGAGGAAGTTTGATTCAATTTGGGTAATTGTGGATAGGCTGACCAAGTCAGCTCACTTCATTCCTGTGTGTACTACGTACTCCTCGGAGCGGTTAGCTGAGATATTCATTCAGGAGATCGTTAGATTGCATGGAGTCCCAGTTTCTATTATATCAGACAGAGGTACATAGTTTACTTCACAGTTCTGGAGGATATTTCAGCGGGAGTTGGGCTCCCAGGTTGAGTTGAGCACTGCATTCCATCCTCAGACGGAGGGGCAGTCCGAGCGTACTATTCAGATCTTGGAGGATATGTTGAGAGCTTGTGTTATTGACTTTGGTGGTTGGTGGGCTGATTACTTGCCTCTCGCAGAGTTTGCCTATAACAACAGTTACCAATCCAGTATTCAGATGGCGCCGTATGAGGCTTTATATGCTAGACGGTGTAGATCTCCAGTTGGTTGGTTTGAGCCCGGTGAGGCAAGGTTATTGGGGACGGAGTTAGTCCAGGATGCTTTGGATAGGGTGAAGGTTATTCAGGGGAGACTTCGCACAGCTCAGTCGCGCCAGAAGAGTTATGCGGACCGGAAGGTTCGAGATGTGTCTTATTCTGTGGGTGAGAAAGTCTTACTGAAGGTTTCACCGATGAAGGGCGTCATGAGATTTGGGAAGAAAGGGAAGCTCAGTACGAGATTTATTGGCCATTTTGAGATCATTAGGAGGATTGGAGAGGTGGCGTATATGCTTGCTTTGCCACCCAGTCTATCAAGAGTTCATCCAGTGTTTCACGTGTCCATGCTCCGGAAATATGTTGGCGACCCATCGCATGTGTTGGACTTTAGCACTATTCAGCTTGATGATGACTTGACCTATAATGTGGAGGCTATAGCTATATTGGGTCGTCATGTGAGAAGATTGAGGTCCAAAGATATTGCATCAGTTAAGGTTCAGTGGAGAGGTCGACCCGTGGAGGAGGCCACTTGGGAGATCGAGCGGGAGATGCGGAGCAGATATCCTCACTTATTTGAGACTTCAGGTATGTTTCTTGACCCGCTCGAGGACGAGCGTTTGCTTAAGTGGGGGAGAATGTGACGACCCGGCCCGTCGTCACGGGAATTACCACCCCGGTTATCTTGCATTTATGTGTTTTATGCTTTTATATCAGTGTTAGAGTCTATTGGGTGAGTTAGGAGTAAATTGGATTGAAAATGAGGCAAATAGCCTTTTTGAAGGAAGCTTGAATATGGAAAGTCAACCTGGAGTTGACTATTTATTTAGAGTGCTCGAAATTGGATTCTGATGATTTGGTTAGTTCCGGGAGGTGATTTGGACGTAGATGAGCGATCGAAATCAAATTCGGAGGTCCGGTGTAGAAATAGGCTTGAAGTGGCTAAGGATGAATTTTGGCGAAAACCGATCGGTAGGTGAGATTTTGATCCGAGGGTCGAATGGAATTCCGACAATTTCTATAGCTTCGTCATGTGATTTTGAATATGTCTGTAAATTTTCAGGTCATTCGGACGTCGTTTGGTCGAGTTTTTGATCGCATGTGTAATTCGGGAAGTTTTAAGGAATTTAGGCATGAATTCAATGTGAATAGTGGGTTGTGGTGTTGTTAGACGTGTTTTGAGGGTTGGAGCAAGTTCGAATAAGGTATTAGGTTGTGTTGGTGTGATCGGATAAGGTCCCGGGGGCCTCGGGGTATTTTCGGGTGGTTAAACGGAAGAAATCATGGAAATTGCAAGTTGATCAATTCTGGTTCTATCATTTTTGCCCCTGCAGAAATTTGGGCGTAGAGGCGAGTCCGCAGGAGCGGACTATGGAGCGCAGAGGCGCTTGAGTTCGCAGAAGCGGATCTTGTTCCGCTGAAGCGGCGTCGCTGGTGCGTAAGCATGACCGCAGAAGCGGTCTGGGTTCGTGAGGAGATGTTCGCTGAAGCGGGTCTTGTTCCACTGAGGCGGTGTCGCTGGTGCGAACCGTGTGCCGCAGAAGCGGTCTAGAGGTGGATTAGGGAGATCCGCAGGAGCGGAGGAGTGATCAGGCGAGTCCGCAGAAGCGGACTCTGGTGCGCATAAGCGGGAGTTTTCACAGGAGCGACCGGTTGGTCGCGGATACGGGCTCGTAGGAGCAGAATTTTATCCACAGAAGCGAAAATCGCAGAAGGATTAATAATATCAGAAGTTAGAAATTTCAGAACATACTAAAACATTTAAGGCTCGGTCTAAAGAGGCGATTTGGGCGATTTTGAAGGGAAATTTAAGGGGATTCATCAAGTAATCAACTATGGACTCAAATTATGATTTGTATTGATAAAAATTATGCAATTATCTCATGAAATTGGAGGAATTTGGGGTATTTTATGGAGGTTTTTACCCTAGGCTTGAATTATAGAAAATCAAGGATTTGAATGGGCAAATGGAGTCCGAATTTGGTAAATTTTATATGCTTAGACTTGTGTTGAGACGAGGGTTCCGAATATGTGACTTTCGTAATTTTTCGAGAAGCGTACCGAAAGTCGGGTTTTGGCAACTTTATAGTTTTTGGTGTAAATTGAGTTGTTTTGATTGGGTATCATCCGATTGGCCTAATTAGATGTGTTTCTACTATATTTGACCAGATTCTACGCGTTCGGAGCTTGATTCTCGTGGCAAGGGCATCGCGGACTAGTTGTCGAGCCGTATTGAGGTGAGTAATGGATGTGGGTGATGGCCAGCGGGTTCGAAACCCCGGTATACCACTTTGTGACGTTGTATAGCGGCGAGACACGTACTCTCCTGTGAGTGCGGGGTCGATTGTGATTTAGGGACTATGGCATAGTCCGACCTGTTGATATTATATTGTGATATTGGCTATTCTTGAGCCGTTGAACCTCCTTCTCGGATGGTTGTGTACATTTATGGGCTGTGAGCCAGTTATTGGGATCCTGCGAGGATCGTTATCATTGTTTCTATGATATTGACATGCTAGTTTTACTACCAGTCCGGAGCTAATACTATTATTATGATTTTCCAATCTCTGGAACTTTGACATACTATTTTCAACTGAAAAATGATAAAAGAGTTTTCAAAACTACTTTTGAGCCTGCGAGGCTGCATTTGCATATTAGCTGACTGGTAGTGGATCGGGCTGCGCGCCGCAGCGCATATTCATGATATTGTGCTTGGGCTGTAGGAGCCCCTCCGGAGTCTGAACCCCCACGGTGAGCACGTGTACCCAAATTGGATCGGGCTACGCGTCGTAACGGTCATTTCATGCATTGCATTGCATTTAGCTACATCTGCTAGCTGTTATACTGTGTTGTTGATACTTGTTGGTACATTATTGTTGATATTGAACTATTACAGGGTATTGATTACAGCTTTACATAGTGCTTTACTGTGGTTTCTTATCTGCGCTGTCATACCCCTGTTCATTACCACTGAGTCTGGCAGTACTCATTTTACTCCCTGCATCTTGTGTGCAGATCCAGGTACCTCTCAGCAGTCCTAATCCGGTAGCTGTTTCAGAGGCGATATCTGCGGGATAGTCGAGGTAGCTGCAGAGTCCGCGGGACCTGACATCCCTTCCTGCTGTCTTTTGATTTCGTATTTCTATTTCTTTCCGCACTGAGTATCATGTAAAACACTATTACACTTATGTCATCTGTAGAGGCTCTTGACTCTTGACCCCTCAATTTTTGGGGAGGTGTTATTATTTGGGACTTAATCCCCGTATTGGTATTCTGTCATTATTGGCTCATTTCTGTTATGCCTAAATTGGATAAAGTGAGCTCTCAGATCCGTGAATGTTGTTAATTGGTCGGGTTGGCCTAGCAATGTGCTAGGCGCCATCACGATCGGGTTTGGGGTCGTGACAACTTTCCATAAATAAACTACTTGTACTAATATTGTTCAACTGTAATGTCATCAAATAGTCAAAAGAACGTCTATAAATATTTATTTAAGGTACAAAATCTAATTGATTTTAGAGTCTTATAATCGAGGTACCTATCTTAAATAAGGAAAGATTTAATATTCATTTTTTAACAAAACGTTTGGTCCTAAATATTAGAAAAATAATTAAATGACTATTTTATCTAGTGTGAACTCTATTTTTAAAGGGTAAAAAAGGCGAACTACATTTCGCTAAGGGCCTTCGTGTTTTTAATATAATATAGATACTTAAAAGATTACAATCATTTCTAAGAGATAGACCACAAATGCTTTTTATATATACATCAAGCTTAGTGTTGAACCATGTAACTAAGAGAAATCCTTTCCACCTTTTTTTTTACCTTAATATAATGAAAAGGTACCACAGAATAAAATGAAAGAACATAGGTCACATAGCCAAGGAAATTCTTGTATTGCCAAAAAAACATTCAAATATATATGTACACATTCAGATTTAATAGTCAAAAGACCAGTCAATACTGATAGAGACAGGGAAGAAATAACCTGGAATCGAAGGTAGAGGTGGCCAGTCTGCAAAATCATTGTCATTGATGCAGAAACAGCGACAATAGAGGGCACCACGCACAGCTAGGCGCCATAAGGACTTGTCATTCAACTTTTGCACCATCTTATGATATATAAAAAGAAGAAATCGAACATCATCTGCCGCGGCACAGATTATCTGTTCAGATAATGGTCTATATGTCCAATATTTAGGGTCCTGGAAATGTGAAAGGCACAATTAACTAGAGAAACTTTAAGTAGATTTAGTGACTGAAAAAACTGCTATTTCAGATGTAAAACAGGCTTAGACAAAGAATTCATCAGCTGAACGATCTCGCTGTTGACCTTCTAGAAATTTATCTGACTCATCAGAATTCCTTGCACGTGCTACTATTTAACCCTTACAAATGCAACTGGATGAAATGAGAAATAAAAACTTAAGGCAAAAGATGGCTTTCCTAGAGTAATAAAGGGAATTCACACAACATGAGAAAGATTCTTCCATCTTTTAGCCATAGAAACCTCGGCCATGATTAGAAAACAGAAGAAAAGATGTAACCTCTTGCGTCTATTGTGGCTAGGACCTTTTGCACAAATAGTACAATATGTGTGAAAGGACACATCTACCGTTACTTTCTTAGGCAAGAAGATAAATAGAGACAAACATGTGCCGTTTATTTCCTTCCCTTCTAATTTAGTAGTTGGCTCTCCAAATTGAATTTTGACAAAATCCGCACCGTCTTCCCCATAAAAGGCAGAAAGTACACATTAAGTTCTCTAACTATGTTAAATGGATCCATCATTTTCTTCGACATACCCGCTGTGGAAAGGGTATGATTTCTTAATGGGAACTTCATGCAAATTCTTCAAAATACACTAAAATTTAGCAAAAAACTGCATGTACCCCTACCAGATAATTATGCACACCCCATACTACATACATACCCGTAAACAAATCCATGTAACATGGTCTCTAATATACATGTAACTACACATAAGGAAACAATTTAATCCATGAAGAGAAATAACAAAATGGAAGCAATGGACATGTTCAAAGCAGGAAAACAGCTTTTCATTGTTGTGTGCAAGCAAAATTTTAACTCACCTGTCTTAGAAGAACTCTGACCTCTTTTCCTGTCCAAACAAGCAAGAAGATGTTTAGTTCACACAAATTCCAAATCTGCATCTGCTCAAAACTTACACCCTAGTAGAGAAGTTCAAGAGACAAGCACAAGAGACAATTGGTTTAGTAGGGCGCAAAAAGACTTTACCCATATACTGTTTTTCTTTGACAACGACAACTAACTTTATCTCATGAAAAAAAGTTTGATGTGTCTAATTTTGTAAAGAAGAAAAGGAGAAAACAATAAGAATCTGCTTTTCTGAAGTTTCAGTTATCCTAAAGAAGATGTTGACTTTATCCTCTTTACAAGACAGAAGTAATACTCCTTTTCAATCTGCACAGAGACCCTTCATCAAAACCATTGCAAGGTTGATCTATCCAAGGACCTTACAATCTAAGCTCCTTCTAGTCAAATAGATACTACCTCCACTAAATACCGCGTCCAAACTAAAACTGTTCCTACCCTTGCAGTTGCTTTAGCGTGTGTATGAAGAACACAAAAAAGGAAGAGTATTCCAGCCATCCAAGACAGAAAATAAATAAGAAACAGCATTTTTATAGTTAACAAGGACCAAAATAATCACTTTCCTTGATACATTAAAGCCATTGAACTTTACGTTAACTCATCTATGCATTTTTGGAATGGTGTTCATAATAAACTGCAGTATTCCTTATCATAAGAAAAAAATGATTCCTGGCAGTTATTTTTTTTCTTTCTGAACAGGTACAAATGGATAATTGATAGAAAAAAAAATCTAGCACTTACATCAAGTTAATTTCATCTTTGACATCCTAAAGATTACACCAAAAAGCCAAAGGCCAAAAGCATCTAAACAAGTTCCTGGAAGTTATTTGAGACACTTATTCTTATTTTAATCAGCACAAAGAATCTTCTGATCAATCAAGATGAGGAATTACATTTCGACAGTTCGACCATAATTGGATAAAAAGAAATGAGTTTCCTTTTCTACGGCTCTCCCTGTTTGAGTAAACTACAGCCTATTATACACAAAAAAGTAAGAATTTGTAAAAAAACATGCATTATGATAGTGCCAAAATAATTTAGGTAGTTTGACAAACTATGTCATACGTGAATCACTTAGTCAGCAAAATCTGTTCCAGATAATCCACAACTAAGACAACTATTACAGATTTAAAACTCTTCATGCCTTCCATCAGCCCTGCTTCCCTAAGCCAAAAGAATGTAGAATACACATTCACCACTGCAGCCCAACCCTTTAGTCCTTAGACAAACCCAGCTTAAAATATGACCTCCATCAAGTTTTCTCCTCCCCTTCAACAACCACAATGACCCAGCAAAATCCCACAAAGTGGGGTCTGGGGAGGGTAGTGTGTGCGCAGACCTTACCCCTTTAGTCAAAAGAATATAGAATACACATTCACCACTGCAGCCCAACCCTTTAGTCCTTAGACAAACCCAACTTAACATATGACCTCCATCAAGTTTTCTCCTCCCCTTCAACAACCACAATGACCCAGTAAAATCCCACAAAGTGGGGTCTGGGGAGGGTAGCGTGTACGCAAAACCTTAGCCCTACCTCGATGGGGCAAAGAAGTTGTTTCCGATAGACCCTCGGTTCAAGAACACAAATAAAAATAGAAGAGACAATTTATCAGTAACATCAACAGAAACCATAGAGATAGTAACGACATCATAAAAAGGTCTGTAGCTATGAAAAACAGAAAAGATAGCGTGGACTCAACATTAACCATAAGCCGTCTAAGATCAACCCTATCAAACCAGCCTCATTCCCCGATATGAAGTAGAAAAAGCTCAATTACCCCCTAGCCTACAACTGTAATGCTCGACCTTCAAACCTTACTATCAAGGTCATGTCCTCGAAAATCTGCAATCGTGTTATGTTCTGCCTGATCACCTCTTCCCAATACTTCTTAGATCACCCTCTACCTCTTCTCGTACCCACCAAAGCCAACAACTCGTGCCTGAACCATCTGAGACTCGCTTCCCGCATATTGTCATCCACAGGGCCACACCCACCTTCTCCCAAATATCTTAATTCATAATTTTATCCATCCTAACGTGCCCGCACATCCACCTCAACATCCTCATCTCTGCTACTTTCATCTTCTGGATACGAGAGTTCTTAACCGGCCAACACTTGGCCCCATACAACATGGTCGGTCTAACCACCGCTCTACAAAACTTAGCTTAGAGTATCGATGGCACTTTCTTGTCACACAATACTCCAAATGTTAGCCTCAATTTCATCCACCCCATCCCTATACGATGAGTGACGTCCTCGTCGATCTCTCCGTCCCCCAGTATAACCGACCCAAGGTACTTGAAACTACCTCTCTTGGAAATGACCTGTGATCCAAGCCTCGCGTCCACGCTTACTTCCCTCGACTCATCGTTGAACTTGCGGTACTTATGCTTAGTCCCACTCATCTTGAAACCGTTACATCGAAGGCCTGTCTCCAAACCTCCAACCTTTCTCCTCCCCTTCCTGAAAGATATATTCGCTCCACTGACGAAGAAATATGATGCAAGATCAAATAGGCCAAGAATCTAAAAATTCAAAAAGTCCAAGAATCCATTCAAGATAGGATTTCTTTTCCTTTAAGATAAGGATTTCGTATTACATGCTTCCCTAGCAATTTAATTCTTATTTTATTAGTATTATATTAGTAGTTGTAGTCAAACTAGGATTGTTAGTTGGTGTATCCCATTCTTACTAGAATTCTTTTTCCTATTTTAGTTAGGATAAATTTTCTTAGCTTTAAAACTGCAAAAAGATGAAATGGAAGAGTCCAAAAGATCACTGGATCCATAAAAAAAAAATTAAAAGTAATAAGCAATAACGCCAAAGAACAAAGTATTTAGGGATACCAAACAACTTGAGTACACGCTCCAGTTGATGGAACTCATCAGTTTCAAGTTAATTGTAAGAAAAAGGTAATCGCGAGAATTTTAGTTTCGCTAATAATGTTATTAGTACCCCTTGGCACTTGTTGTCTAATCTTATAGAAAAATACATTTAAAATACATGATAGCTTCCATTAGATGATAGGTTTCCTTCATCCTTGCTTACAAGCTCATATCTAAGTAGCAGGATCCACAGAATTCAAGGCACACATAAGCAAGTACAAAATTTAAAACAGAAGATAGATCATACCACAATAACGTGGGACAGCAAGTAGACCAACAAATGATATGTAGTCATCTGGGACCCGTGCACGTCCTTCTTGTTCACTGATCAAAGAATATGCAATCTGCTTGAGGAGAGAGTATAAACATTATAATCCAAGTGCATCAAACTGGTCATAACCATACTACTCTCTATTATCACATCCAGGCAAATAAATCCCAGTTAAAGTCGGTGTAACATATTAATCAATGTCAACTTATAAAAAGAACGGACATGCAAACAGACATATTCTGGGAAAATAAGAACAGAAAGATAAAGAATAAATGGTGGAAGATGTGACTCATCTAATTGACAGTAATGTTTTCTGAATCAGTCCATTCAATTAATGGAATGTGCAATCACAATTATTAACATCAGAAGAAACTACCTTGAAAAATCTAAAGCATGATCATTCACAGTCAGAAGAGGTTGAGGAAAGAAAACTAAATGAAGGACCCAGGTGGAGAATAGGAACAAACAAAAATGGACTGAAAACCCAAGAGTTTTACTTTTACCCTTCACAATACATGGCAGAAAGACAGTAATGCAAATTAAAAAGGCCCTCACAAAACCCGGTATCATTAGTTGGTTTGCCAAATTTACAGATTCGTTCATCCCAAATTATGTGACCTACTGTTGATTAGTCCGCCCAATTGCTTGACCACTTTCTTGTCTATGTCCGATATTCAAACTACATTAACAACCAAAATTATGTGACCTACTGTTGATTAGTCCGCCCAATTGCTTGACCACTTTCTTGTCTATGTCCGATATTCAAACTACATTAACAACCAGCACTATTATTAACTCTAGTTTTGTTTTTCAACAAACAGGGCAATCTATACACATCTTAACTACTTATTATTTATAATATATATACTACTAGCAACTGTACTAACTCCAGTTCTAGTATGACATTCTTTCGAAAAACTGTTTCCAGTTTCACACATTTCAACTATTAATACCACATCTTGAACTAATGGCATCTAATAGTCCATCAAACTCAGGTCTCAGTATTCTGGTTTTCAGACTAGTCAAACTGGATGGTGCTTGGTGTAAAATTAAGTACACTAAAACAACTTCAAGTGAGAATGCTTGCCTGTGTATCCACAACATTGTGCAACTTTATGCCAAACTGAAAATATAATGCCTGAAAGAGGAATGGCAAAGTAAATTAGACATGCAATGACACTTCATATATACAAAAATTTGAAAAAGAGAAGAAATCAATAAGAGACCTCACTATCTCGTTTGCAATCATGAATAACTTTTGTGATGTAATTAGACTCAAGTGCAGGCTTACAGGCTTCAATAACAGCCTCTCCACCTTGAATAGCGTCAACCAAATATATCGCATCAGGAAAGGCAAGCTGCACAAACAAAATTTTATCAACAGGAAGCTTCTTTTTTTTTGGTGGGTAAGTGTTATCACTGAAAGCATTATGACACCAAGTTATGCTGCAAGCAGCAACGCCTGTTTGATCTCAAATAAGCTAGAAGAAACAAGCTGACAAATGTAATAACAAATCTGAATATACCACAGCCTTAAAAGCCCTTTGTGGATGGACTTAAGCTTTCAATCCACTCGACAAGAAAAGATAAATCTAACATCAGGGTTTAGTGGCCAACAATCTGAGATTCAGTGTTTTGATGCCAAGGACACAAGCACAGGGAATTAGATTTAGCACAAGGCACATTTAAAGTTACACTTGATAATTCCCAAAGTACACTCTAACCCCAATCTAAATGACCCAATTTGACTAGTATGAAGATTTGGAAAGAAATTTTTTATATTTTAACATGTTGCAGCCAGTTAAAGGTATGTCTAAAAACAATAGCTTTGACTTTACATGAAAGCCAGGTACTATGTTGAGAAGATATCACATTATCACTAGAAAATACAGAGTATTGCACACCTGACCAATAAAAGTGGTATTACCGTACATTAATTTGAATTCTTGGAGACAAATTTAGAGGGGTCACAGTTAATTGATACACACCAAAAAGCAGCGGAAGTTAGCTGCATTTGGAACGATTGGAACGTATATATAAACATGAAAGTAAACATTGTGAGTGCACGGAGTACAAAAAAAGCAAGGAAACAGTAATAATAGCAGAAAAGGATATGATCTTATCATTCCATTTTTCAAAAAATACATGCAGCCACCACATAGCAAGTTTTGAAATTATGAATAACAAAGCCTAAGAAGAAAGTCAGGCTGATGCAAAACTGGCTATATAAATGCTTAACTGCATCAAATACACTTTTTAAGGCATGTAGGTACTCCAACCCCAGCACTCCACACTCCTGTAAGTTGAGGATTCACTTCTGAAAATATTCATATCCCTCTTTTCTTCGTTCACTAAAAATTTCCTCCTTGAACCTGTTTTTTTCACAATTTTCAACATAGCAAGATTTTCTGAAATGGAAAGCCTAAAGGGATTCTGGCTAATGCACACCTGGCTATATAAAAGCTTTATCATATCAAATACACTTTTTAAGGCATGTAATTTCTCTAACCCAACACTCACCACATCACCCCATTCCTCTCTTGTTCCTTCACTAAAAAGTTCCTCCATGATCTCTCTTCTGTCACATTTTTCAACTGCTTACTCTTAAGTTCATCATTGGCTCTTCCTTCAGTGCTGGTAAAAGGATTGAGAAAAAGAAACAAAGAAGATCCAATGAAACTAGCTGTGATATCTTCAATGTTGAACATGCCAGGGATGTCTATACTCATATTTGCCTTCCAATTCATCCGTCTGCTCCTTCCTTCTCTAATAAACATAAAATCTTCCAAACAGCCAAGGCAGACTTTCCATACGCTGCTCACAAGACTATTAGTATTAGTCTTGTACTCTATTATTGTTAGATTTCTATTACTACATGTTTTTCCTTTCACTTTGTTTTTTAATTATCATTTGTTGTTACTGCTTGTTGCTACTACTTTCTTGTCATCTTTCCTTAAGCTGGGAGCTATTAGGAACCGCCTCTCAACCTTCAATGTAGGGGTAAGGTATATACACACTACCCTCCCGGATCCCCCTTTCAGGATTATACTGGATTTATTGTTGTTGTTGTTGTTGCTGACAGTGAAAACGTTAATTGCATTGCCCCTGTGTATCATGACATCTTAGACCACCATCAGAGAATGTAAAAGGTTCTCCAATGCCACATGCCAGTTTTCTTCTACCACTAAAACCATTTCAATATACTCCATTAGCCAATTGGGACATCTGAGCCTACCGCTGATGTTTAGTACAAAAAAATGCATTGAATTTTAAAAAACATGTACCTCCTAAAAAGACAAGAAACTATAGCTTTTAGCCAAAACTCTGATGTGATCTGAGGAGTACATGATATGGGCATGGAAAAAGTAAATATTTCCCAGGAGAACCATCTTAGTTATACCATAATTCATCTTGTTGCTAATAATCATTCCCTTCCAAACTAGGATTACCACACTGAGTAAACAAAAATTTGAGCAAAATACATCAATTATGAATTCAACATTTACTAATTACCAACCAAAGGTGCACAGTACACTTACAAGCTCATAACTTCAAAGGCTCACCTGCGTCCATAAGATGTATGAACTACAAATTGCATTAGGCTTTCCATTAATCTAGAGCTGTATGGATGACTACTTCTTCAATAACCACAAAATATTGCACTATTGTAGGACATGTAATTTCATAAAACGAGAAATCTAATTAGCAATTTTAAGGCCGCATGACATGATGCACATTCAGGTTTTGGATTTACCTGCATAATACAAAGAGTCCCATGGCGACAAAGATCAACACCCTCACAATCAAAACCAATAACCAGTTGCGACTCAGGAGAAGGCTCCAAGAATTCAACGGGTAGTTGAGATGGATTAGTGACAACATGGATTGGAACTGAAAAAAATTAGCCTCGTCCCCTTCGATTTTGTCACCTATGAAAACCAACATCATAGAACCTTGAGTTTACATTCACACCCTCCTTTATCTTTCCTTTTCGTTATGACAAAATTTTAGGTCAAATTACAAAATGCCGTAGTTAGTTATGAAGCAAAGAGCAACATTTGTGGGTTAGTATGTCTATACAAACAATAACACATAAAAATACGAAGTCTCAATTGCAACCTTTCTTTTATGCAACTAATTGACCTAAATGCCTATTAACAGGATATCAATGCAAACAACAAGAAAGTCATAAACATGAAAAAATTAAAGCTTCAGTGTACGTCTGATTGATGCAAAACCTTCAAGATTAATGCACAAGCAAATTTGCACATACAAGGTACCCCCACCCCCACCCCCCACCCCCACCCCAACCACCAACACCACCACCAAGAAAGCATGAACGTTATAACCCCATTTCATTAAAATGGAGAATTGTTACGCACCGCATGATAAAACCCCAAGAAAATCCACAACAGAAAAGGGGACAAAGAAGAGTTCTGATCTGTAAAATCGGAAAATGAAAGATTAAAAGGGGGCGAAAACAGCAAATCAGGGTCAGGAGGCAAAGGAAGGTGTGTTTGTTGAGAAGACGCCATGTGATCGGACCATCCAAAGCAGATCGCGGCGAGTTTCAGAGGGAAATACTCATTTCTGAGTTTTATGTAATGTAACGTCCACTATTTATTAGAACCGTACTTGGAATCTTGAAAGACTATTGTCTCGGTGAGAATCTGGTTAGAATTTGGAAAATATTGGATGGTGCTTACCCATGTGCCAATCACGTGACTCTTTCCTCTTTTTCGTAGGTTTTTTTTTTTTTTTGGGGGTCTTTTAGCCGGGAAAGGGGCTCAATATGAAGAAAATATTTGTACGGATATTGTTTTCCCAATTCAAACATCTTTTCATAATAATATTCACTCTTACTATTCTTTCTCTATGATACACATAGTCAATCACCACTTTTTTTTTATAATCGTATTAGTGCTAAATGGTTCCCTTTTTTTTTAGCAAACAGGAATATTTATATTGATATTAAAACACTAGAGACATAACCCATATCACTTAGGATACATAAATGGAAGAAGAAAAGAAATTGCATTTCATTGATTTTTTTCAAAAAGGTAACAAGCATTGGATATATTTGTTTTTTATGGGATGTGGGATTACAAAACAAGACAACTTTTGGGGAAATGAAATATTTAAAGCTAACTACCACAACTCTCTCCTGATCGGAAGAGGAGTAGCTTCCCAGTTATTAAGCGTAATACACGGTCCCACGAACTGAACATTCATTTTACTTGTTCCTTCACCCATCTCCAGCATATTCACATCTTCAAATAGCCTCTCGAACCTTGCTAGGAGTTCCGCATCCGATTTTATTTCAGCGCGACTTGGCATAATAGTCGCCAGATGTCTCCGTGTACCAGGCCTGGTAAAGGAATTGGATAGTTTTGGAATAAGCTTTGGGAGGGACCAACTTTTCTTATTCATTTTCTTAGCTCTTTGGATATCGGCAACGGTTGGCTCGAAACCCAAACCAAAGTGTCATTACTGCCCGGAAGGTGGATTGGTTGTGTTATACCTTGTAGAGTTACCCCTAAGCCTTTCCCCGGTGAAAACCCATTTCTTATCATTTCCTTGGCGACCATCACTACTGTAGGAGCCATTGTGGGAATCGGCATATTTTTCCCCTCGGATATTTTATTCACCACCACAGTGTCCATGACTTGATATACCCACGGGCCTTTATCTCTTCAGCTTCTTCAAATAGCGTAATAGTATTGCAGATGTCATCTTTTCCGTGCACTATGATCTCCTGTTGCTTCCACTCAAATTTTACCATCTGATGCAAGGAGGATGGTACAACTTTTTCCGCGTGGATCCACGGACGTCCCAATAAAAGATTGTAAGATACAGCAACATCTAGCACCTGGAACTTCATAGTGAAGTCCACCGGTCCAATAGTAATCTCCGGTATAATATCCCATACAGTATTCTTGCCGCCTCCATCAAAATCCCGTACACATACACTTTGACCTTCAACTTTCCCAAGGTTGAGAGTGGGCAAATACTGGCACTTGACCCGTTGTCTACCAGAATACGGGTTACTACAGATTCTTCACACTTGACTGTGAGGTATAGTGCTTTGTTATGCTCCGTTCCTTCAAGCGGCAACTCATTATCTGAAAATGTTATCTTATTTGTCTCAAAGATCTTGTTCGTGATTTTCTCTAGATGGCATACTGAAATCTTCTCAGGCACATGGGCTTCATTTAAAATTTTCATCAACGCCTTTCTATGCCATCATAATGGATTAGCAATGATAACAATGAAATCTGTGTGGGCGTTTTTCTCAATTGCACCACTGTTGAATAGTCTTGAGCGTTCATCTTTTTCAAGAACTCTTCTGCTTCCTCTTCAGTAACTGCCTTTTTTACATGAGCCGGGTTTTCCTTTACCACTTTGGTTTTTCTCAATTCTTCTAGGGCAAAGCATCGTCCGGACTTCCTTCCTTTTATACATCACTGTAACCTTATCATAGTTCCACGATATGGCCCTGGTATTCACGACTGGCATCTGCACCACTAGTTTGATAACCACAGGCTCCACATAAGCTCTCTCCATGTTCAACAAAGGCTTCGCTCCCAGCACTACTACTTTTATGGGTTCAACCACTGACGGCTTTTTTGTTGGCAACTCAATTGGCACTTTTTCCTTTTCAACTTCCCCTTCCACCTTGTTGTTAGATTTAATCATCATCACTGATTGAGAAGGTTTTCTACCACTCTATCCCAGCTTCAACTCTATCATATGCGTCTCATGATGTGCTGGCAAAGGGTTTTGTGTGATATTGGGAGTTTCTGGAGCTTGCACTTCAATCTTCATGTTATCAATAAGTTCCTGTATGGCGGACTTTAAATGCCAACACTTTTCTGTATCATGTCCCGGCGCCCCGAAACAGTACTCATATCGGACTGATTGGTCTAGATTTCTGGGTGGTGGGTTGGGAATTTTTGGTTCAATAGGGCTCAATATCCCTAGCTCTCCCAAACGGTAAAAAAGACTGGTATATGACTCTCCTAATGGAGTAAATGTTTTCTTTCTTTGGGTTCTATCTTCTCTTACTTCTGGATCTAGAAGGAAATTGGGTCGATTTGGATTTCTGTATGTTTTGGAAGACGGGTAGGCATTTTGTGCGTGGTAGACATTTTGTGGAGCTAGGGTACGCCATGCATATGGAGGCGGTCGGTAAGGTTGAGCATGTGGGACGGAAAAATGTGGATTGGTTGGAGGATAATATGGTGGAGGTGGGTTATATGGTGCTGGTGGATATGGTTGGTATGGGCGAGGTGGATGATGATATGTGTTGGGGCCCCGGGACCATGATCTACCTTCAATGACCGCAACTTCCTCCTTCTTCTTCTTGCGAATCGATCCTCCAATTCTAGTCTGTATTGCTTGGTTTGTGGCCTTAATAGCCGAGTAGCTCATGATCTTATTTGTATTTAGCCCTTCTTCTACAAAGCTACCCATCTTGACTACCTCGCTAAAGGTTTTTCCAATTTCCGATACTAAGTGGCCATAGTAAGTTGGCTCCAAAGCCTGTAAAAAGCAATCCACCATTTCCGCTTCTTTCATGGGAGGGTCTACTCGTGCAACCTGCTCCCTCCACCTGAATTCGTATTCCTGGAAACTTTCCCCGGGTTTCTTCTCCATCTTAGTCAATGACAACCTGTCAGGGATAATCTCTAGATTGTATTGGAAATGGTTGGCAAACGATTGAGCTAAGTCATCCCAAATGAACCACCTGGTATGATCCTGTCGAGTATACCATTCCAACGCCGAACCACTTAAGCTCTGGCTAAAATAAGCCATAAGTAACTCGTCCCTTTCTCCAGCTCCGTGCATTTTACTACAATAATGCCTCAGATGGGCTACTGGATCCCTGTGACCGTCATACATATCAAACTTGGGTAACTTAAACCCCGAAGGGAGCTGTACCTCCGGAAACAAGCATAGATCTTTATATGCAACACTCACTTGGCCTCCTTGGCCTTGTATCTTACAAAATGACTATTCAAGACTTTTCATCTTACGGGCCATCTCTTCCTATTTTCTGACAAGCTTTTCTTTTTATGTCATGTCTATGAGCGGTGTGTAGGAATCATGTTGCCTAAAAGTTGGTTCTGGTGGATAATAATGAGTGTCTTGAACATGGAACACAGGTTTGCTGGAAGATTTGTGTAGAGCAGAGGGTGCCGGTGCCACGTATACTGGAGCGACCTGAGGTGGTGGTGGTGGAGCTTGTTTAGACAATGGTGGAGGTGCTTGTGAAGTTGTAGCATAGTAATGCGGGTAAGTTGGGTATGTGGAGGACGAGTTCATAGTGGGTGGTTCAGGATTTGGGTTTGTAGGAGGGATGTATGCTGGTTTGGCTGGATAGGAAGGCAAAGGTTGACCCTTAGACCAGGCCTGATACATTTCTGACATCTGCTGTTTTAATTTGTACATCGCTTCTTTCATACTAATTACGTCCACAACTTCTTCCTTTTGTACCGGATCCATAATAGTGGGCTCGATTTCCTGAGTCACTGCTTTGGTCATGGCTTTTGAACGTATATTGTAGCTGTGATGTGCCAGAATGCCAGTTGCCAACTGAAAATTTGATACTCATCAACAACAAAACTCGTTATTAGTTAGCTTGTAAGGGGTAAAATATCACAATTAAGAATCACAACTTTTGCCTAGTCATTGTGCATCATCCCGGCATTATTCCTCTTTGAACCACAAATTTTTTTTTTCACCTTTTTTTTTCCTTTAATTGCTTTTCTGTTTATTTCTTTTTCTTATTTTCTTCTTTTCCAATTCTCTCTTTTTTTCATTTTTGTTTTTTCGTTCCAAAGAAAGAAAATAACAGCAACTTCTTTTGAATTTTTCATTGATATTCAAACATCGGTTACAAATGATGTTGTACTACAAATGCAAAAGAAAAATAAAAATATAAAATGCATGCCCTATGAATACATTAAAGCTCCTAGTGCCCGCGAGACATCGTTCGGTCTTGCCGCGCGCCTATATGCTAATCCACTTTGGAGTTTGTCCAGGTCAGTCATTACTTGCTTTACAAAGAACATTACTGCTAATGTGAATGTTGACTATGACATATCTTTACACAATTGGCATTTCTTTGTGATGTACTGAGCAATGTTGACGATTATTTCCCTGATGACCCCTTTTTTCTTGAAGCAACCTACCAATCCGTTTGGCACGAGCGTCTAAAGTTTGCTGGTTCTCCTTTTGTAGTTGTTGTAGCTCCAATTCTAACCGAGCCATAGCCATGTAGCAATGTTCTCTCTCTACTTCAAACTCTTTGGTTTGTTTGCTACTTTTGACTTCGACTGTAATGATTTTCTTTCTCAATCGGGCTACATCAACCTTGTGTTCACCTTGTAATTGCTGAACCATTTGAACTCTTTCCTCAGCATTTCTGGCCAGTTGTTTTCGAACCCCGACTAACTCATTTTCAGCTTTATGTAGATCAAAACTATAGTCATTTACTTTGCGCCGAAGATTTTCAATCAATTTCTCATCTCGGGCTAAGCGAACTGGGGTTTCAGCTGCTGTTTTCATCTTTGCAATCTGAGTCTTCAAGATTTCATTCTTTTTTCTCAGTTGTTTCTTTTCTTCCTTATCGGATGACGCTTGTAAGCTACTCTCGAATTTGAGGTCTTGGAATTGTTTCTCCAATAAGCTGATTCTGGCTCGGTACTCATTTTCTTTGGCCACCCAATCTTTGTGTTCCTTAGACTGCTCGGCCAACTCTTGAATGTGAGGCCTCTTCATTGGTCTATCATGCTCGACATCCCGACGATACCATACGGCATACCATTGTGATACTTCCCCTCGAGCTCGGTTTCCCACACAAGTGTCTATTCTCAAGAATTGGCATTCATTCCAGATTTATCGAATCTTTGCTTCCGGGAATTGTCTGTCCGGACTAATTTCTACGGCTTGTAGGCTGAGGTCCCCGTCTTTTGGTATGACATGATATCTCCCGAGTTGCCATATGTAACGACCCGGCCCGTCGTTACGGGAATTACCACCCTGTTATGTTGCATTTACATATCTTATGCTTTTATATCAGTGTTAGAACCTATCGGATGAGTTAGGAATGAATTGAATTGAAAATGAAGCAAATAGCATGTTTGAAGGAAGTTTGAATATGGAAAGTCAACCTAGAGTTGACTATCGAGTTAGAGTGCTCGGAATCAAATTCTGATGATTCGACTAGTTTCGGGAGATCATTTATGACTTAGGAGAGCAATCGGAATTGAATTTGGAGGCCCGATGTAGTTTTAGGCTTGAATTGGCTAAGGTTGAATTTTGGCGAAATCCGAACGGTAGGTGAGATTTTGATCCGGGAGCCGGAATGGAATTCCGACAGTTGCAGTAGCTCCGTTAGGTGATTTTGGATATGCCTGCAAATTTTCAGGTCATTCGGACGTCGTTTGGTCGGGTTTTTGATTGAATGAGCAATTCGGAAATTTTGAAGAAACTTAGGCTTGAATTAGTGTGTAATTGGTGATTTTGATGTTTATGATGGTGTTTTTATGTTATGAGCAAGTTTGAATGAGGTAATGTGATATACTGGTGGCTTTGATTGAGGTCTCGGGGGCCTCGGGGTGATTTCGGATGGCTAACGGGAATTTTTGAGTTGAAAAATGCAGCAGAAAAATTGCAGAGAAATTTTGTTCTATGCGATCGCAATGCTCTGATGCGATCGCATAGTGTTAGCTACAGTGCCGGAGAGTTTGTTCTATGCGATCGCATAGTGTTAGCTACAGTACCCAGGATTTTGTTCTATGCAATCGCATAGTGTTAGCTACAGTGCCCGGAGAGTTTGTTCTATGCGATCGCAATGCTCTGATGCGATCGCATAGTGTTAGCTACAGTACCGGACAGAATGTTAAAAACATTTCAGTCGCGAAAACAACCCATTTTTCCACCATTTTTGGCCGTTCTTGAGAGCTTTTGGACGGGAATTGAAGGGATTTCGACGGGGAATCGTTGGAGGTAAGTTTTATGAGTTAAATACATGTTTTTATACAAGAATCATCCATGGAATTCATGAATCTATAGCTAAAAATCAAGAAAATAGGGCTTGGAGCAAAAACCTTAAATTTAGGATTTGAAGGACCATTTGTGGTCCGAATTGGGAGTTCTTGGTATGTACGGACTCGTGGCGAGATGAGGATTCCGAAATGTGAATTTCAGAATTTTTCCAGATGTGGGCCCGGGGCTCGGGTTTTGCCAATTTCGTGATTTTTGATATTTTTTGAGTTCTTTCGATTGGGTTATGTTCCATTAGCCTATTTTGATATATTTGTACTGATTTTGACTAGTTTTGACGTGCGTGGATGCCGGTTCGAGGAGCTAAGGTGTCGCGGGCATGAGTTTTCGTCGGTTCGAGGTGGGTAATACTTGTAAATGATGTCCTGAGGGTTGGTAAACCCCGGACTTGCACATCTTAGTGCTGTGTTGAGGTGACTTGCACGCCGGATAACGGGCGTGGGGTAGAGCACTATTGGGGATTGTGACTTGGTCCGTCCCGCGTAATAAATAATAACGCCTAATTGTTGAAATGAATTGGACTAATTATCATGTTTAGGTTTCGTGCCAATTATTTGAATCCTTCAAGGATTGATATCACTGTTTTGATAACACTGTTTTATTCTAAATTTAAGGTTTAAAATGGAATATTTGCTATTGAGCATTTTTATAAGGTTATGAAAAAAAAACTTGAACAAGGTCTTAATAACATTTTTGTTGTGAGCTAATGTGATATTGTTGCCCGTAGGGTTTTCTTGATTATCTGTTAAACTGATTGGGGCCGAGGGCCATATGTTAGGGCATGACATTCATATGAGCATATGCATACACATGCATGGATCGGACTGCACGCCGCAGTGGTATATGGATCGGGCTGCGCGCCGCAGCAGGTGTGATATTATTATTGTGCTTGGGTTGTAGGAGCCCCTCCGGAGTCTGAACCCCCACAGTGAGCACGGGTACCCAAAAGGATCGGGCTACACACCGTAGCAGTCATATATATTGCATGGCATACATACATTGGTTTACGTGTACTACGTGGCATAACATTTTAGCACTCATACTTTACTGGTACATGTGCATTTGTTGCTTTATTGACCAGATCTCCTGGTATAAATTGTTAAGGAGTGCTGAGCCCGAGAGGCTGATTTGAGTGCTGACTTGCACTGCTTGAGATTCTCCCAGGTATTGGTATGTTATAATGAAAGAAAGTAGCTAAAACTTTGGATCTCTAATAATCCACTCACATATGCTGAAAATGAATAAGATGATAGTGTTTTGAATTTTAATGATAGTTCTGTATTGTGTAGCAAGAGATAGTGCCTTGCGTGGTTTTCTTCCCTTCAACATTATTTACTTTTATTACCGCTGAGTTGGAAGTACTCACACCCGACTCCCTGCACCTTGTGTGCAGATCCAGGTACATTACAGCAGAGCTGATTCCATTGCGGCTCGGGAGTGATTTTGGACAGTCGAGGTAGCTGCCAGCGTTCGCAGGACCTGATTCTCCAGTTTGTCTATATTTTTGTTCTGATCATCCCACACTTATGCACAGTTATATTCACTATTTACACTTGTATATTCCGTAGAGGCTCATGACTCTTGACCCTTCGGTCTATGGGAGTTGGCACGTGTTGGGACTTGGCTCCCTGTTTTTAATATGAAAACATGTATTTATCACTGTTGAATTATTTTCGTATGCTTAAATTGGATAAAGTGAGCTTATGGCTCCGTGATTGTTGTTAATTGGTCAGGCTGGCCTAGAAGTGTGTTGGGCGCCATCACGACCGGATTTGGGGTCGTGACAAGTTGGTATCAGAGCCTAGGTTTACTAGGCCTCATGAGTCTTGAGCCGGTTAGTAGAGTCTTGTGGATCGGTACGGGGACGCCTGTACTTATCCTCGGGAGGCTGCGAACCTTTAGGAAACACTTCACATTTCTTGGAATTCTTATCGTGCGTACTTGATTCAGCTTGAGATACATTTTTGAAATTCCTTCCGCACGTCTGTGTACGCATCGAGCGCTCAGTAATATAATTGTCTTATGGCTTGCAATTCCTCGATCGAGGGGCGAGATATAATCTACGTGAGTTCATGTTGGGCCAGTCGGGAAGACTCGAGGCCGGATCATTGTCTATGGCTTGAGCACCAAGGTACCAATTCCGCGAGCCGGTATTATGAAGTTCATACGATCGGTACTGATCCTTATTGTGCAAATGGCAGTTTGATAATGGGAGAGCTGTAAGGTATTCGGTTCTTATTGTGATTTGATATGTAGCCCTAGCTATGGGCGTGAGAAATAATTATCATATCTCGTAATTGGATGGTAAAGTGCCTTATGTGTAGTGGAACGAGTTTAAACGAAGGAAGACTAAAGTGATTTTGATATGTGTTATGATTCAAGCAGGTACAACGCAGGTTCAAGTATAAATTGTGATATCTTGTTGAGTTGTGGATGTATTTTTAGAATGGTTTAGTGATTCTCTGGCAGGTGGATAGGCCAATTTACAAAGGAAACTCTGCTGAAAGTTTTGGAAAATTTGGGACTTTAGAAAGATTTCTGTCACTTAAAGAGAGTGGGCTTATTGGTGGTGCATGTATATCTGCAAGAATTGCAGAAGAGCTAAGGTCTTTGATGATTCGAGTCTCCGTCAAGGCTTGTAAATGACTTGAGTTTAATCTCATATTAACATTTAGGCATCACTTGAGTAAAAATGATATGAGTGGTTGAAAGTGCTTTGATGTATGACTCCGAGCTAAGTTGGGGAGGTTGTTATTGATTAACTGATTGCACCGCCGTGTGTTGTTTTGGCTCTGTCTCTAGGTATGTTGGGAAATTTTGATAAAGGTTATGGTGCTTCGTAGATATGAAGAAATATTAGGATGTTGTGAACTTATGTTGGTAAAGAATGTTCGGTGTATAGAAAAGAAAGATAGCTAATTGTATCAGTATGTAATCATGATCTGCAGTGTCAGAGTTCTAACAAGGCACGAGTGGTCCTACATAATAGGACAGTTGAATTACAGCTGAATAAGGGTGAATGATGTCCAAGAATGGTTTTGCGGTGTTCAAGATTTTACTTGTAACAGTCAGGTGCCTTAAGTTTTGTGTATATGGCTAAAGATGGCGGTTTCGTTAGAGAAACAAATCAAGACTAGTGTTATATTATGTGAATGATGGGATTCTATGTAACCGTATGGGAGGGTAATGATAACGAATTCAAATCGCAAGAAGTTCTTCGAAATAAAGTATTGTAGAATATGGTACTTTTGGGAAACATTGAAAGAGTATCAGTGGCCTATGGGTCTTAGACCGTGTGGTCTTGTGTACGAGTCTCGTGTGGTAACGTGAGTTGATGTATTATGGTACTACAGTAAAGACTGATATGAAATTAGAGATGAATCAGAAAGGAAACTTGGTAAATGAAACAACTTGTTAATAAACCAGAATGGTATAAAAATGGATACGATTGATTCCTGGTATGTGGTTGAAGTAATGAGTCTTGCAGACATTGTGCAGCAAAGCTCTTGAGTGCTGGCAGTTGTGTAACTTGATATGGGTATAAGGACTCAGTCTTGGCAGTTTGACTTATGCAATGTAATTGGGAGAAAGAGTTTTTGTTATGTTTTGACGTGGTTTGAAAAATGAGTGTATTTCCTGTTGGTATGCAAAGCTTGGAATGTGTAATAAGTTTTCTCTATATGGGATCATGAAAGTCCTTGACTAGTTGAGAGCGTCGATGTTTGCGGCGTAGGAAAGGGATAAGAATTTCCATGTTATCTTAGTATGGTATTGTATATGCGATGGGTTATGGAAAAGTTGATAATGGCATATTCAAGGTTTTGAGATCGTTCATAATATATGGGAAGTCATTAAAATTATTGAGCAGCGCGGGCAGCTGCAGATTTAAAAGAATCGATCTTTCTGGCGATTAAGGAAAATGGTACTGCTATTCTAGTAATTTGGCAGGGAATATAATCCAAAAAGGACAAGGTAATGTAAACTGATGATATCCAGTGGTATGGTGGTATTCTCTTATTGGATCGACCATAATAATTGAGTCGTTGATGGCATAGTGAAATTTCTGAATGGCTTTCGTGGTATGAATGGACGCTTGATGTGCGTTATGTATTTGTATGGTGAAGTACAGTATCAAGCATGGTGATTCATGTGTTATATGGGTGTTGGAGACTGGAAGTTCTCGTAATCCGCCTATGCAGTGGTTGTACATCGTGTGTATCAGCACCGTTTAGCGGTTATTGGAAAATTGGAAGCCCTAATGGCTCTCTCTTAGCTTGATATGATGAATTTGGGTTATAATACCTTATTTCAGACTGGTTGACATAAGTCAGGTCGTCTAGACTAATGTGATATGGACTATGTCGGAAAATGGCACAAATTGCGTAGCAGAGAGCATCAGAGTATGCTCCAACAGAGTAGTTGTACCCAGGACCAACGGACGACTGGTAGGCATTGTTTTGTCAGTTGGACCTTAGTGGCGGATGTTAGTGTAGAAGTATCTACCATTGATTAGTTTTGGTATTGAGGAACTTTGTCGGATGCGTTTCTTGTGGCCAAACTTGAGGCTATATATGTTTATTATGATGAGGAACTTGACTCGACGCGTATTTATTTGACGAGGGTTACTTGGATCGGGTGGCACGCCGCCACAGGTATGGTATCTAGATCGGGTGGCACGCCGCCACGGGTATGTCATTGGAGCCGGTTGCACGCCGCAACAGTATATTGTGAAAATATAGTTAGTTATAAGCTACATGGTATACAATACTTCCTAACTTCTGAGGAAAGTTCGTTTTGAGTATCGCTTGGCAAATGGCACGTCGGTTGTGTCCTTTTAGGATTTAATAGCATACGTTAATTGTTTCACCGTGGGTGAGATTGATTGCTTGGGTTCAAGACCTAGATCTGTGCGTGGCTGACCATTTTGATCTTGGTAAATTGAGGTGCTTCATGAGTAATAACGTTGGGATAGAATCACGAATCGTGGCAAGGCCACATGATGTGATGACCTTTCAAGAATGAGTCGTGCACTCCATTCCTATGATGTGAGATGGGATCTCAGTTATACAGAGGGATTAAATTGCAGCTCTAATTGCTGGAGACAGTTGTCATGATTTGAGTTGTCATGATTCGAGTGTGTGCAGACGTTTCTATTGGAGCCTATGTTGTGCTCGTCGTGGCTTAGGCCGGTGTTGAGGTGTCATATCACCAGTGCGGTGTGTTATAATCGAAATGACCGTTGGAGTTATTAATGAATACGAGCATATTGGATCTTAGCTTGTTAGAAAGGTAAAAATCGAGGTTTGGCTCCGAAATCTGTTGTGGTATCAGTTAAAAGTTAAATGGATTCATGAATGGTTGACCTGAGAGATGGGTTCGATATATTGCGTGCTTCAGCTGCCGTGGGTAGGATATGGAGGTGTTGGAATAAGACCCTATCTAATGAAAGAGGTTTTCAGCTAGTATTTGGTGATTGTGGCTAGTTGTTGATATTAGAGACTATCGTCTCGAGTGATTGGGTTGTTGATACATCATATGATCTCACCCGGAGTAGTGAATATGGGTTATTGCAGTAGATTCGAGTGTATCCTGAGTATAGGCATGGGATTAGCATTTGGCATATGATTTCAGAAAGTACAATGTGATTTATGGTTCAGATGGTCTGTGAAATTTTGACTATGTGGTGTTTTGGGACTTATGTGAGATAGGGTGACATATGATCACCCGGATATATGCTTGGTAAGGTCATTCGGCTATTGGGTGGCTTCTAGTACAACTCTGAATCCGCTCGAGGACGAGCGTTTGTTTAAGTTGGGGAGAATGTAACGACCCGGCCCGTCGTTACGGGAATTACCACCCCGTTATGTTGCATTTACATATCTTATGCTTTTATATCAGTGTTAGAACCTATCGGATGAGTTAGGAATGAATTGAATTGAAAATGAAGCAAATAGCATGTTTGAAGGAAGTTTGAATACGGAAAGTCAACCTAGAGTTGACTATCGAGTTAGAGTGCTCGGAATCAAATTCTGATGATTCGACTAGTTTCGGGAGATCATTTATGACTTAGGAGAGCAATCGGAATTGAATTTGGAGGCCCGATGTAGTTTTAGGCTTGAATTGGCTAAGGTTGAATTTTGGCGAAATCCGAACGGTAGGTGAGATTTTGATCCGGGAGCCGGAATGGAATTCCGACAATTGCAGTAGCTCCGTTAGGTGATTTTGGATATGCCTGCAAATTTTCAGGTCATTCGGACGTCGTTTGGTCGGGTTTTTGATTGAATGAGCAATTCGGAAATTTTGAAGAAACTTAGGCTTGAATTAGTGTGTAATTGGTGATTTTGATGTTTAGGATGGTGTTTTTATGTTATGAGCAAGTTTGAATGAGGTAATGTGATATACTGGTGGCTTTGATTGAGGTCCCGGGGGCCTCGGGGTGATTTCGGATGGCTAACGGGAATTTTTGAGTTGAAAAATGCAGCAGAAAAATTGCGGAGAAATTTTGTTCTATGCGATCGCAATGCTCTGATGCGATCACATAGTGTTAGCTACAGTACCCGGAGATTTTGTTCTATGCAATCGCATAGTGTTAGCTACAGTGCCCGGAGAGTTTGTTCTATGCGATCGCAATGCTCCGATGCGATCGCATAGTGTTAGCTACAGTACCGGACAGAATGTTAAAAACATTTCAGTCGCGAAAACAACCCATTTTTCCACCATTTTTGGCCGTTCTTGAGAGCTTTTGGACGGGAATTGAAGGGATTTCGACGGGGAATCGTTGGAGGTAAGTTTTTTGAGTTAAATACATGTTTTTATACAAGAATCATCCATGGAATTCATGAATCTATAGCTAAAAATCAAGAAAATAGGGCTTGGAGCAAAAACCTTAAATTTAGGATTTGAAGGACCATTTTTGGTCCGAATTGGGAGTTCTTGGTATGTACGGACTCGTGGCGAGATGAGGATTCCGAAAATGTGAATTTCAGAATTTTTCGAGATGTGGGCCGGGGCTCGGGTTTTGCCAATTTCGTGATTTTTGATATTTTTCGAGTTCTTTCGATTGGGTTATGTTCCATTAGCCTATTTTGATATATTTGTACTGATTTTGACTAGTTTTGACGTGCGTGGATGCCGGTTCGAGGAGCTAAGGTGTCGCGGGCATGAGTTTTCGTCGGTTCGAGGTGGGTAATACTTGTAAATGATGTCCTCAGTGTTAGTAAAACCCCGGACTTGCACATCCTAGTGCTGTGTCGAGGTGACTTGCACGCCGGATAACGGGCGTGGGGTAGAGCACCATTGGGGATTGTGACTTGGTCCGTCCCGCGTAATAAATAATAACGCCTAATTGTTGAAATGAATTGGACTAATTATCATGTTTGGGTTTCGTGCCAATTATTTGAATCCTTCAAGGATTGATATCACTGTTTTGATAACACTGTTTTATTCTAAATTTAAGGTTTAAAATGGAATATTTGCTATTGAGCATTTTTATAAGGTTATGAAAAAAAAACTTGAACAAGGTCTTAATAACATTTTTGTTGTGAGCTAATGTGATATTGTTGCCCGTAGGGTTTTCTTGATTATATGTTAAACTGATTGGGGCCGAGGGCCATATGTTAGGGCATGACATTCATATGAGCATATGCATACACATGCATGGATCGGACTGCACGCCGCAGTGGTATATGGATCGGGCTGCGCGCCGCAGCAGGTGTGATATTATTATTGTGCTTGGGCTGTAGGAGCCCCTCCGGAGTCTGAACCCCCACAGTGAGCACGGGTACCCAAAAGGATCGGGCTACACGCCGTAGCAGTCATATACATTGCATGGCATACATACATTGGTTTACGTGTACTACGTGGCATAACATTTTAGCACTCATACTTTACTGGCACATGTGCATTTGTTGCTTTATTGACCAGATCTCCTGGTATAAATTGTTAAGGAGTGCTGAGCCCGAGAGGCTGATTTGAGTGCTCACTTGCACTGCTTGAGATTCTCCCAGGTATTGGTATGTTATAATGAAAGAAAGTAGCTAAAACTTTGGATCTCTAATAATCCACTCACATATGCTGAAAATGAATAAGATGATAGTGTTTTGAATTTTAATGATAGTTCTGTATTGTGTAGCAAGAGATAGTGCCTTGCGTGGTTTTCTTCCCTTCAACATTATTTACTTTTATTACCGCTGAGTTGGAAGTACTCACACCCGACTCCCTGCACCTTGTGTGCAGATCCAGGTACATTACAGCAGAGCCGATTCCATTGCGGCTCGGGAGTGCTTTTGGACGGTCGAGGTAGCCGCCAGCGTTCGCAGGACCTCGATTCTCCAGTTTGTCTATATTTTTGTTACGATCATCCCACACTTATGCACGATTATATTCACTATTTACACTTGTATATTCCGTAGAGGCTCATGACTCTTGACCCTTCGGTCTATGGGAGTTGGCACGTGTTGGGACTTGGTTCCCTATTTTTAATATGAAAACATGTATCTATCACTGTTGAATTATTTCCGTATGCTTAAATTGGATAAAGTGAGCTTATGGCTCCGTGATTGTTGTTAATTGGTCAGGCTGGCCTAGCAGTGTGCTGGGCGCCATCACGACCGGATTTGGGGTCGTGACACCATAGTACTATGTACGGCGCATAAGTCTGAATGCTTTTAAGACCCATTATCAGAAAATGTGACCCTTCTGTTGGCATATATATCACCTCGTTGAGGGGCAATCATCCGTATGCCCAATCAATTTGGCTAGCAGTCAATGATCGCAAGTATATAATCCAACCTTTTGATCCTTCTGGCAGCTTAACTTCTTTGTTCTCATATAAAATATTTCCATGCACGTCTTTTCAGATGACCCGTAACTCGAGAACTGAGGGTGACGACACAAATGTTCTATCAACCACATCTGGAGAAGCAAATTGCATCCCTCGAAGAAGTCATGCCCTGCTTTACAGGATGTGAGGGAACGGAAGATATCAGCTATAATCATTGGTGCCAGTGTGCTATTATCTTGCACAAGAAGAGTACTGGCAACCCCGGCGACTCTTATATCAATATTTCCATCTTTCCTCGGGAATATGACCAATCCCAGAAATGCCACCATAAAGGCGAATCGCATATGTTCTTCCCACTTGACTCGGTTAGATGTACCGCAGAGTTTGTTCGTAGGGTCGTTAAATCCCCCAATATGACCATATCTGCGGTAGATGAAACTCAAAGTACAAAACCCATGTGTCAAGTCTTCACTATGAACGTTCCTGGCGATTTTCAGGGAATCGAGGAATCTGTGCACTGTAATTGCCCTCGGAGCCACCGGTATTTATCCTTCAGGGGAACCTCTCCTTTCCCGATATAATAAGCAATCTCTTCTAATGTAGGAGTGAGCTCAAAATCTGATAAATGTAGCACATTATGCGCAGGATCCCAACAACCAACGAGAGCCCGAATAATATCACCCCGGGATATTATGTCCATCAACCCAGTGAGATCTTTTAGATATCGGTTGGCCCAAACTTGTCCCTCTTGGCCCAGATCGTTCCACCATAATCTCAACTCCAAAGAGATTTTGTTCATTAAAGCAAAGGGTTCATTTTGTATTGTGCTCATCCTGCACATTTATTAAAAGTGATTTTATTTTAAAAAAAAGGGAAAATATTTTTTCAAAGACAATTTTTCATTATTTTTGAAAGAATTAGCCTTTTCAGACTATTTATTTTAAAAAGAAAAAGACATGACTTCAAAGTGGCCATTTTTGCAAAAACAACCTTCCGGCGTCCTTTCGGAACATTCGGTTATTTCCTAAAACAGCAATCACTTTGATTTATTGAAAACTAAAATTCAACATATTTTTTCTAAAAGGGTGGCTAGATCCGTCAAGGGTTGCCTACGTATCCCACCTAATGGCGAGAATAAAACCTGCGTAGTTCGGTTAGATTATTTTGTGACCAATTATTTTAACAGCATTGTTCCACTTATTCTCACACTTTCGTTTCAAGTTTCGACAGAGTTTCAATACTTTAACAACAACAACAACAACCCAGTATAATCCCACTTAGTGGGGTCTGGGGAGGGTAGTGTGTACGCAGACCTTACCCCTACCCTGAGGTAGAGAGGCTGTTTCCAAATAGACCCCCGTTATTTTGTGACCAATTATTTCAACTGCATTGTTTCACCTATATTTTTTTCTTTTCAAATTTCGACAGAGTTTCATCAATATTTCGATATTTTCTATTCTAATATTCTCTTTTTTTTGTTTTTCAAGAATTTAGCCGGTCCGCATAATAATCCAGGATAAATAAATGCAACATATAATATGCTCGGTCTTAGATTAACGGGTCACCTGTCCTAGACGGACCCAACCCCTGTGTTGAGTCCCCTAAGTCAGACATGATGCAAATAATCATCCTAAATCTAGGCTCAATATCCTGATGTTTTCATGGTGCTAGAACGTGTATCCGAGTGAACAACTCGGATCGAGGAGGGGGCTACGTATCGAGGACCCGCGGGATCGTTCGGCTTTGTAACTTATCCGGCCTCTATTTCTTATTTAAGGTATAACACTAACAGAAAGGGGAGTCTCAACCAGTAAGCACCCAGGGATAAGAAGAGAAGGGTTTTCGGCACAATTTTATATACAATCCACGTAATATCAAACCGGTAAACATGTAACACATTGATCAAAGAATATAATAAAGTCAAATAACATCAAGAACGATAATTCAATCGAGCTCGAATTCTTAAACCCTGAACCGAAGTTCTGGGTTGCTTATGCCCAGCAGGGTCGCCAGAGCTGTCACACCTCCCTTTTTACTACCTCTTTTTTCGGAAAGGAAATAAGGTATACCTCATTAATTACTAATACACCCGGGAAAGGATATAATAATAACAACGAAGAAGGAGTTTTTCCACTTTAAGGACAATCGGAACCTGATTTTATTTAGAGTTTCAAAGTCGCCACTTGGGAAGATACTGGTGTCCCAAGTCACTGGTTAATCCCGAATCCGAGGAAATTGACTCTGTTTAAACAGTCCGCAAAACTAAAAATCCGAATAAAGAATTCTGTTAACCCGGGAGAAGGTGTTAGGCACTCTCCAGTTCCGTAGTTTTAGCACGGTCGCTCAACTGTTACTTTTGACTTTATTTGATTTCGTTATATGCTTTTATAAAATGTGAATGTTTTGTTTTGATATTTTAACTACTTGCGACATCACAAAAACGCATTTTGAGTCACACCGTAACCAGTACGCCTGTGACTTTAATACGCTTCAGCTTCGCCGGGATTTAATATTTGAGTCACATAAATGTGCACTCGTATTAAGGAATGTATATTTTAGATCGTGCCTATAACGACTATGGCTTATTATCTTTTAGGAAAGACCGTGAAATTCGCTAAACGGTCTCCCAGAGTCTATCAATTATTAATATTCATATGGGGGCCCCGCGTATTTTTCTTTTATACGTGGCTCATCCCGTTATTTTAGAAGTCCGATCCTATTGAGTACTATATTGTCTATTTTTGTTTTTTCTCCTAATTATATCATTTGTTTTGTATTTTATAATTACATCCAGGCCCAATATTCCATTTCCAAGCCTAGACACTGTGGACTATATTAACAGTCCAGTTCACACAACTGGATTTCAAAAACTCAATATATGTAAAAATCATTATTCAGAGGACCAGCGATAAATCCAGTTGGATCTGGAGCTATACTGTCGATTAAGCCCAAATCAGACGAGAAGAATACAAAACAGAATCGAGATTTCATAACTAACATACAAATATTCATTAAACGATAAAATAAATACCAATGGCATTTTTATTTCATAAGGAACTAGAGTACATGTTTTTCAATATTAATTATGAATTCTAGAATTTAAACAGTAAACTACTATTTCAGCTACCTTAAACAGTGATATGATACTCAACAGTGCAAATTTAAATTATTATTAATTACTGATTCTAACTTATACTATTCTGGATTGTTATTAAGCTAATTTAAATGATAGAGCATGTTGTAACTTGATTACTTATTTCGAATTATCATAATCTAATTAAACGAGATCAGTTAATTGTTATTTTAGATTGTTAAGCCTGTTTACTAAGCGAGTTAAGTTCATGTATCATCATGTTTTTAACCTAGTTTAACGATGATTATAGCTATATCTATACTACCTCTACATTATCTATCACATTGTTTTAGTTTCATACACTTTAGCTATTATAATTTATCCTATTGAATTACATAAAAATCTAATACATCATAATTATAAATCTATAAAATACAGCAACAGACTCCATTCGAGCAACTCATAAAGCTTTCATTTCCTTCAATTAACTGGCAATTACATTTCTGGATAGAAAAGTGTACCTGGTTCAGCAAAGAAAACTTATGAGTGTAGGTAATGAGATGAAGAATAGTCAGTGATTGCAGCAACAACACACTAGAAGAACAGTCACAGCAAAGCAGCAATATAACAGCCAAGTATAATCTTAAGACCCAGCAATTAAGCAATTAAGCAACCAACAAATATAATTGAAGAAATCCAATAAAATCCAGCAATATAGGACAGCAGGAGCTAGAACTCTAGAATTTGAAACTCTCGACTTCTAGCCTTTAATTTGACTCAGAAGGTTTAAACCCAAAATTTCCAACTCCAATATCTAATTTCTAACTTCTTATTTCGTAACCCCTTATTCAGGCTCAAGTGGAGCCTATTTATAGATGATTTGTGTGAAATTTTGAGGGGGAAATTCAAAATTCTTATTCTTGGTTCCCTCCCTTTCATTTTCTTATTATTTACAGTTTAACACCTTTATTTGTAGCTCGAAATGCCTTCCAGCCCCTGCTGGAAGGTTCTAGGTAATTCTATTTGATTCCATTAAGGATATATTACTAGGCTGCCCTCACTTGCTAAGGGTTAGTTCAATTATACCTTTTTACTATGCCTATCCTACTCTTTATCTTATAACTAATTACAGGAATACTAGTTATTAAAGTCTATTTTGTCCCTATAAGCTCTATTAAATCTACAACTATATCATTTATGGTTCCCTATATACCCTTATTGTTACCTATTATTTACCCGACCTACTAAGGTCAGGGTATCTTAGGTTTAATACTTATTTAACTACTATCCACTATATTATAACCTATTTAAGATTCAGCCAAATTTTAACCTCGGTCCTTTTTCAATGTTAACCACTTTTTAATTGACTTAAACCTTTAAAATGTGACCAGAAATAGATTGCAGAACTAACCACTTTAATGTTTCAGAAATGGCCAGACCAATCACACAGTTAAAATTATTTCAATAATAGCCAGACTAAGTCATTTTCAAGAATAGCCAGATTACTAGACTAAAGAAGTTATGCCTATCTTTACAGCTATAACCAAACGACAAAGCACAATAGAATCCAGAATAGTCTAACATATGAATCAAATTACAAATATAGCTAATTCATGTCGTATTGCACACATAGCCTTAATCACAAATTATTTTTCAGTTAACCAGAACTCAAAGAGAAATTTGATAATGGTTGAATCCCAGTAAATCAAATCGCAATTTTAGACTAGGCACAGTGAACAAATCATGCAAAGAAACATATTTGAACAAGTTTCATGTGTTGAACTTATAAAAATTTCTAAAGAGCAAAAACAGATTAGTTATGAATAAAGAACAGGATAGATCTTAGGCATGAGATTACCATAGGCTAATAATAGAATATTCAGAAGACTAACAGTCAAGAACATGCAAAGGATTATATACAGAATATTTGGAAGACGAACAGTAAAAAGCATGCAAAGAATCATATACAGAAGTCTTAGAAGATAAATAAGCAAAAAACATGCAAGAAATATGTAACGACCCGGCCCGTCGTTACGGAAATTTCCACCCCGTTACCTTGCATTAACATATTTTATGATTTTATATCAGTGTTAGAGTCTATTGGGTGAGTTAGGAGTGATTTGGATTGAAAATGAGGCATATAGCCTTTTTGAAAGAAACTTGAATATGGAAAGTCAATCTGGAGTTGACTATTTGGTTAGAGGGCTCGGAATCGGATTATGATGATTCGGTTAGTTCCGGGAGGTGATTTGTGACTTAGGGGAGCGATCGGAATTGAATTTGGAGGCCCGGTGTAGAAATAGGCTTGAATTGGCTAAGGTTGAATTTTGGCGAAATCCGAACGGTAGGTGAGATTTTGATCCGGGGGTCGGAATGGAATTCCGACAGTTGCAGTAGCTTCGTTAGGTTATTTTGGATGTGCCTGCAAAATTTCAGGTTATTCGGACGTCGTTTGGTCGGGTTTTTGATCGAATGTGTAATTCGGAAAGTTTTAAGAAATTTAGGCTTGAATCCGTGTGTAATTGGTGATTTTGATGTTTAGGGTGGTGTTTTTATGATTGGAACAAGTTCGTATCGTGTTTTGGAGTATGTTGGTGGTTTTCGTTGGGGTCCCGGGGCCTCGGGATGAATTCGGGGGTCCAAACGGACCAATTTGTGCCAAAAGGCACTACTGTTCTGCTGCAATAATTGCAGAGAATTTTTGTTCATCGCGATCGCGGGAGGTGTGATGCGATCGCGTAAGGTCGACGGGTTGTGCATCGCGATCGCGTGTGATGTCTGCGATAGCGTAGGTCAATGGCGGAATGCAGTGCGATCGCGATTGGGTTCACGCGATCGCGTAAGGTCAAGTCCGGATGCAATGCGATCGCGTGGCTGGAGTTGCGATCGCGTAGGGATCTTCTGTTGTTCACTGCGATCGCGTGCCAAAGGCTGCGATCGCGTAGAGGAAAAATCAGGCCCCAGGGATTTGTGCATCGCGATCGCGTGCCAAAGGCTGCGATCGCGTAGAGGAAAAATCAGGCCCCAGGGATTTGTGCATCGCGATCGCGTGCCAAAGGCTGCGATCGTGTAGGGTTAATTGGCCTGGCAGTGAGTTTAAGTTCAGAACAGAACCAGTCGCGGGTTTCATACCCCAAAACGCCATTTTTGAGTTCCAAGAGAAGAAATTGACGGGAATTGCTGGGAATTCATCGGGGATTCGTTGGAGGTAAGTTTTGTGGCTTAATTACATCATTTTAACATGAAATCATTGGTTAAATTTCTGTAAATGGAAGATTAAAGGTGGGTTTGAGCCCTAGGCCTAAATTGAAGAAAAACACCGATTTGAGTGGCCAAATGGAGTCCGATTTTGGTAAATTTTATATGCCTAGACTCGTATCGAGATGAGGATTCCGAATATGTAACTTTTGTAATTTTTCGGCAAGCGTACCGAAAGTCGGGTTTTGACAACTTTGGGAATTTTGATGTAAATCGAGTTGTATTGATTGGGTGTCGTCCCATTGGCCTAATTTGTTGTATTTCTACTGTATTTGATCGGATTCTACGCGTGCGGAGCTTGATTCTCGTGGCAAGGGCATTGCGGAGTAGTCGTCGCGCCGTATTGAGGTGAGTAATAGATGTGGGTGATGACCAGCGGGTTCGAAACCCCGGTATACCACTTTGTGACGCTGTATAGCGGCGAGACACGCACACTCTTGAGAGTGCGGGGTCGATCATGAACCGGAGACTATATATTAGTCCGACCTGTTGATACTGTATTATTGGCTATTCTCGAGCCGTTGAACCTCCTTCTTGGACGGTTGAGTATATTGTGGGCTGTGAGCCGGTTATTGGATCCCGCGAGGATCGTTATCATTGTCTTATCATATAGACATGCTAGTTTACTACTAGTCCGCAGCTATTTTTGTTATTATGCTAATTCCAATCTCTGGAACTTAATATTACTGTTTTCCAACTGAAAAATGATAAAAAGAGTTTTCAAAAAACTACTTTTGAGCCTGCGAGGCTGTATCTGCATATTAGCTGACTAGTAGTGGATCGGGCTGCACGCCGCAGCAGGATATATGTTGGATCGGACTGCACGCCGCGAGAATATCTCTATGAGATGTGCTTGGGCTGTAGGAGCCCCTCTGGAGTCTGAACCCCCACAGTGAGCACGGGTACCCAAAATTGGAGTCGGGCTACGCGCCGTAGCGGTCATATCATGCATTGCATTGCATTTAGCTACATCCGCTAGCTGTTATGCTATTTATTGGTATTTGTTGGTACAGGTACAGTGAAGATTGATTCTATGACAGGGTAGCTGATTATAGCTTTACATAGTGCTTTATTGCGGATTTCTTATCTGCGCTGTCTTACCCTTGTTTATTACCACCGAGTCTGGCAGTACTCATTTTACTCCCTGCACCTTGTGTGCAGATCCAGGTACCTCTCAGCAGTGATCCAGTAGCTGTGCGAGGCGACATCTGTGGGATATACGAGGTAGCTGCCGAGTCCGCAGGACCCGATATTCCTTCCTACTGTCTTTTGATTTTGTATTGACTTTTCTTTCCGCACTTGGTATCTTGTAAACCTTTATACACTCATGTTCGGTAGAGGCTCATGACTCTTGACCCTTGGTCTATGGGAGTTGGGGTATTTTGGGACTTGGTTTCCCCGTTGTTAGTACAAGTATTACTATTGTTTCATATTTCGAAATGCTTAAATGGGTTAAAGAGAGCTTCTAGCTCCGTTGTTAATGTTGATTGGTCAGGCTGGCTTAGCAATGTGCTGGGCGCCATCACGATCGGATTTGGGGTCGTGACAAGTTGGTATCAAAGCCTAGGTTTACTAGGCCTCATGAGTCTTGAGCCGGTTAGTAGAGTCTTGTGGATCGGTACGGGGACGCCTGTACTTATCCTCGGGAGGCTGCGAACCTTTAGGAAACACTTCACATTTCTTGGAATTCTTATCGTGCGCACTTGATTCAGCTTGAGATATACTTTTTGAAATTCCTTCTGCACGTCTGTGTACGCATCGAGCGCTCAGTAATATAATTGCCTTATGGCTTGTGATTTCCCGAACGAGGGGCAAGATATAATCTCTGTGAGATTCATGTTGGGCCAGTCGGGATGACTTGAGGCTGTACCATTGTTTATGACTTGAGCATCGAGGTGTTGATTTTGTGAGTGGTGGCAATAGATAGTGTATTAAGGGTTTGAAACCCCGTATTTGCACTATACAGTGATGTGCTGAGATGATATACGCGTCACGTGACGAGTGTGGTGGTATTGTGACTGGGGATTTGGACTTGATCCTTCCCGATTGATAGATTACTGTGTATAATGACTGAGACCGGCTTATATCGATGTATTTGGGCTAGTAGCCGTGTTTGGGGCCTTGTGCCGATCTGTAGAGTATTAGGGAGGCTTACTAATGGATGAGCTGTTAATTGTTCGACTCTTATCTAATTTGTTGTGTAGCCCCAAGCTATGGGCATGGTGAATAATTATCATATCTTGTAATTGGAAGGTAAAGTGCCTTAGGTGTAGTGGAACGAGTTTAAACCCAGGAAGACTAAAATGATTATGCTATGTGTATCCTGGTGGGGAAGGTATTATGTTGAAATGCTAAATTGAGGCGAGATAGGTGGATTGGTTCTCATGTGTAATTGAAAGGTAGTTGATATGTGTTATGATTCGAGCAGGTACAACGCATGTTCATGTACCAAATATGATAATATGATTTGTGTAGTATTGAGACTAATGTTGTCGATATGCATTGTGATGTCTTGTCGAGTTGTGAATGTATTGCTAGGATGGTTTTGGTGATTCTCTGGCAGGTGGATAGGCCAATTTACAAAGGGAACTCTGCCGAAATTTTTGGAAAATTTGGGACTTAGAAAGATTTCTGTCACCTAAAGAGAGTGGGCTCATTGGTGGTGCGTGTATATCTGCAAGAATTGCAGAAGAGCTAAGGTCTCTGATGATTCGAGTCTTTGTCAAGGCTTGTAAATGACTTGAGTTAATCTCATTGTGACATTTTCGGCATCACTTGAGTAATACTGATATGAGTGGTTGAAAGTGCTTTGATGAATGGCTTCGAGCTAAGTTGGGGAGGTTGCTATTGATTAACTGATTGCACTATTGTGTGCTATGTTGATTCTGTCTCTAAGTATGTTGGGAAATTCTGGTAAAGGTTATGATGCTTCGTAGATTTGATGAAGTACTAGGGTGCTTTGAACTGTTGTTGGTAAAGAATATTCACCGTATAGAAAATAAAGATAGCTGATTGTATCTGTAAGTAATCATGTTCTGCGATGTCAGAGTTCTAACAAAACATGAGTGGTTCTACTCAATAGGACAGTTGAATTACAGCTGAATAAGGGTGAATGATGCCCGAGAATGGTTTTGCAGTGTTCAAGATTTTGCTTGTAACAGTCGGGTGCCTTAAGATTTGTGTATGTGGCTAAAGATGGCGGTTTCGTTAGAGAAGATCAAGGCTTGTGTTATATCATGTGAATGATGGGATTCTAGGTATCCGTATTGGGAAGTAATGATAACAATTTTAAAAAAAATCGCGGGAAGTTCATCAAAATAAAGTATGGTAGAATGTGGTACTTTTGGGAAACATTGAGTGAGTATTCAGTGGCCTATGGGTCTTATGTACAAATCTAGTGTGGTAACAGGAGTTGATGTATTATGGTGTTACAGTAAGCGCTAATATTGAGTTAAAGATGAATCGGAAAGGAAACTGGGTAAATGGAACAACTTGTTAATAAACTAAAATGGTATAAAAAGAAATACGATTGATTTTTGGTATGTGGTTGAAGTAATGAGTCTTGCAGACATTGCAACAAAGCTCTTGAGTGCTGGCAGTTGTGTAACTTGATATGGGTATAAGAACTCAGTCCTGGCAGTTTTAACTTATGCAATGTGATTGGGAGAAAGAGTTTATGATGTGTTTTAATGTGGTTTGAAAAATGAGTGTATTTTTTCTGTTGGTATGCAAAGCTTGGAATGTGTAATGAGTTTTCTCTATATGGGATCATAAAAGTCCTTGACCAGTTGAGTGCGTCGATGTTTGCGGCGTAGGAAAGGGATAAGAATTTCCATGTTATTTTAGTATGGTATTGTATATGCGATGTGTTATGGAAAAGTTGATAATGGTATATTCTAGGTTTTGAGATCAGTTCATAATATATGGGAAGTCAATAAAATTATTGAGCAGCGCGGACAGCTGCAGGTGAATTAAGAATCGATCTTTCTGATAATTTAAGAAAATGATACTGCTATTCTATTAACTTGGCAGGGAATATGATCCAAAAAGGACAAGGTAATGTAAAATGATGATATCCGGTTGTATGGTGGTATTCTCTTGTTGGATCGACTATAATAACTGAAACGTTGATGGCATAGTGAAATTTCTGAATGGCCGTCGTGGTATGAATGGACGCTTGATGTGCGTTATGTATTCGTACGGTGGAGTGTGGAACCAGGTATAGCGATTCATGTGTTATATATGTGTTGGAGACTAGACGTCCTCGTAATCCGCCTATGCAGTGGTTGTATATCGCGTGTATCGACACCGTTTTGTGATTATTGGAAATCGAAAGCCCTAGTGGCTCTCTCTTAGCTTGATATGATGAATTTGGGTTATGATACCTTATTTCAGACTGGTTGACATAAGACAGGTCGTCTAGACAAATATGATATGGACGATGTCGGAAAATGACACAAATTGCGTAGCAGAGAGCATCAGAGTATGCTCCAACAGAGTAGTTGTACATAGGACCAGCGGACGGCTGGTAGGCATTGCTTTGTCAGTTGGACCTTAGTGGCAGATGTTAGTGTAGAAGTATCTACCATTGATTAGTTCTGGTATTGAGGAACTTTGTCGGATGCGTTTCTTGTGGCCAAACTTAAGGCTATATATGTTTATTATGATGAGCAACTTGACTCGACGCGTATTTATTTGACGAGGGTTATTTGGATCTGGTGGCACGCCGCCACAGGTATGGTATCTGGATCGGGTGGCACGCCGCCACGGGTATGTCATTGGAGCGGGTTGCACGCCGCAACGGAATATTGTGAAAATATAGTTAGTTATAAGCTACCTGGTATACAATACTTCTTCACTTCTGAGGAAAGGTCCGTTTTGAGTATCGCTTGGCGAATGACACATCGATTGTGTCCTTTCAGGATTTAATAGCATACGTTAATTATTTCACCGTGGGTGAGGTTGATTGCTTGGGTTCAAGACCTAGATATGTGCGTGGCTAACCGTTTTGAGCTTAGTGGCTTGAGGTGCTTCATGAGTAATAGTGTTTGGATAGAATCATAAATTGTGGCAAGGCCACGTGATGTTATGACCTCTCGAGGAGGATTCAGGTACTTTATTTCTATAATGCGAGACGCGGTCTCAGTTCTATATTATGATGGCACAGAAGGATTAAATTGCAGCTCTATTTGCTGGAGACAGTTGTCATGAATTGAGCTTGTCATGATTCGAGTGTGTGCATACGTTTCTATTGGAGCCTATGTTGTGCTCGTCGTGGCTTAGGCCGGTGTTGAGGTGTTTATCACCAGTGTGGTGTGTGATAATTGAAATGACCGTTGGAGTCATTAATGAATACGAGCATATTGGATCTTAGCTTGTTAGAAAGGTAGAACCGAGGTTTGGCTCCGAAACCTATCGTGGTATGAGTTTTAAAAAGGGAAATAGATTCACGAATGGTTAACCCGAGAGATGGGTTCGGTATATCGCGTGCTTCAGCTGCCGTGGGCAGGATATGGAGGTGTTGGAATAAGACTCTACCTAATGAAAGAGGTTTTCAGCTAGTATTTGGTTATTGTGGCCAGTTGTTGTGATTAGAGACTATCGTCTCGAGTTATTTGGGTTGCCGATACAGCATATGATCTCACCCGGAGTAGTGAATATGGGTTATTGTAGTGGATTCGAGTGTATCCTGAGTATAGGCATGGGATTTGCATTTGGCATATGATTTCGGAAAGTGCAATGTGATTTATGGTTCAGATGGTCTGTGAAATTCTGACTATATGGTGTTTTCGGACTTATGTGAGATAGGGTGACGTATGATCGCCCGGATATATACTTGGTAAGGTCATTCGGCTAGTGGGTTGCTTCTAGTACAACTCTGAGTCTGCTCGAGGACGAGCGTTTGTTTAAGTTGGGGAGAATGTAACGACCCGGCCCGTCGTTACGGAAATTTCCACCCCGTTACCTTGCATTAACATATTTTATGATTTTATATCAGTGTTAGAGTCTATCGGGTGAGTTAGGAGTGATTTGGATTGAAAATGAGGCATATAGCCTTTTTGAAAGAAACTTGAATATGGAAATTCAATCTGGAGTTGACTATTTGGTTAGAGGGCTCGAAATCGGATTCTGATGATTCGGTTAGTTCCGGGAGGTGATTTGTGACTTAGGGGAGCGATCGGAATTGAATTTGGAGGCCGGTGTAGAAATAGGCTTGAATTGGCTAAGGTTGAATTTTGGCGAAATCCGAACGGTAGGTGAGATTTTGATCCGGGGTCGGAATGGAATTCCGACAGTTGCAGTAGCTTCGTTAGGTGATTTTGGATGCGCCTACAAAATTTCAGGTTATTCGGACGTCGTTTGGTCGGGTTTTTGATCGAATGTGTAATTCGGAAAGTTTTAAGAAATTTAGGCTTGAATCCGTGTGTAATTGGTGATTTTGATGTTTAGGGTGGTGTTTTTATGATTGGAACAAGTTCGTATCGTGTTTTGGAGTATGTTGGTGGTTTTCGTTGGGGTCCGGGGGCCTCGGGATGAATTCGGGGGTCCAAACGGACCAATTTGTGCCAAAAGGCACTGCTGTTCTGCTGCAATAATTGCAGAGAATTTTTGTTCATCGCGATCGCGGGAGGTGTGATGCGATCGCGTAAGGTCGACGGGTTGTGCATCGCGATCGCGTGTGATGTCTGCGATCGCGTAGGTCAATGGCGGAATGCAGTGCGATCGCGATTGGGTTCACGCGATCGCGTAAGGTCAAGTCCGGATGCAATGCGATCGCGTGGCTGAAGTTGCGATCGCGTAGGGATCTTCTGTTGTTCACTGCGATCGCGTGCCAAAGGATGCGATCGCGTAGAGGAAAAATCAGGCCCCAGGGATAAGGGCATCGCGTTCGCGTGAGAAGCGTCGCGAACGCGATGAAGAAAATAGGCTGGCAGTGAGTTTAAGTTCAGAACAGAACCAGTCGCGGGTTTCATACCCCAAAACGCCATTTTTGAGTTCCAAGAGAAGAAATTGACGGGAATTGCTGGGAATTCATCGGGGATTCGTTGGAGGTAAGTTTTGTGGCTTAATTACATCATTTTAACATGAAATCATTGGTTAAATTTCTGTAAATGGAAGATTAAAGGTGGGTTTGAGCCCTAGGCCCAAATTGAAGAAAAACACTGATTTGAGTGGCCAAATGGAGTCCGATTTTGGTAAATTTTATATGCCTAGACTCGTATCGAGATGAGGATTCCGAATATGTAACTTTTGTAATTTTTCGGCAAGCGTACCGAAAGTCGGGTTTTGACAACTTTGGGAATTTTGATGTAAATTGAGTTGTTTTGATTGGGTGTCGTCCCATTGGCCTAATTTGTTGTATTTCTACCGTATTTGATCAGATTCTATGCGTGCGGAGCTTGATTCTCGTGGCAAGGGCATTGCGGAGTAGTCGTCGCGCCGTATTGAGGTGAGTAATAGATGTGGGTGATGACCAGCGGGTTCGAAACCCCGGTATACCACTTTGTGACGCTGTATAGCGGCGAGACACGCACACTCTCGAGAGTGCGGGGTCGATCATGAACTGGAGACTATATATTAGTCCGACCTGTTGATACTGTATTATTGGCTATTCTCGAGCCGTTGAACCTCCTTCTTGGACGGTTGAGTATACATGTGGGCCGTGAGCCAGTTATTGGATCCCGCGAGGATCGTTATCATTGTCTTATCATATAGACATGCTAGTTTACTACTAGTCCGCAGCTATTTTTGTTATTATGCTAATTCCAATCTCTGGAACTTAATATTACTGTTTTCCAACTGAAAAATGATAAAAAGAGTTTTCAAAAAAACTACTTTTGAGCCTACGAGGCTGTATCTGCATATTAGCTGACTAGTAGTGGATCGGGCTGCACGCCGCAGCAGGATATATGTTGGATCGGACTGCACGCCGCGAGAATATCTCTATGAGATGTGCTTGGGCTGTAGGAGCCCCTCTGGAGTCTGAACCCCCACAGGTGAGCACGGGTACCCAAAAATTGGAGTCGGGCTACGCGCCGTAGCGGTCATATCATGCATTGCATTGCATTTAGCTACATCTGCTAGTTGTTATGCTATTTATTGGTATTTGTTGGTACAGGTACAGTGAAGATTGATTCTATGACAGGGTAGCTGATTATAGCTTTACATAGTGCTTTATTGCGGATTTCTTATCTGCGCTGTCTTACCCTTGTTTATTACCACTCAGTCTGGCAGTACTCATTTTACTCCCTGCACCTTGTGTGCAGATCCAGGTACCTCTCAGCAGTGATCCAGTAGCTGTGCGAGGCGACATCTGTGGGATATACGAGGTAGCTGCAGAGTCCGCAGGACCCGATATTCCTTCCTACTGTCTTTTGATTTTGTATTGATATTTCTTTCCGCACTTGGTATCTTGTAAACCTTTATACACTCATGTTCAGTAGAGGCTCATGACTCTTGACCCTTGGTCTATGGGAGTTGGGGTATTTTGGGACTTGGTTTCCCCGTTGTTAGTACAAGTATTACTATTGTTTCATATTTCGAAATGCTTAAATGGGTTAAAGAGAGCTTCTAGCTCCGTTGTTAATGTTGATTGGTCAGGCTGGCTTAGCAATGTGATGGGCGCCATCACGATCGGATTTGGGGTCATGACAAAATCATATACAAGAGTTTTAGAAGACAAAAGCAAAGAAGACAAAGGGCATGAAACTTAGCTTGCAGGATTTGTCTCCTGTTCTTTTCTTTCTTCTTTCTTTTTTTTTCTTTTTCCAGACTTTAAGATTTTCAAAGACTTGAAGTTCGATTTTCCAAATTTCTTCGAATGGGTTTATTTTTGGGTTTTTTAGTGGTAGAGGGGTGTTATGGGTATATTTGGGATGTATTTAGGGGTGGGTTATGTTTGGGTGTTCGTCGGAGATAGGGTTCCGGCGAACGTCTTTGCAAGATTCGAACAGTTCCAGGGTTATTCGAAGCAAACCAACTATATAGGGTGAAAGATCTTCTTATAGTGGTCATAGGGTGTAAATTTAGGAGTCTAATTCATAGGTTGAAGGTCACCGGCAAAAGTTCCGGTGACTGGACTTTCAAGAACATGGGGGTTTTTCTGGTTTTCTAGGGTTTTCAGGGTGGTCTTGGTGTGTCAGAGTGAAGGAAAGGATGATTGAGGTCGTTTTTGGCCGGAAAAGGCTATAGTTTTAGGCCAGTCTCTATTGGAGACGGTTGAAGAAGATGAAGAAGAAGAGACATGCGGCTAGGGTTTGGGAGGCTGTGTGTATAGGCGTGTATGTATGGGTCTCTAAATGAGAGACGGGGCTTTTATACCCCTTTGGGCACGGGCGATCCTGGCCTTTGGATCAGTTATGATCAATGGCCAGGATTAATTCTCCTCAAACACCGTCGTTTCAATTATTGAGAGGCGACCTGGCCTCCGTTAGATCTCCAAATATGGACGGCCAGGATTTGTTCAATATACTACGTCGTTTAATTATTTTAAGAGACTTAACACCATCCGTTTGATCAACTCCTTGGACGGCCAGGATTAAATCCTTCAACGACGTCGTTTCTTTTTTATTCAAACCGCCTCATATGGTCCATTAGATCAATATCTTTAACGACTAAGATTTAGTGTCTTCACAAGACGTCGTTTTGATTCAGCTTAGGACTGGACGGCCAATTTCTTTGGACTGTTACACTTTGGGCCTGTATTTTTTAATTTTGGCCCAATTTTGTTGTATTTTATGTATTTTCTCTTGTATTTAATTATTTTCTTTGTATTTTAGTTTCTCTTTTTGTATTCATTTCCAATTGTTGTTTCTCTTTTATTTTCTTATTTTTCTGATTTTTTCTGGTATTTTTGCTATTTTCTTTGATTTTCCCAGTATTTTTGTATTTTTTTGTTAATTTTCTCTAATTTTCATATTTTTTGTGACATTTTCTAATTAACTCTTTTTTTGTAGTTTAAATTTCAAATTATTCCAACAACAATCATACAATTATTTCAATTAAACACATAATTGCACATCAAAAATCTTATTTTTATTTTATATTGGAATTTATTTGCTTACGGCAAAAATCACGTGCTCACGGGCCACATAAGGTAATGAGCCAACCACATGCACATAAGGTATGAGAAATCAATTAACAATCAGTCATGAATCAATCAAGGGGACAAAATCACATAAGTGATACTTAATTTATGGAAATCTCACACGAAATCAACCAGTAAATTAGAGCAAGGTTAATAAGGTAATAACTAATCAAACAATCGATCCAATAAAGTCAGTTATGAACAAATTAGTAGTAAACTCAGGCTAGTACTACTTGATTTAAGGAAAATTGTATATGGAATCAATTAGTAATTAAGGGCTAGGTTAAATCAGGTAAGAACTAACTCTAAAATCAATTAGAAGTTGGTTCCGAAAATTAAAGCATAAAATAAGGCTAGTAGCACCAATTACTAATCACACAATAAGGAAACACAAATATTAAAGGAAAGCCCAATTTCAAACCCTAATTTAGGTAAGTAAATCAATCAATAACTTAATTGACAAAAATAAAGGTAACAGTCAAAATAATAGGATAAATTGACAGAGAATCAGAACCATAGGGTATGCCAAAGACAAAGGGATGAAACTCAGAAAGGATTAGTCAAAACAACAAAGAAGAAAGCCATCGTTGAAGACACTTAAACGTCTGAGCCTTTTTTTTTTACAGAAAATGTTAGGGGTCAAAACCCTAGAGTGAAGGACATAACCATGTGAGTCAATCAAGACAAACAAATTGATTCCAAACACTTTACAAGAAGTAGTGTTTCTTAGAAACCTAAAAAAGGTGAAACCCTAGTTTTGAGAATATGAGAGAAACTGGTTGATAGTAAGAAACCTATAAAATTATTAAGAAAATTAACAAGATAAACTTAAAAATATCTCATATCCACCAAGATCGTAATGAATTTGAGCAGCAAGAGACTAGGGTTTCAAGAGAATGATAGGGATGAATAGATTCGAGCCATAATCACGAGATAAGAGTACCCACAAACGGAGACAAACATAAGTAAATTCAAAAATAGTTTTGAACAGATTGGGGTTGGATATTTCTTCGAGATTCCGTCATAAACCAAGAAAATCGAACAATCAGAAGAGGTAACATGCCAGAAAAGACGACGAATCTCCAGAGGATCCCATACCCGATTGGGAATCGAAGGGGTTTTGGGAGATTTTTGAGTGGCGACGCCCTAGGGTTTGGGTGGTCTCAGAGAGAATAGAGAAGATAGGGATTCAGGGGCGGGGATTGGGAATATGAGTATAAGGTTTGGGGTTTGGTACATTAAAAGGGGTCGGTTGATTTAGGGTCGTTGATTTTCTGAGGTTAATGATCAAGATTAGATTTAGGACTGGGGGAGGGGGTACGGGTATTTGGGTTTAGGTCAATGTTGGACGGGTATGGGTAGTTGGGCTAGGCTAGGTATGAAATTGAATATTTTTTAGGGGCTAGATTTTAATTACCCAATTAATTTAATAAAATAATTTTATAAAATAATATATAAATGTATTTGTGCATGAAAAGGATTTAAAATACTTACTTAATATTGTAAAAATATAAAAAATTATTTTGTTTATAGATAATATAATTGTGCATATATAGGCTGTAGTTGCAAAAATATGCAATTCTAGCCTAAAAAGGCAAATGTGATTGTAAAAAATACAATTAAATATTTAAATATTATATGGGCAAAAATGATAAAATTAGATGATTATATCATCATAAAAATAATATGAGAAATTATTATTGTTTATTTGTATAAATAAAAATACAGTAATAAATTGATTTAAAAATTATAGAAAATTTGTAAAAACCCTTGTGCATGTTTGTAAATGCGTATACAATATTTTGAAAGTATGTAGGCATATTTAAATATATATGAAGAAAAAATTGGGTATTAACAACTGCCAAAATTTTTGGGTAAAGAAATGATGGCGATTTTGACCGACTTGGATGTCTTAAAATATATTTGCTTTGTATGATTAAACAATTGCCGCCCCCCAATCATACCACATTATGAAAAATAAAAGATACTCAAATCTACAGAACTTGACAGTTATCTTCTTGCTTTTGGTTTACTCTGCCAATTCCCTCTTAATAGCTTTTTCTTGCCTTAAATTATACATTTATAATCACCTTTTTAACATCACTAATTAACCTAGTTTTCACCTTTCTCCCCAACCAAACTTATTTTAATCCTGCAGCCAAATATTTCTTTACACATACTGAATAGAAAGTCAAGAAAATTTTATTGGGTAATAGTGTCATAAAAAATTTGAAAATACTTCCTTATGATTTTTCTTTTTCTTTCTAAAGAGGCATTCTCCCTTATATCTATCTTTAATTGAATTATGAAACTTTCTCCCCGAGCTGCGGAACTAACAAGTCTATTAGAAAGTCGAATTAGTAACTTTTACACCAATTTTCAGGTGGATGTGATCGGTCGAGTGGTCTCAGTTGGAGATGGAATAAGTACGTTTTAATTAAAAATTCGGTGAGTGATTATTATTTGACCTAAAATGTTTACAAGCATTTATGAATTCAAAACAATCGACGTAAATGAAGGGCTAATCATAGCAAATTGTAACATATCCAAAATTTAATAAGGGAAAACATAATGCAAATACTTGTATTGATAACAGAAAATATCGGTGATCTTTATTCATGATAATAGAGTAATCTACCTCTCCGTGAAGAGGTTCAGATCTTTACAAACATGTTTCATTCGATCTACCTTCATTATGTTTTTTGTCTTGGGTTCTCACTCTATATTTTACTTTGTATTTCTTAGAGCCCTCGTGGGGAGAGAGTGGAACCCCCATTTTTCGGATTCCTCCTCTTGTATTTATAGATATTGTTGTACGAGTTGACCTTTTTGGAGATTGGGCCCACATTAGGAGGTTATTTCGGACATATCCGATGAGTTGCGACCCCGACGAAGGTTTTAGGCGGATACAAAAAGTATCCTCAATTGACGTGGTCTCAACGCCTATTACATTTCTCTCGGTCGAAAGGAACGGTCGATCTTATTGATAATCGTGGAATCGAATTATTACCCATACAGTTAATCCCATCATGGTCGCCTCGAGGTCGAACATGATGAGCGGATATTAACGGTCGAAGACTGCCCCCTTTTTGGGTGAGAGGGGGAATGATAACCGCTCATAGCGAGATCATGGCATCTTCTCACTGTTTCTTCTTGTACGAATATTGCTGGCGAAGGGAAATGGTCGGTACGCCATAATCATAAATTAAGATACACTTTATCCGTATGGATTTTGAGGACGTGGGGGTTTAATCGCCCCGGGCTGCGAGGCATTCATTTTCTCGTAGTGAATGCGGCAGCGACCGTGACTTTGGCGCATATGCTATGACCTTAATCGCGATGGCGGCCGTTTTGGTAGAATTGAACTATTTTTTTATGGTTGGATTATGCATTCAATGGCGCCTGTCGGTTTCTCCGAGAGTTGATTTTGTTGCCAATAAGATGGTTTGGGATACTTGATTCTTAACATTTCCTGGTTCATTAGCAGCTCTTATTTCCAGTGAACTTCAAAGGTTCTTTCTTCTCTGCAAAACATTCTTACTCGTTCTTAGTTGAATCAAACACTCTTCTTTTAATCTTCAAGCAACTTTGATCAATTGCTGGTTCTTCCTCTCGTAAAGTTCTTCCGACAGTGGTACCGGTTAACCCTCCAGTGATTGAAGGACTGTCCCTGGTGCTTGGGGATGGCGGGCAAAATGAAACTGAGAGGGCTCCACCGGTGGATGAAATTCTTCTTGCAGCCGAAAGCTTGGTGGTGGATTTCACCGTCGACGGTGGAGATGACCCAGTGGATGAAGCCTCGTTAATGGGGGAAGTACGTGTGAATGAGTTACGGGAGCAAGGGCTCATACCCTCTCATACTGACATCATGCTTGCCCAGCCGGAGAAGAGGGTCCACACCGACCATGCCGGGTACTGTGTTTTTTACTCTTATCCCCTCAGACTGGGATTCAGGATCCCGCTTCCCAATTTGGTAGTCGACCTCTGTCGATATTATAATGTGTGCCCGGGACAACTCACCCCGTCTCTGTACAAACTTCTGGCGATGTTTCTAAAATTTGCGGAGTTAGCTGGCCGGATTGTTACACTGCAGCACGTGCTTGCTCTATACGCCCCCGGCGAGTGCGGGGGAGTATGCTCCGGATAATCTCGCGCGGTTCGCAGGGTTTAGCGGCTGCTTTGGATGACGATGTCGAACCTCATCAGTTTGAACAATTTTTCTATATTCGGACTGGGCATTTGGCGCCCTCTCCAAGATTCCCAGAGACTTGGAATTACAAACGTAAGTTGTACTCTCATTTCTTTTGCGGTAGGATTGACTCTTTCCCTTTTCTTGTTTTCGGATAGTCACTATTTTCATTGTTATTTTTGTAGCTGACGTGTCAAATCCGTCTCTATTCACCGGTCTGCGCGGGTGGCTCGAAGCCATCATCCAGCATACTGAGGGGGTCCGTTCGTGGCAGTCTTTCTGGAGGAGATATGGCTGGGGGCCGGCTGTAGGTAGGAGGTTTACACTCTATGTGTATGATATATTTCAATCTTCGCTATAACCTAGGACTGACCCAATCCTTTATCTGCAGGGAGGGTGTACCGAGGAAGGGCTCCTCAATTGGCATTTAGGTGGCCTGGTGCGATTGTCAGGTTTATTGTTGCGCTAGTGCCGAGCCAGGTGCCTAGGGTTGTGTCGGTCAAATCTTCCGCGGCACCATTCTCCTGTGTGTCCTTTAATTTGTGGTGGAGGTCCGTCGGGGACTGTTCGCCCGCGAGACGGCTCGTCTTCTTGTGATGAGGAGGATAGGCCTTTGGTCAGGCGCAGGATTATTTCCCATCTGGTCCCGTCAATGGCTCGACCCGCTCCTATCGATGTGATAAACGTGGATTCCCCCACTTCGGGGGCGAGGGAGGATATGGACGCGGCACTTGATCCAGACGATGGGCCAAGAGGAGATGAGGCTCAGGCTCGAGAGGATCGAGAGGGGAGTGCTTCCCCTACCGCTCAATCTTCCACTCATATGGTCGAGGTAGGGTAGCCTTCTAGGGTGGTCGTAGACATTGGCGGTTCAAGCACTCCTTCGATGGAAGTGGCAGCGAGAGAGGGTTCTACGTTTGACGCTGATTTGTACTCTGAAGAGGTCCGCATGTTTCGTGACAAGATCACGAATGCGATAGTCCATCCGGACGGGAGGCCACATGTAATTGAGATTCTTGTGAATGAGGTTGTTGCGGGACTCTGCTTTGGTGCTGCAGCTTGGCCAGTTATGTTCTGCGGTCGAGAACGAGTCACTGAGGGGGGTGCCGAATGTTGGTTTGATGAATGAGGTGGTTGTGTTGGGAATAAGGGTATGTATTCCGGGGTGACTACTTGCCTTTTGCACTTTATTTCACTTTTCTTACCAGCTTCTGTATCCCTATATGACCCCTTGTTTTTTGTTTTTCAGGCATTTTTGTTGCAGGCGGAGAGCCTTCATCGGGCCAATGTTCGGTCCGGGGTGCTTCTATGCGTATTTGATAGGTGTCGTCGGTACCAGAACAAGTATAGGGAGCTTAGCGAGCGCATAAGGACTGATCCCCCTAACTGGGCGCTAGTTGAAGAGCTGGTGAGGAAGGAGCTACAGACGAGTCAGGCGCTTGGTCGTATAGGGGCCTTGGAGGATCAGCTGCGTCGGATGAGCGACGAACTTGAGGGTGGGCGGAGGGCGTCATTAGAGAGGGAGCGCTTATGTTTGACCAAGGTGACGGAGGTTACCTCGGAATGGATCGGGAAGGTCGCTGCGCTAGAAGGAAAAGTGGCCGCTTTGAAGCATAGATTGGTCGAAGCCTCAGCACGGGCAGACAAACTCCAGGGAGTTATCCGTGCCAACGATTCCCAATTGTCGTTGGTGAGAGTTGTTGCCGCCTTTGGGGAGAGCATCCTTGATGAGCGAAACGCTCAGGACGCAGCAGGGAAAATCGCACTTCTAGAGGAAGAGAATAGGCGCATTCAAGAATAGTCCGCCTTCATGGCCCTTGAGGATTAGGTTTATACTAAGGCCCAACGAGATATATACAAGCACCTGTTCGAGGCCGTCATCATTTTTGAAGCAGTTATCGAAGGGGCGCGCCAGAGGGCACGGGAGGCTCGTGAGGAATGCGATTTTGATGCTACGACGCCCGGTATTAACGATGGCGCTGGTGGGATTTTGGCGGGAGCTGGTAATTATATGGGAACTATGGGCGATGGCGAAGGCAGAATAGGTGGTGAGGCGATGAGGGCAGGAGACGGTGCGACTGGCACAGGCGGCGGTGTCGATGGCCCCGAGTAAAAAGAAGTGATAGACTGATGATTTTCTTGACGGTTCTTGCCGTGTATTATTGTTTCTTCCCCCCCCCCTTTTGTCATTTTTCTTTTGGACAATGTTTGGACCGGGGTGGACGGGCGTGGCCCGTGACTATACCTTTGAATTAAGGGGGAATTTCCCTTTTTGTGTTGCTTGATTACTGCTTGTTCCATTTGTGTTTCCCCTCAGTTCGGCTGTTGTTGATTATTTTGAATCGGGGGCTCATATCCCGAATACTGATTCAACTGTGGTTGAATTGACTAGGTGAGGGCACACGACCTGAATCTCAGTTCAACTTGTCGTTGAACATTCGTTGAGTTGTTTGAGTCGAGGGCTCATAGCCCGAGTATTGATTCAACTTTGGTTGAATCAATTCGGTGAAGGCTCATGTCCTGAGTCTCAGTTCAACTATCGTTGAACATTCGTTGGGTAATTTGAGTCGAGGGCTCATAGCCCGAGTACTAGTTAAAGTGTGGTTGAATTAATTTGGCGAAGGCTCATGGCCTGAGTCCTAGTTCAACTGTCGATGAACATTCGTTGAGTAATTTGAGTCGAGGGTTCAAAGACCGAGTACTGATTCAACTGTGGTTGAATTAATTCGGCGAAGGCTCATGGCCTGAGTCTCAGTTCAACTATCATTGAACATTCGTTGAGTAACTTGAGTCGAGGGCTCATAGCCCGAGTACTGATTCAACTGTGGTTGAATTAATTTGGCGAAGGCTCGTGGCCTGAGTCCCAGTTCAACTGTCGTTGAACATTCGTTGAGTAATTTGAGTCGAAGGCTCATGGCCCGAGTACTGTTTCATCTTTGGTTGAATTAATTCGGTGAAGACTCATGGCCCGAGTCTCAGTTCAACTGTCGTTGAACATTCGTTGAGTAACTTGAGTCGAGGGCTCATATCCCGAGTATTGATTCAACTGTAGTTGAATTAATTCGGCGAAGGCTCATGGCCTGAGTCGTAGTTCAACTGTCGTTGAACATTCGTTGAGTAATTCGAGTCGAGGGCTCATAGCCCTAGTACTGATTCAACTGTGGTTGAATTAATTCGGCGAAGTCTCATGACCTGAGTCTCAGTTCAACTGTCGTTGAACATTCGTTGAGTAACTTGAGTCGAGGGCTCATAGCCCGAGTACTGATTCAACTGTGGTTGAATTAATTCGGCGAAGGCTCATGGCCTGAGTCTTAGTTCAACTATCGTTGAACATTCGTTGAGTAACTTGAGTCGAGGGCTCATAGCCCGAGTACTGATTCAATTGTGGTTGAATTAATTCGGCGAAGGCTCATGCCCTGAGTCTCAGTTCAACTATCGTTGAACATTCGTTGAGTAACTTTAGTCCAGGGCTCATAGCCCGAGTACTGATTTAACTGTGGTTGAATTAATTCGGCGAAGGCTCATGGCCCGAGTCCCAGTTCAACTGTCGTTGAACATTCGTTGAGTAATTTGAGTCGAGGGCTCATGGCCCGAGTACTGATTCAACTGTGGTTGAATTAATTCGGCGAAGGCTCATGACCTGAGTCCCAGTTCAACTGTCGTTGAACATTCCTTGAGTAACTTGAGTAGATGGCTCGTAGCCCGAGTACTGATTCAACTGTGGTTGGATTAATTCGGCGAAGGCTCATGGCTTGAGTCTTAGTTCAACTATCGTTGAACATTCGTTGAGTAATTCGAGTCGAGGGCTCATAGGCCGAGTACTAATTCAACTGTGGTTGAATTAATTCGGCGAAGGCTCATGGCCTGAGCCCCAATACAACCGTTGTTGAACATTTGTTTAGTAACTTGAGTTGAGGGCTCATGGCCCGAGTAATGGCGTGTGGACGAGATGAATCAGGCTTGCTCTGATTGGGTTATTAACCCTTTTCTCGTTGTTTCCCTTTGCTTTTTGTTTCAGGAAGAGCTACGCGATCTTGCTAGGAAATCCCCACAGACGGCGCCAAATTATTTGACCTAAAATGTTTACAAGCATTTATGAATTCAAAACAATCGATGTAAATTAAGGGCCAATCATAGCAAGTCGTAACATATCTATAATTTAATAAGGGAAAAAATAATGCAAATACTTGTATTGATAACAGAAAATATCGGTGATCTTTATTTATGATAATAGAGTAATCTGCCTCTCTATGAAGAGGTTCAGATCTTTACAATCATGTTTTATTCGATCTACCTTTATTTTGTTTTTTGTCTTGGGTTCTCACTCTATATTTTACTCTTGTATTTCTTAGAGCCTCCATGGGGAGAGAGTGGAACCCCCGTTTTTTGATTTCTCCTCTTGTATTTATAGACATTGTTGTACGAGTTGACCTTTTTGAAGATCGGGCCCACATTAGGAGGTTATTTCGGACATATCTGATGAGTTGCGACCCCGGCGAAGGTTTTAGGCGGATACGGATAGTATCCTCAATTGAAGTGGTCTCGACGTCTATTACGTTTGTCTCGGTCGAAAGGAACAGTCGATCTTATTGATAATCGTGGAACCGAATTATGACCCATATAATTGTTTCTACCAAATTAATAAGTTCACCCGAGGAAGGTGGTACGCACTGCCCGACTGGAATGGTTTTTAAAAAAATATATATATATATATAGGACAGTTTAGAAAATCGAAAAGATTAAAAATTAGTGAATGCACGTGAGTCTCACGTGTTAATGACTTCACCCTAATGGGATTCAGTCGCATCAAATTTGAAAGTCCGTTGGCTTAAAAAAGGCCACCACGTGTAAAGTTGCAAGTTAACTAAAAGATTCCATTAATTTTGTGAACTTTTTAGATGTTTTAGGAAAAACTAATTCTTTAATTTAATAAATAAATAAATAAATAAATAATATATATATATACATATATATATATATATATATATATATATATATATATATATATATATATATATATATATATATATATATATATATATATATACATTATATTTATTTAATTAAATTATATATTATCTGAAGCTATTAGGTAACTATAATAAATTAATAGTATCATTTAACACAATGACTATGTGTGAATATACTTCTAATTTAAAACCTTGTGGTTGGTGAGCTGGAAGCTTAAAACCATAGGAAGAGTTTTAATGTAACATTTAAGTGTCTTCATTTTCTTATTACCAAATACCAAGTAACAAGTAATCCCTCCGGTCCAAAATAAGTAATTTTTTTGGATGTTTTTACATATATTAAAAAATTCAGCTTTTAGCATTAATTAGTAATGGAATGATCATATTAATCTTTACTATCTTACATAAACACACCTAACACATATTCCAACACTATTAACTCTAAGGACAATGTAAGGAAAAAATAATTAATTCATTTTTGAAATCTGAAAAAATCGCTTATTTGAACCACAAGAAAAAGGCCAAAAAACTACTTATTTTAGATAGGAGGAAGTAATATCGTGGAATAGTTAGAATTCACAACCCCTAATTAAAGTTTTCGATTTTGAATCCTGAAAATAAAAAAAATTGAAATGAATATTTCCTAATTTAATAAGTATTATGAAATCATTGGAGTGGGAAATAAAAAAAATTACGTTCATTTTGAATAAGAGTATATATCTTGTAGGTCATGTCACTGGGTCACCCCTAAATCTCTGTTAGTATATTGTATATGTAAAATAACTTTGAAAATATAAATGAACATAAATAAAAATGAACAACAAAATAACAGAAAAACCAATATGAACCTAGTGAATTCACAGTTTTTCCTTTAAGAATTTATTCCCCTGCTAGTACCCAAGGTTATGATTTTTTTCCTCCCAGGATAGAACGCATTACACACTGGAGTACTAGTACTTCAAACCCCAGTATTTTAGCGAACACAAAGTTCGGTAGCAAATCACACTGGTATTTAATATTTTATTATATCAGTGTTAATCAATCGTTAAATCCAAATCCAAATCTAAATCCTAATCCTAATCCGAGCCAAAGCCGGAGCAGAAGCCGGCCGAGCTGAGCGATGACGATGACGATGATGATGACGATGGCGCGAGGCTTGCCTTTTTCTCAACTCATTAAGAGCTAGAAGAAGAGTAATTGTTTATATACCCATAAAAAATATCTTGCTCTTCAACATGGGACATTGTCTATTACTAAGGAGAGAAACTTAAAATTTTACTCAAAATTTTTATTTCCCTCCATTTCTCATTCACCCTCTTTTAAGTATTTAATATATTAATTAAATACATAAAAACTCCAACAATCCCCACATGAATGGGGAATGACTATATCACAGAAGTATGCATGAAAAACTATGTGATTAGCAAATAAGAAATAGTTGCATCTAGATAAGTAGGTTTCCCTTTGAACTTTCCGTAATGAACTTATGTTGGATATACTCAATCAATCGGTAGATTTGATATTTTTAATCCATCGAACTTTGGTGTATACCTAGACAATCACAAGTCACACAATCAATACTTAACCATATTTGGTTCTAATTGTTGTGTTCGTTTCAGCCATGAACACCGCGGGGTTTCATTAGTGCATTGAGAATTGGCCTTACGAAGTTCTCCTTGAAGCGGCTAACACTTAACACTTACATTGGTGATTCCTAAATGTGTCATCACGTAGATACACTATTTGATATACCCCATATCAAATTTGGAAATTGTTAAAACCCCTTAATATTTTATCCTTGGTACTGAATATTATCTCATCACGAGAATGGACCAAAGTTTATTTGACAATGTTGAACCATCATTATTGACTTTGTTTGATCTCCTTGAACCTAGATCTTGGGATCTCCAGTCTTCTAGGTAGAGTTACCGCTACTATTGTGAGCACGTGATTTTAGCCTCACACGAATCACTCCCAAAGAATTCAAAACAAAATAATTTTTCCTTTGTGTGCAATTTTATGAGTTTTGTGCTATTATTTGCATTTATACGTGCATGTTTATTTGTTTAACTAATGAAAAATACAAAAATATGTCACATTTGCATTTAGGATTCATTAAAAGTAATCAAGTTTATTTTTAAAAAAATAGAAAATCACAAAAATATATTTTTTGCATTTTTTAGCATTTAGTGTCCCTGATTCACGTCCAAGCAACGGTCGTAGTCAATATATCTTGGTTTAATAAGTCCAAGATCGATCCCACAGAGAATTAACCTACCAATTGCAACTATCACAACCCCAAAAGTACTTCCGAATCAAGTTCCCAAACTTTGAATATATATTTGTGTGTTTTTCGAACAACTACTTTGCAAGAATTAAAGAATGCTTTAAAAGAAAGGATTGAATGTTGAATAAAATAATATAGAGAAAGACTAAGGTGTTGATTTCCCCTATTGATGGAATCCCTTATCGTTATGCTCTTACAAATTGTTAATATATTCTATCAATCATGAACGCTATGTGTATCGTAACCCTTGTCACGACCCGAATTTCCCACCATCGGGGTCATGATGGCGCCTACTAGTGGAAGCTAGGCAAGCCAGATATTAATTACACCTCCATTAATTACCAAATTCTAATTAAGACTTTAAAATTAAAAACATATAACTCACAGCGGAATAATTAAACTTAGCGGAAGACTTAGTCAATCTTATCAAATATGATAAAGAAAATCCCAAACATGTTACACTACCCAGGACTGGTGTCACAATACTCACGAACTTCTAAGAATAATACACACAATTGTCTGAAAGAAAATATAAGTTGTTTATCTCGAATACATGAGATAACAGAATGAAATACATAGACAGAAGAGACAACGGGTCCTGCGGACGCCTGCAAGGCTACCTCGTAGTCTCCGTAGTCGGAAAATCCACAAATCGCTACTGCCGCTGCTGCTGTCCGTAACCTGTATCTGCGCAAAAAGAGCGCAGAGTGTAGTATCAACACAACCGACCCCATGTGCTGGTAAGTGCCTGGCATATCCCAGCGAAATAGTGACGAGACTAAGGCCAGTCACCCACATAAACCTGTACAGTTGCAATATATATATACATGTACCAAAAACATTTATAAGGAAAGAGTCTGCTCTGAAATAACAATCAATAACTCGTGATATCCAGAATAATCTTGTCAACAGAATAAATCTTACTTTCATGTCTCAATTTCCTTTTTCATTTCATATCTCGTGGTAAGCGTACCACTCGCTCCCAACTATCACAGTAATTATATCTTGTGGTAGGGGTACCACCCGCTCCCAAATATATCAATAGATTATATCTTGTGGTAGGCGTACCACCCGCTCCCAAATATATCAATAGGCTACCGGCAACTATGGCCAATGCCAAGATTTAAATCACTTTGTGGTCGACGTGCCACACGATCCCATTTCTTATTATATATGTGGTCGGCGCGCCACACGATCCCAATTCATAAATATATAAGTGGTCGGCGTTCCACACGATCCCAATTCATAAATATATAAGTGGTCGGCGTGCCACACGATCCCAATTCATAAATATATAAGTGGTCGGCGTGCCACACGATCCCAATTCATAAATATATAAGTGGTCGGCGCGCCACACGATCCCAATTCATAAATATATATATTACCGGCATTTAGCCAATAATCTCTGCATCAACAATATTTATACATAACTAAATTCCTATTCCTACAAGATAGGATAGAACAAACACTTACCTCGAATGTTTATGAACAATTCAATCCGTGGCAATGCCTTTTCCTTTCAAATTTGGCTCCAATCCAATCGTATCTATACACAATTGATTTAATATCATCAATACTACTCCACAAACTAATTCATAAGGCCAATTACAACTTTTACAATATTCTGCCCGGAATAGTGAATTTCGACCCCGGGCCCACATGGTCGGAACTCGGGGTTCGGACCAAAATCTGGTTACCCATCCCTCAACGAGTTCAAGTATATTATTTGTTTCAAAATCGGACCTCAATTCGAGGTCCAATTTCCGAATTCATGAAAAAACCTATATTCTACCAAAAACAAGAAATTCTACTATGAAAACCTTTGATTTCTATTGAAAAACACGTTTAATGTTGTTAGGAATTGAAAGAATTAAGTAAAAAGTGACTTACAATTATTTCGAATAAGAGGGAGTTCGTGAAGAATCGCAAATGGGTGTTTTTGGGTTGTGAAATGTGAAGAATGGAGCTGGAAATCGGGATTTACAGGTCTATGTGTTCGCATTTGTGAATATGGGTTCGCAATTGCAAACCCCGACCAATTTCTGGAGTTTGAAAAATAAGCTAAGGCTCGGAAGTTCGCATTTGCGAACTTTTGTTCGCATTTGCGAAGCCAAGACAAAACTGGGAAGTTCGCATTTGCGAACTATTGTTCGCATTTGCGAACACAGGCAGAATATTGGGAAGTTCGCATTTGCGAACTATTGTTCGCATTTGCGAACACAAGCAGAATATTGGGGAGTTCGCATTTGCGAACTATTGTTCGCATTTGCGAACTCTGCAGACCACGTGCTCACAGCAACTTTCTAACATGAAAAATTGATCTCGTGGCCTATCCAAAGTTCACCCGAGCCCTCGAGGCTCCAAACCAAATATGCACACTGACTTAAAAATATCATATAAACTTGCTCGCGCGATTAAATCGCCAAAATAACATCAAAATCAATGAATTGAGCCTTAAAACTCAAGAATTCTTTCAAATTTCATAATTTCCAAAATTTCCAATTTAAGGCCGAAGCACGTCAAACGACGTCCGTTTTCAACCAAACTTTACATGGGAAGCGCTTAACCAATATATTTGACCTGTACCGGGTGTCGGAACCAAAATGCGAGCCCGATATCACCACTTTTCAATCAAATTTCAGTTTCATTTTCCTTAAACATTTTCAAAAAAACAATTTAACGGAAAAATTCTTTTACCGGGGTTCTAGACCTCGGATTTCAATTCCGGGCATACGCCCAAGTTCCATATTTTTCTACGGATTTTCTAAGACCGTCAAATCACGGTTCCTGGTCCGTTTATCAAAAATATTGACCAAAGTCAACCATATCAATATTAATATCAAAATTCCTCAAATATTTCACATATTTCAACATAAAAATTTTCCAGCTTCGTGCCCGAACTGTGCACGCAAATCGAGGCAACTATAAATGAGGTTTTCAAGGCCTCAGAAGCTCGAAGTGATTAATAAAACAAGTGATGACCCTTTGGGTCGTCACATTCTCCACCTCTAAAACAACTGTTCGTCCTCGAACGGACAAAAGAAAGAAGTACCCGAGTCAGGGAATAGATGAGGATATCGACTCCGCATGTGAGACTCGGACTCCCAGGTCGATGCCTCAGGAGGCTGACCTCTCCACTGAACACGTACAAAAGGATAACTCTTCGACCTCAACTGTCGAACGTGCCGATCTAGGATAGCTACCGGCTCCTCCTCATAGGACGGATCTTTGTCCAATTGGACAGTGCTGAAATCTAACACGTGCGACGGATCGCCGTGATATTTTCGAAGCATGGACACATGAAACACTGGATGTACAGCTGATAAGCTAGGTGGCAAGGCAAGTTTATATGCCACTTCTCCCACACGATCAAGAATCTCGAATGGCCCAATAAACCTAGGGCTAAGTTTGCCAAATCTCATCACGCCCTTCATAGGCGACACTCGGAGCAATACTCGCTCCCCAATCATGAAAGCTATATCTCGAACTTTGCGATCTGCATAGCTCTTTTGTCTAGACTGAGCTGTGCGAAGCCTATCTTGAATAATCTTGACTTTATCTAAGGCCTCCTGAACTAAATCCGTACCCAATAACCGAGCTTCTCCCGGTTCAAACCATCCAACGGGAGAACGACACCGCCTACCATACAATGCTTCATAAGGAGCCATCTGGATGCTCGATTGTTAACTATTATTATAAGCAAACTCTGCCAACGGCAGGAATTGATCCCACGAACCTCCAAAATCAATAACACACGCCCGTAGCATATCTTCCAGTATCTGAATAGTCCTCTCGGACTGACCATCCGTCTGGGGATGAAAGGTTGTACTTAGCTGAACTTGCGTTCCTAACTCTCGTTGAACCGCCTTCCGGAAATGTGAGGTAAACTGTGCACCTCGATCTGAAATAATAGAGATTGGCACGCCATGAAGGCGAACGATCTCCCTGATATAAATCTCGGCTAACCTCTCGGATGAATAGGTAGTGGCAATAGGAACAAAATGAGCCGACTTGGTCAGCCTATCAACAATCACCCAAACAGCATCAAACTTCTTCCGAGTCTTCGGAAGTCCCGAAACGAAATCCATCGTGATTCGCTCCCACTTCCATTCGGGAAGTTCAATTCTCTGAAATAAACCGCCAGGTCTCTGATGTTCATACTTAACCTGCTGACAATTAAGGCACCGTGCCACATATACCACAATATCTTTTTTCATTCTGCGCCACCAATAATGTTGACGCAAATCTCGATACATTTTCGCTGCGCCTGGATGAATAGAATACCGTGAACTGTGAGCTTCTTCTAGAATCATGTCTCTAAGCCCATCAACATTTGGCACACAAATCCGCCCTTGCATCCACAAGATCCCCTCAGCATCTAAGGTGACCTGTTTAGCACCTCCTCGCTAAACCTTATCTCTAAGGTCACATAAATAAGAATCATTATATTGTTGATCGCGGATATGCTCCAATAATGAAGAGCGAGCGATCGTGTAAGCTAGTACTCGACTAGGCTCAGAAATATCCAACCTCACAAATCGGTTGGCCAATGACTGAACATCCAAAGCAAGTGGTCTCTGATTGACTGGAATATAAGCAAGGCTACCCATACTGGCTGACTTCCTACTCAAAGCGTCGGCCACCACGTTTGCTTTTCCCGGATGATATAAAATGGTGACATCATAATCTTTTAGCAATTCTTGCCACCTTCTCTGCCTCAAATTCAACTCTTTCTGCTTAAACAAATACTGAAGACTCTTGTGATCGGTGTATACTTCACATGCTACACCATATAAATAATGCCTCCAGATCTTCAATGCGTGAATAATCGCCGCCAATTCTAGATCATGCACTGGATAGTTCTTCTCATGAATCTTCAACTGCCTCGAAGCATAGGCAATAACCTTGCCATCATGCATTAACACCGCACCAAGCCCAATACGGGAAGCATCACAATAAACAGTATAAGGTCCCGTACTTATGGGTAAAACCAATACCGGTGTTGTGGTCAAGGCTGTCTTGAGCTTTTGAAGCTCGCCTCACATTCATCGGACCATTCAAATTGAACACCCTTCGGGGTCAATGGTCAGTGGGATTGCAATAGACGAAAACCCTTCTACGAATTGGCGATAATAACACTGCTAACCCCAAGAAACTCCGAATATCCGTGGTCGATATCGGTCTAGGCTAGTTAAAGCTCGCCTCAATTTTCTTCGGATCAACTCGAATACCTGCTGGCTATCACAATATGACCCAGGAAAACCGAACTTAGCCAAAATTCACACTTTGAAAATTTTGCATATAGTCGGCTATCTCTCAGAGTCTGCAAAGCCACTCCGAGATGTTGTGCATGCTCCTCCTAACTGTGGGAATATATTAATATGTCATCGATGAAGACTATTACAAACAAGTCTAAGTAAGGCCGGAACACCCGATTCATTAATTCCATAAAAGCTGCGCTGGAGCATTTGTCAACCCAAAAGACATGACCGGAAATTCATAATGTCCATACCGAGTGCGGAACGTTGTCTTAGGGACATCAGATGCCCTAATCTTCAGCTGATGATAGCCAGATCTCAAATCTATCTTTAAAAATACCTTGGCACCCTGAAGTTGGTCAAATAAATCATCAATTCGCGAAAGTGGATATTTATTTTTGATAGTCACCTTGTTTAACTGTCGATAGTCAATGCACATTCTCATCGAACTATCTTTCTTCTTTACAAATAATACTGGTGCACCCCACAGTGAAACACTGGGTCTAATGAAACCCTTTTCAAGTAAATCCTGCAACTGTTCCTTCAATTCTTTTAACTCTGGCGGAGCCATACGATATGGGGGAATGGAAATGGGCTGAGTGCCCGGAGCCAAGTCAATGCAAAAATCAATGTCCCTATCGGGCGGCATACCTGGTAAGTCTGAAGGAAATACTTCAGGAAATTCGCGAACCACAGGCACAGAGTCAATAGAAGGAACCTCAGCACTGGAATCACGGACATAGGCCAAATAAGCCAAGCATCCCTTCCCAACCATACGCTGAGCCTTAACATAAGAAATAACATTGCGACTAGTATGACCCGAAATTCCTTTCCACTCTATACGAGGCAAATTCGGCAGAGCTAAAGTCACAGTCTTGGCATGGCAATCTAAAATAGCATGATATAGAGATAGCCAGTCCATGCCTAGTATAATATCAAAGTCCACCATATTTAGGAGTAATAAATCAGCACGGGTCTCGAGACCCTCAATTACTATAATACATGACCGATGAACTCGATCAACCACCATAGAATCGCCTACTGGTGTAGACACATGAACAGGAACACTCAGTGGATCAGTGGGCTGAATCAAGTACGGTGCAAAATAGGAAGACACATACGAATATGTAGACCCGGGGTCAAATAATGCTGATGCCTTTCTATCACAAACCAAAATAATACCTGTAATGACGGCATCAGAAGACTCAGCCTCTGGTCTGGCGGGAAGTGCATAACATCGGGGTTGTGCCCCACCACCCGGAGCAGTATCTCTAGGACGATCGGCTGCTGGCTGGTCTCTACCTCTATCGGTTTGAGCTCCACCTCTATGACCTCTACCTCCACCTCTATGCCCTCTACCTCCGCCTCTAGCTGGCTGGGCAGGCTGTGAGGGAACTGGGGCCTGAATCATGGCACGAGAACCCTTGGGGTGAGATCCGTCAGAAGCTCGAGGGCAATACTTTGCAATGTGCCTAAGATCACCGCACGTAAAACAAGCTCTCGGCTGCTGAAAATAGCGAAGTGGTGGTGCACTGATAGGTTGCTGATCAGAGTAGCGTGGCTAAGAATTACGATCACCAGAAGCATCGTGAGAAACCTGCAGAGCTGACTGATAAGGCCTGGAAGACTGGCCTCTATCAAAAGATTCTCTGCCACCAGAAGAAGAACCACTAAACCTGCCTGAATGACGAGGCCTCTTGTCCGAAGAATAACCACCTCCCCGAGCAAGAGCCATCTCAACTCTACGTGCTGCATTAGTTGCCTCCTGAAATGAAATATCACTCCCCACTCCCATCGCCATCTGAAGTCTAATTGGCTGATTAAGCCCATCTATAAACCTGCGGACCCTCTCCCTCTCTGTGGGGAGTATCACCACTACATGACGAGCCAAATCAATAAATCTCGTCTCATACCGAGTGACCGTCATAGTGCCCTGATGGAGGTGCTCAAACTGCCTCCGAAGTGCATCCCGCTGAGTAGCAGGGAGAAACTTCTCTAGAAATAGCTCTGCAAACTGATCCCATGATAGAGCTGGGGACCCTGCTGGTCGATTCAAGCAATAATCCCTCCACCAAGTTTTGGCGGATCCTGAAAGCCTGAATGTACAGAAGTCAACCACATTGGACTCCACAATCCCCATAGTCTTGAGAATCTCGTGGCAACTGAATAAGAAATCTTGAGGATCCTCTGATGTGGCACCGCTGAAAGTAGTGGTAAACAGCTTGGAGAACCGATCAAGTCTCCATAAAGAATAAGAAGTCATGGCCGCTCCATCTCCGGCATGAGCCGTCGTACCTGACTGAGTGGCCACAGCTGGCTGAACCACTGGTGCCTGAGGCTGAGGAGCTACTGGCTTCGGAGTACGAGCAATAGGAGTTTGGGCCCTCCTCAAACCTAAGAAGTGGCCGGTGCAACTGGTAATAAACCTGCTCTGGCAACGCTGTCCATAAAACCCGCTATCCTGACCAAAGCCTCCCGAAAATCCGGGGTAAATAAGGCCTCTCCTGGGACTTAAGCTAGGCCCACTGGAGCTGCTGGGACTGGAACCTCCTCGCCAGTCTCAAAATGAGGCTCCACCTCTGGAATAGCTACCGGGGGCTGAGCTCTACCCCTACCACGGCCTCCGATACGGCCTCGGCCCCTGCCCCTCACGGGAGCTGCCTGGGGCTCGGGCTGCTGGTCAGCGGACAAAGAAGCGCATGTCCTCACCATCTGCGAAAGGACAGAATAGAAGTTCAATTAACATTTGAAAGATCAAGTCGCACTACTGGAAAGAATAAAGGGAAAATTTTCCTAACTCTGTAGCCTCTGGAGGATAAATACAGACGTCTCCGTACCGATCATTCAGACTCTACTAAGGTTGTTCGTGAGTTGTGAGACCTATGCAACCTAGTGCTCTGATACCAACTTGTCACGACCCGGATTTCCCACCATTGGGGTCATGATGGCGCCTACTAGTGGAAGCTAGGCAAGCCAGATATTAATTACACCTCCACTAATTACCAAACTCTTATTAAGAATTTAAAATTAAAAGCATATAACTCACAGCGGAATAATTAAACTTAGCGGAAGACTTAGTCAATCTTATCAAATATGATAAAGAAAACCCCAAACATGTTACACTACCCAGGACTGGTGTCATAATACTCACAAACTTCTAAGAATAATACACACAGTTGTTTGAAAGAAATATAAGCTGTTTATCTCGAATACATGAGATAACGGAATGAAATACATAGATAGAAGAGACAACGGGTCCTGCGGACGCCTGCAAGGCTACCTCGTAGTCTCAGTAGTCGGAAAATCCACAAATCGCTACTGCCGCTGCTGCTGTCCGTAACCTGTACCTGCGCAAAAAGAGCGCAGAGTGTAGTATCAGCACAACCGACCCCATGTGCTGGTTGTCACACCTCCTTTTTCCGCAAACCCGCGAGGGTGCGCGTGGAGTTTTTCCAATTAAAGGACAATCGAAACGGGATTTATTTAATTAATTCAGAGTCGCCATTTGGGAGATTTATGGTGTCCCAAGTCACCGGATGAATCCCGAATTGAGGAAAGGTTTGACTCTATTAAATGGTCCGCGAACCAGAAATCTGGATAAGGAATTTCGTTAACCCGGGAGAAGGTGTTAGGCATTCCCGAATTCCGTGGTTCTAGCACGGTCGCTTAACTGTCATATTCGGCTTATTTATCTGATTTTAACAGTTATATACTTAATGCAAATTAATATCCCTTTACCGCCTTTATTATTATTATTATTTACGAAAGAGGATGTTGCCTAAAAATATGTTTTGAATCACGTCACATGAAATGCACCCGGATCCTCGACACATTTTTATTCAACATTTTTGGATTTGGATTTGAGTTGCATGAAATGCACACTCGCATTCAAGAGAGGTAAAATGATTAAAACCACACCTAAAATGACTAACGTATCACTACTTTATTTGTCTCAAAAAAAAAGAGAAATCTTAATTCATTCACTAAGATTATCCAGAGTAGTTATAATCGGGTTACATAAAATGCACCGCCCAATTTTTTTAGAAATTAAGCATTACAACTACGTCCCGGGAACCGTACCCATAGCCACTAACAAATCATGCCGCCGTTAAAACCCAACTTCTATTAATTCAAAAACGAAAAATAAGACTTAACACTAGTAGTCATGATTTTTAACTCAACGTTCACATTCTTATTACAATGAGAGTGCACAATATACATGAGTACATACGTTGCAACAATCCACTAGATGTGTTAAATTGTACGATTATTAAACACAAATATATGCACAAAAGTAGACATTCTTGTAAAAAAAAAAAACTAAAACTCCAATATATTTTCACATCTACATTAAGCATATGCAGTAACTAGCCATAAAATAAATATTTTTTGACAAAGAAAATACATTGTTGAAATATGTCCATATCTAATACCCTCATTCATTTTTGGACCATAATATGAGAATGAAAACAAAGGGTGAAGAACAGTAACCTTCGGAACTCGACGAACTTAGAACCACAAACGACGGCCTCAACGGAAACGGAACTACGAGCGGCAGCCTTGACGGATTGAACCTCAGTGATAGAGCCGAAATATTCTCCAAATCGGATTAATTATAGATCTCCCAACAAAAATATACATCGAACCTTGACTGAAAATTAGCAACAAAAATCTGGACCGGGAATCTTAACAATGACAGAAGTTTGAACATCAACAGCGTTAGAGATAGAGGTGAAGGAGACCTAGTTCATCGATTTTCAGGCTAAACTTGCCGGTGGAGCTGCTGGTGAAGAGGTGAGGAAGATGCGACTGAGGGTTGTTACTGGTTTGGTTGGTCGTTTAGTTTCCGGTGGGTTTCAGGGGTGGTCGACGGATGGTTGTCTTCTTAGTTTTTTTTTTCATGTTATCTCTTTTTAAAATGAAGAAGAAAATGAACATTGTAGTCCCTTTTTCTTTTGTTCCCTCTCCCTTCAGAATAATGAAATCACTCTGTAGTATCTTTTCTTTTCTTTTTCTTTTGTTCCTCTCTCCAGTTACCCTCCTACTCAAAAATAGTTTTGCTTCCTTCTCCTATGCGTAAATGTCTATCCTTCTCTTCAAAATGAAGCCCCTTATGCATATGTCTGTTCTCTCTTCCACCAGATGAAGCACAATAGCATATGTATATGTATTATTTTTTTTTAAATCAAGCACCCCACCTTCTTTCACATGAGAGCCCCCTATCCATTGTCCCCCTCTTTGTTTTTTTATATCTCTTCTCTTTTCAATTTTGTCTTTTTCCCTTTGTTTTTTTTTCCTTTGTCTTTTTCCCTTTGTCCTTATTCTTCTTATTCCCCATCCCATTATGTATTGTCCCCCTTAGTGTAGTGTGTGTCATGTGTGTTGTATGAGTTATTTTTGTCCGTGTTCCCCGTGTGGTGGACTCGGATTATTACGGGCTATGTCCGAAAATTATAAAACCGGGTTGTTTGAACCCGAATATTATTCTTCGCCCGGAACCGAGAATGGTGTTATTTAATTAATTCTAGGTAATCAAAATAACTATAATACTCATAATTAAAATAAAACTATTCTTTTATATTTTTCAAGTTTATAATAACTACAAAATATTAATGAAACTATTTTTTATTATTTTCGTTTTTATAAAAAAATAAAAATATAAAGTACTATTTTTGTATTTTTCAAGTTTAAAATGACTACGAAACATTAATAAAACTATATTTTTGTTATTTTTCATTTTAAGGTAAAAATAAAGCAAAAGAGTCAAAATTAGCTAAGATAGCTATATTAGGCCTAAACTAAATATTTTACGCTAAAAATATAAAAAATCTCGGGTAGGGGCAAAATCACGCATCTACAGCTGCCCCTCTTTGACTGAAAACACAAAGAGTTTTCAGACAAAGAACGACTAGACAAGTGTTTTGACCCGACCCTTATTCGGAGAGACTAAACTAAAAGAAGAGGATGTGACCGAGCCCTTGTATCTGAGCTGCCTACATATCCTTGGCTATAAAGGAATCAGGTTACGTGTAGTTCAGAAGTGAGTAAGAATATGGAGTAACCGAAATGGAGAGCCATTCGAGGTGCCGTTCCGTCGAGGTTCCGTTCCATCGAAGTTCCGGTCCGTGGTCCTGCTATTACATCAAAAATCAAAACATGAGGAAGGCTAACTAAGCCTATCAGCTACTAGTTACAAGATTCTTATCTATAAGTCTTCTGAAGCTTGATCTTGAGTATTGGTTGGTGCTTCGTGCGGACTCTAAATTTGAACCTTGATACTTGCTAGTTGCAGGTGCTGCTTTTCGGATCAAGACCAGGTATGCAGTGCTTGTGACCTCGGCCATGTCTTGAGCACACCACATCTTTCCTCAACTTCTACACTTGGATTAACTCCTTGCCTTTGTGACTAACTTCTATTGATCATCTCGGATTGTTGACTCGCATTCTGGTTGCAAGCTTCTTTTGTTGCTAACTTGCATTGCATTCCGAAGTGATTTCCCTTACTTGTGATCTTCGAGCTATTCTCCTTCGAAGTCTGAATCTATCTTTTCTGATCCTTGTTGCCTTCCTTCTGATTCATGCTGGGGATTTCCGTTACACTCCGTCACTTTCCGATTGTTCACTATCCTTATCAAATCTTGGAAACTGAGACGCCGTTCTGCTTTTCCGGCGGGCTTCTGACTTTATCGACAAACTCTAATCATAAATCGCCATTCCATTCTTCGGGCGGGCACCTGATTTCAACAACACTTCAAAATAATAACTCGCCACTCCATTCTTCAGGTGGGCTCCCTGACTTCAACTATAACTTCAACACTAAATCGCCACTCCATTCTTCAGGCGGGCATCCTGACTTCAACTACAACTTCAAAACTAAATCGCCACTCCATTCTTTAGGCGGGCTCCCTGACTTCAATTACAACTTCGAAACTAAATCACCACTCCATTCTTCAGGCGGGCATCCTGACTTCAACTACAACTTCCAAAATATCGCCACTCCATTCTTCAGGCGGGCACCCTGACTTCAACTACGACTTCCAAACTAAATTGCCACTCCATTCTTCAGGCGGGCTCCCTGACTTCAACTACAACTTCAAAACTAAATCGCCACTCCATTCTTCAGGCGGGCTCCCTGACTTCAACTACAACTTCAAAACGAAATTGCCACTCCATTCTTCAGGTGGACATCTTGACTTCAACTACAACTTCCAAAATATTGCCACTCCATTCTTCAGGCGGGCACCCTGACTTAAACTACGACTTCCAAACTAAATCGCCACTCCATTCTTCAGGCGGGCTCCCCGACTTCAACTATAACTTCAAAACTAAATCGCCACTCCATTCTTCAGGCGGGCTCCCTGACTTCAACTACCACTTCAAAATAAATCGCCACTCCATTCTTCAGGCGGGCTCCCTGACTTCAACTACAACTCAAAACTAAATCGCCACTCCATTCTTCAGGCGGGCTCCCTGACTTCAACCACAACTTCAAAACTAAATCGCCACTTTATTCTTCAGGCGAGCTCCCTGACTTCAACATCAACTCACTAACTTCGTCCTATCCTTTCTTCTGAATTACCTTGTTTCGGAATTGCTTTCCTCCTAGGTCGTGTTATTTTTCATTTGATTGCTGGGGATATCTTTGGAATTGTTTACTTACCTGCTGGGGATGATGCTGCTAGGGAAGTCTTCTTTATTTCCTCTTTTCTACTTCCTTCAACCTTTATTCTCTCCCGGGCTCGTTGGGGATTGAAATGTCATTGACTGAGGATTACTCTAGCGGGGAATCCCTTTTCCTTTTTCCTCTTTCCAAACCTCCTTCGGGACTCGCGCTTTGCTTCCTTGAAAAACTTATGGGATATAATGCTGCCGGAGAAATCTCGAAATCAGTGTTTCATTTCTCCGAGAACTGCTGGGGATGATACCGGCTTCTTGCCTTTCTGAACGCAAGCTTCCTCGTTTTGTCCTGTCTGCTGGGGGTATAATTTCCTCTATCACAGCTTGTAGTTTTCTTTCTTTCAAAGCTGCTGGGGATAATCGGGTTCAAATATCATTTCCTCGCGTTATCTGGCTTCTTTCCCCAACCGGGTATTTGATTTCGAGAAAATTTTTGCAACGGGAGAAAATTTTCTGCCCCAGTTTGAGAATCTTCTTCGTGGCATGCTTTTCTACCAACAACCCCTCTTTTTCCTGTTTCAAATCAAAGAAAAATTGGTTAGTTTTAAAATGTGGTGTTCTTGCTGGGGATGGTTCTCCTCTCCTTTCCCTGCTCTACATTTCATTGTCAGACCCTGCTAGGGATGTTATCATTTGATGATATTCATGCTGGGGATAGTTTTCTCCTTTCTTGCTTCCCCGCCTTCATTGATGATTCTTTTATTCGCGAGCCTTTCCGCGTGGTTTTCCACTGGTATCCTGACCACCCGAATGCCTATGATAGTGACCCTACGTGAAGACCTTGCATGTTTTACTGGTGAACCATTGTCACTGGAATACCTTTCTGCTGGGAATATCTCCCTTTCTTTTGCGGCATATCTAAGGAATGGGCATTTACCGACCTTTGAGTCCCCTTGACCTTGGCCTTGAAGTCATTAACCTTCCATGAGATATCCTCATTGACACCAATCCATCCCCTTGTCATTTTCCTATTGGTGGGGAATATCCCTCTGGACACTGGCCTTGTGCCTGATCCCTCCTGACTCATACCACTTGGGTGTACCAATCGAATCTCGTGTTGCGTAATTGGAAAGCAGATGGAAAATTTTGCAGTCATTTCTTGCAAACAGACTCTATTGGGGAATTTTCTATAAAAAGGAGAAAGATAAAAGGAAAGAGAATAAAAGACAAAAAAGAAGATGATTCTCTAAAATAAAAATTATAAAATAAACCTAGCAAACGTGGATACCAACTCTAATGGACATGACATGCACATATAGTCTATCTTCCGTTGTTAAATCGCCTTTTGTAATCTTCGCCTGGGGCTTTCCCATCTGATTTCCAATCTTCGTTTGACTTGTAGTGCCCGAGGGGTTTTCACTATCAAGCCTCTCTCATTTCGGTTTTTCTCTCAGCTTTCATCGCCTTATGGTGCCTGTGAAGGTTTTCACCGCTAAGACTCTCTCATTTGTGTTACTTTTTCGCTGGGGATTGGTGGTGTTACTGCTAAGACTCTCCTATTTTCTGCTGGAGATCGGAGTCTTTCTGCCGGGAATCAGAGTGTTATGTCCTGATAAGACTTCTCTCATTTGCCTGACTTGGCCTCTTTTAAAGATTGGTCAAAAGGTCTTTCTTTGGACCGTAATGTGGATTTGGATAAGGCTAGAAAGAAATGGTATTAAAGGCTCAAAACAAAATAAAATGGGTTCAAAATTACAACCTTCGAAGTCTACATCTTCCTTTATAAACACAACCTTTGTTGCCCCAGTTTATAGCTTGGGGATTTTTTATTTCTTTATTTACACTATGACCGAGCTGTGAAGCGCCTACGTATCCTCTTTGAGGAATCAGGTCAAACGTAGTTCCCAATTCCTCTTTTTCAAGTTTCTTTTTTTTTTCATACATTTTTCTTTTTCTTTTCTTTATCTCTTTTTGTTGTTTTCTTTTTCTTTACTTTTTTCTTTATCCCTTTCTTCTCTTACCTTTCAAACTTGTGTTTCTAGTCTTTGCAACTAATTCCGAATGAGGGATATGAAAGAATTTAAAATAAGGCTCAAAGGTTTGACGATGGATAAAGTGTTTGGATAGCAGAACAAAATGCCTTCGTCATTCCAATCTTCAACATGCCAAGTGTAAACAACATAATTAATATTCGTCATATCTTTAAAGCACTGTTGGGCAACACTCTCATTTTCATTATTATGAACGACCCCATGTCAATTTTGGCAGCTTGCCTTTAACGGTTTTCTTTTACTTGCCCCAGTTTCTCATGAATCGGGTTTCGAATAATCTCAAACCGTTCTTATTTCATTTAAATATCTCGATCACCTCCCAATGGTTTTGTGATTAACTTTTAAGATCATGCCAGAATTATGCGCGCACGTCATGTCACTAGAGCTAGCAGAAAAAGAACTATAGGAAGGAGAGGACTAAATAACAGAAAATGTCTAGAAATAATATAAAATAGTTCATTGCATTAACCGATAAAACAACGACTCGAACAACCAAAAAAACAAAACTGGGGTTACAACCCTTAGAACGAACCTAGACCCCTTTAGATGAGACACTATGATCAAAAGAAAAATACAAGGATAAAAAGTTTAAGCCACAAAACAACATTCGGATTACCATTCTGAAATAACTCGGACAAATAGAAATGACAACAAAATAAGCCACCACAAATGACTCTCCAATTGATAAGCCCGACATTTAGCCACGAATTTGATTATCAGAACCACTATGGCCTTCTCTCATTTCAGTCGGCAAATTCCCGAGTGGATTCTCATATTCCGTGTCACCAGGCATCACCGTCAGAAAGTGTGTATCGTCAGGTGCAGGTAACAGATTCAGCGCGATATTCTGGGTGTCACTGTTATGAATCACAATCAATCTTTCTTGGATCATCCTTTCTATTTCCCTTTTCAAATCCCGACAACTTTCCATGTTGTGCCACTGGGCATGGGAATGGTATTCACACCTTTTAGATGGGTCAAAGCTCATTGCACGTGGGTCCACATGATTTGGAGGGATGGGTGTAATCATGTCCTGTTGCTTTAACTTCTTAAATAAGCTTGCATAGGAAACTCCTATTGGTGTGAAATTACCCTTCAACTTCGGTTCCCTTCTATACCCTTGGTTTGGAAGTTGGTTATAAGGTATTTGGAAATTTCCTCCTGTACCATCTTTCGGGGATCTTGCGTTGTCCGCTTGTCACAAACCAACCACCTTCTACTTACTTTACAATTCAAGACAAAACATGTTAGAATGGACTCAGCCAGTCCTTATCAATTTTTTTTTAATATATATACATATACGGTTGTGGTCGAATCTTATGGAGATTGCCTACGTATCATGACCCCGCATGAATCAGACCGAGCGTAGTTCTTGCAAATTAATGCAAGAAATAAAGAGATGTTTATTTGATTTTTTTTTCTTTTTTTTTTTTGAAGAAAAATTGTAAAAGCGGACTCCAACTACAAACTCTGATGAAAAACTTTCACACCTTGTGCCAGAGATTTCTACAAGAACAAGAATATTTTTAGCGCCAATTATGACTATTTCTACAAAATTAGCCATGTAATGACATACTTGACAAAGCGGCTATTTTTGCAAAATCTTATTTAAGAGACTACAAATTCAAAAAAATTCATCTTAGGGCCCATGGGGCATCGTTCAGCACCGACACAGGCCAACACAAGGCTGAGAAAGTTTAAATGCCAAATGTGGCCATTTCAGCAAAACCACATGTTTTTTTTTTTTTGCAAAGTTGAGTGATGACTCAAACTTAATTTTGCCGATACGGCCTTTCAATATTTCCACGAGGGAATATTTCAAGGCTGTGCCCAAAAAATTATTTACAAAGTCTCAAAGTGGCTATTCTTGCAAAAATAGCCTTCTGGCGTCCTTTTGGGGAACATTCGGCTTATTATAAACAAGAATAGCATCACCCGATTTATTTATAATAAAATCAAAAATTTGACACATTTTTTTTGGTTATTTTTGCAAAAGGGGTGTGAACCCGAACTTGATTTTGCGGCTATAGCCTTGTAACATTTCCACAAGGAATATTTCAAGGCTATGCTCGTAAATTATCTAAAATGACTCAAAGCGGCTATTTTTGCAAAAACAGCCTTCCGACGTCCTTTCGGAACATTCGGCTATTTTCAAAAATGGCATCACTTTGATTTTATTGACAAAATTAAACATACATTTTTTGATTTTTGTTTTAAAGGGGTGGTAACCCAAACTTTATTTTGAGGCTACGGCCTTTCAACATTTCCACATGCAATATTTCAAGGCTATTATTCAAAAAAGAAAAAGAAAAGACTTCAAAGTGGCCATTTTTGCAAAAACAACCTTCCGGTGTCCTTTCGGAACATTCGGCTATTTTCAAAAACAGCGTTACTTTGATTATATTGAAAACTAAAACTTCGATATTTTTTATTTTTATTTTTGAAGGGGTGGTTGGACCCGAGGAGGGTTGCCTACGTATCTCACACCAATGAGAATCAAACCCGCGTAGTTCGGTCAAACAAACTACATTTGTAAATGAAACAAACTATTTTTATTTTATTTTATTGAAAAGCAACTAAACTATATTTTTTTATTTTAAGAATAAATCTCACATTTTTTTTAAAAAAAAAACATTTTTTCTTTTTAAGTAAAAAAAACAAACTATTTTGCAACTAAAAAGTTTTCTATTTTTTTTTTCACAATATTTAAAAACCGGTCAGCATGCAAGTCTGAAGTAAATAAATGCGTAAAACAAACAGGATGCAGCAGGATGGTCTTTTCATTTCAGGTCACCTGTCCTAGACGGACCCAACCCCTGTGTTGAGTCCCCTAAGTCAAATGCAACATGATGCAAATAAAACGTTCCTACTAGGGATCCGGCATGAAGCTTTGTTATTCTAGGTTTAAAAACCCGGGTTTATTGTTCTAGACCTGGCTTACCCGAACGGACAACTCGAGCCGAGGAGGAGGCAGCAACCCGGGAATACAGAAGCTTCACCGGTTTTGCAACTTATCCAAACCTCATTCTAAAGTGAGAATTAGACACTATACAGAAAAGAAGTCACACGAAGTGCACCCTTCTTCATGATTCAGAAGTCTCAGAGAAGAGATTGGTTTTGGCACAGTTTATATGTACAATCCACAAAATATCAAAGCGGTAAAAGCAACATTTAGCACATTAAATACAAACATATAATAAAATCAGATAATAATAAGCCAATTACAACAATTATTCAAAGCTCGAATTCTTAAACCCTGAACCAGTGGTTCTGGGTTATATCCCCAGCAGAGTCGCCAGAGCTGTCACACCTCCTTTTTCTGCAAACCCGCGAGGGTGTGCGTGGAGTTTTTCCAATTAAAGGACAATCGAAACGGGATTTTATTTAATTAATTCAGAGTCGCCACTTGGGAGATTTATGGTGTCCCAAGTCACCGGTTGAATCCCGAATCGAGGAAAAGAATGACTCTGTTTAACAGTCCGCGTACCAGAAATTCGGATAAGGAATTCTGTTAACCCGGGAGAAGGTGTTAGGCATTCCCGAATTCCGTGGTTCTAGCACGGTCGCTTAACTGTCATATTCGGCTTATTTATCTGACTTTAACAGTTATGTACTTAATGCAAATTAATATCCCTTTACCGCTTTTATTATTATTATTATTATTTACGAAAGAGAATGTTGCCTAAAAATATGTTTCGAATCACGTCACATGAAATGCACCCGGATCCTCGACACATTCTTATTCAACATTTTTGGATTTGGATTTGAATTGCATGAAATGCACACTCGCATTCAAGAGAGGTAAAATGATTAATACCACACCTAAAATGACTAACGTATCACTACTTTATTTGTCTCAAAAAAAAGAGAAATCTTAATTCATTCACTAAGATTATCCAGAGTCGTTATAATCGGGTTACATAAAATGCACCGCCCAATTTTTTAGAAATTAAGCATTACAACTACGTCCCGGGAACCGTACCCATAGCCACTAACAAATCATGTTGTCGTTAAAACCCAACTTCTATTAATTCAAAAACGAAAAATAAGACTTAACACTAGTAGTCATGATTTTTAACTCAACGTTCACATTCTTATTACAATGAGAGTGCACAATATACATGAGTACATACGTTGCAACAATCCACTAGATGTGTTAAATTGTACGATTATTAAACACAAATATATGCACAAAAATAGACATTCTTGTAAAAAAAAAAAACTAAAACTCCAATATATTTTCACATCTACATTAAGCATATGCAGTAACTAGCCATAAAATAAATATTTTTTGACAAAGAAAATACATTGTTGAAATATGTCCATATCAAATACCCTCATTCATTTTTGGACCATAATATGAGAAAATAAAGAAATGAAAACAAAGGGTGAAGAACAGTAACCTTCGGAACTCGACGAACTTAGAACCACAAACGACGGCCTCAACGGAAACGGAACTTCGAGCGGCAGCCTCGACGGATTGAACCTCAGTGATAGTGCCGAAATATTCTCCAAATCGGATTAATGATAGATCTCCCAACAAAAATATACATCGAACCTTGACTGAAAATTAGCAACAAAAATCTGGACCGGGAATCTTAACAATGACAGAAGTTTGAACATCAACAGCGTTAGAGATAGAGGTGAAGGAGACCTAGTTCATCAATTTTCAGGCTAAACTTGCCGGTGGAGCTGCTAGTGAAGAGGTGAGGAAGATGCGACTGAGGGTTGTTACTGGTTTGGTTGGTCGTTTAGTTTCCGGTGGGTTTCAGGGGTGGTCGACGGATGGTTGTCTTCTTAGTTTTTTTTTTCATGTTATCTCTTTTTAAAATGAAGAAGAAAATGAACATTGTAGTCCCTTTTTCTTTTGTTCCCTCTCCCTTCAGAATAATGAAATCACTCTGTAGTATCTTTTCTTTTCTTTTTCTTTTGTTCCTCTCTCCAGTTACCCTCCTACTCAAAAATAGTTTTGCTTCCTTCTCCTATGCGTAAATGTCTATCCTTCTCTTCAAAATGAAGCCCCTTATGCATATGTCTGTTCTCTCTTCCGCCAGATGAAGCACAATAGCATATGTATATGTATTGTTTTTTTTTAAAAATCAAGCACCCTACCTTCTTTCACGTGAGAGCCCCCTTTCCATTGTCCCCCTCTTTGTTTTTTATATCTCTTCTCTTTTCAATTTTGTCTTTTTCCCTTTGTCTTTTTTCCTTTGTCTTTTTCCCTTTGTCCTTTTTCTTCTTATTCCCCATCCTATTATGTATTGTCCCCCTTAGTGTAGTGTGTGTCATGTGTGTTGTATGAGTTATTTTTGTCCGTGTTCCCCGTGTGGTGGACTCGGATTATTACGGGCTAGGTCCGAAAATTATAAAACCGGGTAGTTTGAACCCGAATATTATTCTTCGCCCGGAACCGAGAATGGTGTTATTTAATTAATCCTAGGTAATCAAAATAACTATAATACTCATAATTAAAATAAAACTATTTTTTTATATTTTTCACGTTTAAAATAACTACAAAATATTAATGAAACTATTTTTTATTATTTTCGTTTTTATAAAAAGATAAAAATAAAAAGTACTATTTTTGTATTTTTCAAGTTTAAAATGACTACGAAACATTAATAAAACTATATTTTTGTTATTTTTTATTTTAAGGTAAAAATAAAGCAAAAGAGTCAAAATTAGCTAAGATAGCTATATTAGGCCTAAACTAAATATTTTACGCTAAAAATATAAAAAATCTCGGGTAGGGGCAAAATCACGCATCTACACCTTGTTTTATTGTTTATGCACGAAGGAACATTCCGTGCCGTTGTTACTTAATTTATACAGTTGCAATATATATATACATGTACCAAAAACATTTATAAGGAAAGACTCTACTCTGAAATAACAGTCAATAACTCGTGATATCCAGAATAATCTAGTCAACAGAATAAATCTTACTTTCATGTCTCAATTTCCTTTTTCATTTCATATCTCGTGGTAAGCGTACCACTCGCTCCCAACTATCACAGTAATTATATCTTGTGGTAGGGGTACCACCCGCTCCCAAATATATCAATAGATTATATCTTGTGGTAGGCGTACCACCCGCTCCCAAATATATCAATAGGCTACCGCAACTATGGCCAATGCCAAGATTTAAATCACTTTGTGGTCGGCGTGCCACACGATCCCATTTCTTATTATATAAGTGGTCGGCGCGCCACACGATCCCAATTCATAAATATATGAGTGGTCGGCATGCCACACAATCCCAATTCATAAATATATAAGTGGTCGGCGTGCCACACGATCCCAATTCATAAATATATAAGTGGTCGGCGCGCCGCACGATCCCAATTCATAAATATATATATTACCGGCATTTAGCCAATAATCTCTGCATCAACAATATTTATACATAACTAAATTGCTATTCCTACAAGCTAGGATAGAACAAACACTTACCTCGAATGTTTATGAACAATTCAATCCGTGGCAATGCCTTTTCCTTTCAAATTTGGCTCCAATCCAATCGTATCTATACACAATTGATTTAATATCATCAATACTACTCCACAAACTAATTCATAAGGCCAATTACAACTTTTACAATATTCTGCCCGGAATAGTGAATTTCGACCCCGGGCCCACATAGTCGGAACTCAGGGTTCGGACCAAAATCTGGTTACCCATCCCTCCACGAGTTCAAGTATATTATTTGTTTCAAAATCGGACCTCAATTCGAGGTCCAATTTCCTAATTCATGAAAAACCCTATATTCTACCAAAAACAAGAAATTCTACCATGAAAACCTTTGATTTCTATTGAAAAACACGTTTAATGTTGTTAGATATTGAAAGAATTAAGTAAAAAGTGACTTACAATTGTTTCGAAGAAGAGGGAGTTCGTGAAGAATCGCAAATTGGTGTTTTTGGGTTGTGAAATGTGAAGAATGGAGCTGGAAATCGGGATTTACAAGTCTCTGTGTTCGCATTTGCAAACATGGGTTCGCAATTGCGAACCCCGACCAATTTCTGCAGTTTGAAAAATAAGCTAAGGCTTGGGAAGTTCGCATTTGCGAACTTTTGTTCGCATTTGCGAAGCCAAGACAAAACTGGGAAGTTCGCATTTGCGAACTATTGTTCGCATTTGCGAACACAGGCAGAATATTGGGAAGTTCGCATTTGCGAACTATTGTTCGCATTTGCGAACACAGGCAGAATATTGGGGAGTTCGCATTTGCGAACTATTGTTCGCATTTGCGAACACAGGCAGAATATTGGGGAGTTCGCATTTGCGAACTATTGTTCGCATTTGCGAACTCTGCAGACCAGGTGCTGACAGCAACTTTCTAACATGAAAAATTGATCTCGTGGCCTATCCAAAGTTCACCCGAGCCCTCGAGGCTGCAAACCAAATATGCACACTGACTTAAAAACATCATACGAACTTGCTCGCGCGATTAACTCGCCAAAATAACATCAAAATCAATGAATTGAGCCTTAAAACTCAAGAATTCTTTCAAATTTCATAATTTCCAAAATTTCCAATTTAAGGCCGAAACACGTCAAACGACGTCCGTTTTCAACCAAACTTAACAGGAAGCACTTAACCAATATATTTGACCTGTACAGGGTGTCGGAACCAAAATACGAGCCCGATATCACCACTTTTCAATCAAATTTCAGTTTTATTTTCCTTAAACATTTTCAGAAAAACAATTTAACAGAAAAATTCTTTTACCGGGGTTCTAGACCTCGGATTTCAATTCCGGGCATACGCCCAAGTTTCATATTTTTCTACGGATTTTCTGAGACCATCAAATCACGGTTCCGGGTCCGTTTATCAAAAATGTTGACCAAAGTCAACCATATCAATATTAATATCAAAATTCCTCAAATGTTTCACATATTTCACATATTTCAACATAAAAATTTTCCAGCTTCGTGCCCGAACTGTGCACGCAAATCGAGGCAACTATAAATGAGGTTTTCAAGGCCTCAGAAGCTCGAAATGATTAATAAAACAAGTGATGACCCTTTGGGTCGTCACAACCCTCTCCCGAGCAATTATAATAATTTACTAGTGCACTCTCCCAAGCTACCCTAGCTAGCTTTAATTTGAATAGTTCACTTTAGATTGCACCCAAGACTTCGTTATTCCTAACCCCGTCTTTACGCCTAAAGTTATTGATTCCTCTAATAACCTAGGTGTGGTGTTGTTCAACGATAAACCTAAATATGCACTCTTTTCCAAGTTTTGCACACTAAATAGGCACAGCTAATTGGGGATCCTACCAATTAACTACAATAAGAATGAAGTTGAACAAATAGAAATCTAAGTCACAATTTGTAATCACATAAACGATAAGTTCATCTATCAATATGTTCCATCAAAACCTTAGAAAAGAATTTAGCTACTCATGCTTGAAGAAACAAAAATAATAATTGAAATCATAAAGAATTGCTTGATATAAAATAAAAAGAAAAAGTTTGAGATGAATCTCTCCTACTAAAACCTTGCAAAAGTATTGAATAATAGATTACATGCCTCTATGGGGCAAACTAGGAGTTTATATAGAGGTTTTAGGGCTTAAAAACTAAGTTTGAGTCCAATTGGGATTGCTGCCGCGGAGCCTTCCGCGGTTCGTTCGCGGCCCCGAGCGGACCGCGAACAGTCAAACTTCAGAGGCCTTCTTTTTTTGCGGTTCATCCGCGGTCGCGAGTGAACCGCGGATGAACAGGACTTCTGATTCTTCACTGCTGCTTCCAGACCTCTTCACTTTAGCTCTTCTTTTGGCCTTTTCATCAACCTAGGACTCCAAAATAGCTCTTTATGGCATCCAATGTGTCACATGTACCTACAAAACACAATCGAACACTAATCAAAGCATTTTGTCCTCATAAACAACATTAATTCCATTGCAAAGTGTGATTATTTAGGGTACAATTATAGTCAAATTCACCTATTATCAATACCCCACACTTAAACCTTTGCTCGTCCTCGAGCAATCTTTAATCACACTTTAGGCCAATTAACAAAAATTTGTCTCCCCAAAATATGTCACAAAAGCTATTATACATGAACAACCTAAGATATGCATGATCTTTACTTAACCGTAAACTCTCATGCCAGCACATTATTACTTACTCTACTTATTACCAAAAACTTGAAAATTTACCTTTGTCCTCTTGAATTACATGCCCTCACCAAATTTATTGAGAGAAGTTCTCACACATTATCAATTCAAAAACATGGAACTTATAAATATCGAAAAAATTCACTTACTCTCAACAATGGACATTCATATGCATACAGACACACCATAGGCATGCCCCTAGTGTAATACTCCACTAATCGAGTTGTTTAATCATAGATGAAGAGGTCTTTAAGGGTTGTAATGATGGTTACGGGACGGGTAGGATACTTTTAGTTATGGTGACTAACCTCCCTAAGCACTATTCTTTTCTTTTTCACAACTTCCCTTTTTGTTTACTTCCTTATATCTCCCACATACATACATTCACCTTCCTTCACTTTTACCCCCACTTTTTCTTTTATTGATGTGACTCGATTTTCTAAGATTTTATTCAATATAGCTCATCTTTTCATTGCTTTGCAATACATTTACTTTATTTTGGCCAAGTCACTATTTTCTACCATTCATTCTTGATTTTTTCAATTTCCCTTCACCCCACACTTAAACTTTTGCATGTTCATTACAATACAAGTGCTTATAGGAGGCAAAGTATAACACATATAATAATGTGAAGAACATTCAAGGGTTATCAAAGAATAGGCTTTAAGCTCAAAGGGGTTAACTAAGATATAATGTACGGGTGGATTCATGTCTATTGATATATGGGGTTACACAAAGAAATGCCTCTATCCTTTCTACAACCAAACAACTTCTATTTCGCTTTGCAAACACACAGGGCAAGTTCTAGGCATCATGTACAACATATAATGTAAGTAAAAACCTCACACACACATGGCATGCAACTCAATTGGAGTCCGGTATATCTACAAAGTCCTATCGATGTTCAAGCAAGCATTATTGTGCAATTTAAGGCATATTGAGATTCTACAATCAAACTTAGAAGATACATTCTCAAGTTCAATTTACGCTTTTGCTAGTGTGCATATTCGGGGTTACATGTTGCCCTTTTTACCTCTAATCCTAAGAAAAAGAAAAAGAAATCTACCTAACCCGGTTCAATAAAAACCCTTGGAAAAGAACCGTGGTCAAAAGAAAAACCAAGGGGGAGATGATATACTACCTAGAAAAAGAAAATAAAAGAAAGAAAAATTCCTACGTGGACTACTTTCCTCAAGAGTACTTGTCCTAAATAGTCCGCCATCAGGAAGAGTCCTCTACTCATATTTTTGGATTTTTTAAAATTTTCTGATTTTTTTTATATTTTTATTATTTTATATTACTTACTACACTAATATATACATTATGTACAAGATAAGTTTTTCACCCCACACTTAAAAATATGTCATGTCCTCATGGCATAAATAAAAATGAAAGCACAAGAGGGGCAAGAAAACTTACCTGTGACTTACTCGGAGTCGGATACGGTGGATGGGTCGACATGGCATGCTCTCCCAAGTGCTCTGAACCATGCCATAAACATGTTCTCTGACCGGGCTTGCCTAGTGGACATGGCATCTAGCCGTGTGTGTAGGCCATCTACGGAAGTGCGCAGAGCAGCAACCTCCTCCTCCATTGACCTCAACATAGGTCGTGTGGACTCGAATCTAGACATGCTTGCTCCACGAGGAGCAGGCCTGGAAGGTCCGGCTGAATCCGTGGAGTGTCTGGCCCGGGCATCCGGTACAGGATCATCCTCCTCATCTAAGTCAATAGGTGTTGTGTCTCGTCCGACCCGGATAGTAGCAGCTCTAAATGGAGCTTTCGGTAGTAGCTCACCGTCAGCATCAGTAACTAGGGTGTGGTTGAGGAGACACAACGTAGTGACAAGAGATGGGTAATAGAAACCCTTGGCAGTGAGGGATCCCCTCAATACCATCTCGTCACTAATAACTCGGGCAATATCAACATCCCGATGTGTTACAAAACACCAAGTCAAAACAGCCCTATTAAAGTTAACATTTGTGGTTTTACTTGAGGGCAAAATACGGTTGCAAATTATGGAGAACCAACATTTGGCAGTGTGTGTGAAACAGTTAGAGTGCAGAGTTTGATTTCTAATCCATACTGGAATGCCATCTACACATAAGGCCTCTATTAGCATGTCCCATGTGACACCGGGCCTCTCATGGTAGTAATCAATATCGCTAGTGTGCAATGGCAGGCGAAGTACCTGCCGAATAGTAGGAATATGAGCATTGACTCGCTTACCTCTGACGAAAACTGCTCTGACCGAGGCATAAGGGGCATTGGCATAGAATTTTCGGACAAGCATCTTGTTCACCTTAGGAGGTGTTTCAAAGAGGAACTCCATCTCTCGCCTCCGAATCTCATCATAAATTTCCGGCTTCTCCGAGCGGATAGCTATCCTTTCCACTTCTACCTCTTGGAGCCACTTCTTGTTTGCTTTAATGTGAAATGCATTTTTGGCTCCTTCATCAGCAAACCTAGACTCGTCATAAGTCGGTTGCCTGGATAAGCTAGCACCATGTCGTGCTCTCTTTGGGGCCATGATCCTGTACAATTAAGATAGCCAAAAAGTTTGTAAACCGTTAGTCATTGGAAGGCTACTCAGACTTCGCCATCCTTGAAAACTCACAATTGACCATTATTTTTGTGCAATTCCCTCATACTCCTATATTAGGTTTCTTTATCTAACTATTTCACACATGCCTATTTGAGCACCCCACACTTAGTTCTTTGAACACTTCTAATAGTACCCCATTGACTTAATCCATCCCCAATAAAATACTCAATAACCAATTCATGAGTTGGGCATTATGTCTCTTAAACTTCATTAATCTATTATGATCAAGGGTAATGTGCCCAACTTGGCTAACCAACCCACATATATGGTTAAACTACTATTGGGTCTCCAAATCATAAAATTAACATCATAAACACAATTGAAGACCCAACAACCCATTCTTTACCAAACATCAATCATATAACAAGGTTCCTTAGAAGAATTTCATGGGAAAATTAAATGTACAATAAGAAACCAAGCAATATTCATGAATGTACCCTAAACTAACACTAACTAATTACTTAAACAAAATAAACAATCAAAAACAAAAAATAGAAACAAAATAAAAGAGAAAAGTAGAAAAACTTACAAGTTATAGCAATGGAGAAGTAGGGTGGAAGAAGGGGATGATTGGAGAAGAAGGGGTTGGGGATTTGTAGAGAGAAGGGAGAGGATTTGAAGTTAGAGAGAGAGAGTTTTGAGAGGGGAGGGGCGGCTGAATGGGGTTGTGGGAAAGAGGGGGAGTGCTTTTAGGGTTTTAAAGGGGGGAGGGAAAAGAAAAATAAAAAAAAACATTAATTTTGCACCAACCGCGGAACTGACCGCGACTGTTCGCGGTTCATTCGCGGCCGCGGATGGACCGCGAACAGTCGAGATTCAGAGAGGTCATTTTTCCGCGGTTGATTCACGGCCGCGAATGGACCGCGAACAGAGAAAGTTCATAGAGGGCATTTTTCCGCGGTTCATCCGCGGTCGCGGATGGACCGCGGACAGTGCTCCTCTCTGAAAAAAATTTCAACTGTTCAGCAAAAATTTGTGTTTTTCTTATATTCCTTTATTACTTACTACTAAGATAAAATTACTTACAACATGTTCGTGGGTTGCCTCCCACATAGCGCCTGATTTAACATCGCGGCACGACTCAACTTAGCGCATTTTACGGCTCGCTAGACCCTTGAGGTTCATCCAACCGCAATTCTATCTTGTCCTCCATGTCATCTAGGCCTATGTATTGTTTCAACCGCTGTCCGTTTACCTTGAATGTACGTGATCCATCCATGGTTTGAATTTCCACAGCTCCTGACTCACATGCCTCAATTACCTTGAAGGGTCCTGACCACCTTGATTTCAATTTACCTGGGAAAAGTCGTAATCTTGAATTGTATAGTAGTACTTTGTCCCCGTTTTTGAAGGTACGCTCAACGATATTTTGATCATGGATCCACTTCATCCTTTCTTTATACAATCTTGTATTTTCAAATGCTAGGTACCGAAATTCTTCTAACTCATGCAACCCAGTCAACCTTGCTTTACCTGCTTCATCCAAGTTGAGATTCAATTGTTTCAGTGCCCACCACGCTTTATGCTCTAGTTCAACCGGCAAGTGACAAGCTTTTCCGAACACCAACTTGTAAGGAGACATGCCGATGGGTGTTTTGAATGCTGTTCTATATGCCCATAGTGCATCATCAAGCTTCCTGGACCAGTCGGTCCTTGTGGCGTTCATTGTTTTAGTTAGTACACTTTTTATCTCCCTGTTGGAGACCTCAACTTGTCCACTAGTTTGCGGGTGATATGGAGTGGCCACACGGTGTTTAACATCATACTTGGCCAATAATTTTCAAAAGCTCGGTTGCAAAAGTGTGTGCCCCGTCACTAATGATAGCCCTTGGAGTCCCAAACCGGGTGAAAATATTCTTCTTCAAAAATCCCACTACCACCTTAGCATCATTGGTGGGTAGTGCTGCAGCTTCCACCCATTTGGACACGTAGTCAACTGCAACAAGTATGTACTTATTGCCGTATGAGCTAATAAAGGGCCCCATGAAATCTATTCCCCAGACATCAAACACTTCCACTTGCTGGATTGGATTCATTGGCATTTTATGGCGCCGGGAGATGTTTCCGGTGCGTTGACATTCGTTGCACCCTTTCACCCACAAGTGTGCATCCTTAAACACCGTCGGCCAATAGAAACCGGCCTCGAGTATTTTGCCAGTTGTACGTATTCCTCCAAAGTGACCACCATATGCTGAAGCATGACATGTCTGCAAAACAGAAGATTGTTCTATCTCGGGGACGCATCTCCGGATCATGTTATCAAGACATATCCTAAACAAATATGGTTCATCCCAATAATAATACTAACTTTCACGAAAAAATCTTTCCTCTGGACCGATGATAGGTCATAAGGAACAATGCCACTGGCTAGATAATTGGCATAGTCAGCATACCATGGAGCTTCCAGGAGAGTGGTGGTGAGCAACTGCTCATCTGGAAAAGTTTCCAGAATTTCCCCACTCTCTTTGACACGTTCAGCTCCTTCAAGTCTTGACAAATGGTTAGCTACTTGATTTTCAGTACCTTTTCTATCTCTGATTTCGAGGTCAAACTCTTGGAGAAGCAACACCCAACGAATTATGGCGTGGCTTAGAGTCCTTTTTATCAATTAAATACCTTAAGGCTGCATGGTCTGTGTATACGATTACCTTTGATCCTATGAGATAGGACCGGAATTTGTCGAATGCAAACACGACCGCCAGCATCTCCTTTTCTGTCATTGTGTAGTTTAGCTATGCTCCACTCAAAGTTCTACTTGCATAGTATATTGGATGCATCAGCTTATCTTTCCTCTGGACCAGTACTGCCCCCACTGCATAATCACTTGCATCACACATTAACTCGAACGGTTGCTCCCAGTCTGGGGCAATGATGATGGGTGCTGTGACCAGCCTCTTTTTCAGTTCCTCAAAAGCAATCCTGCATTCGTCAGTTAAAACAAAAGGGTGATCTTTTTCAAGTAACTTACAGAGAGGGTTTGATATTTTGGAAAAGTCTTTAATGAACCTCCGGTAAAAACCGGCAGCTTCTTATGGCCTTGACGGATGTTGGTGGAGGCAACTTTGCAATGACATCAACTTTAGCACGGTCTACCTCAATGCCTTTGCTTGAAACCCTGTGCCCCAGTACTATACCTTCTTGTACCATAAAGTGGCACTTCTCCCACTTTAGCACTAAATTTGTTTCCATGCACCTTTGTAGTACTCTAGTCAGGTTAGCAAGGCATTCATCGAATGAATTCCCTACCACTGAGAAATCATCTATGAACACTTCCATAATATCTTCCACTATGTCGGTGAAAATAGCCATCATGCACCTTTGGAAGGTGGCAGGTGCATTGCATAGTCCGAATGGCATCCTCCCGAAGGCGAAGACACCATAAGGGCATGTGAAGGAGGTCTTCTCTCTATCTTCGGGGGCTATGGAGATTTCATTGTACCCCGAGTATCCATCAAGAAAGCAAAAGTGGGACCTCCCTACCAACCTGTCAAGCATTTGATCAATGAAGGGAAGTGGGAAGTGATCTTTGCGGGTGGCTAGATTCAACTTTCTATAGTCCATGCATATTCTCCATCCGGTGACGGTTCTTGTTGAAATCAATTCATTATTGTCGTTTTTCACTACCGTCATGCCTCCTTTATTGGGCACACATCGGACCGGACTGACCCAGCTGCTGTCTGAGATTGGGAAGATGATTCCCGTATCTAGCCACTTTATTACTTCCTTCTTCACCACTTCCTTCATGTTGGGGTTGAGCCTTCTTTGATGTTCCCTGGAAGGTTTGTGTCCATCTTCCAGGAGGATTTTATGCATGCAATAGGCTGGGCTGATCCCCTTTATGTCTGCCATGGTCCACCCGATGGCAGTCTTGCATTCCTTGAGTACATGTATAAGCTTTTGGGCCTGCACATCTAACAAACTAGATGAGATAATAACATGTAATGTGGAGTTAGGGCCTAGATACTCATACCTGAGATGTGATGTTAAGGGTTTAAGTTCAAGCTTCGGTGGCTCTTCTATGGATGGCTTTGCTGGTGGGTTCTCTCTTTTCTCTAAATGTAGGGGTTCGAATTCGATCTCTCGCTTCCAGAATCCCTTGCCTTCCAGAGATAATACCCATTCAGCCAAACTTTCACCGTTTACCTCTTCCATGTTCATCAGGCATGCTTGAAGTGTGTCTTCAATGGTCAATTCTGCATCGTCGGTCTCTACTATCACATCAACCGCATCAATTAGAGAGCAATTTGCGAACTCACTAGGACGCCTCATGGATTTTTACACATTGAAGATGATCTCCTCATCATTCAACCTCATCTTGAGTTCCCCAGTTTCACAATCAATTATGGCTCTCCCAGTGGCTAGGAATGGTCTTCCCATGATTATGGGAATTTCTTCGTCGACCTTGCAATCAAGAATAACAAAATCGGCGGGAAACACGAACTTCCCAACCTGGATTAGCACATCATCTATAATACCAAATGGACGCTTAACCGTCCTGTCAGCAAGCTGTAAAAGCATAGAGGTGGGTCTGGCTCTCCCAATACCTAACCTCTTATAGACAACTAAGGGCATGAGATTAATGCTTGCCCTCAAATCACATAAGGCCTTAGTAAAGGCATAATTCCCTATAGTGCATGGGATGGTGAAACTACCTGGATCAGATAGCTTCTCAGCAATGTGTCTAGAGACCACTGCACTACACGTCTGGGTGAGTGTAACTGTGGCCAAGTTTTGGAAATCAAATTTCCACGACATTAAATCCTTCATCATCTTAGCATAACCAGGCATTTCTTATAAAGCTTCAATTAATGGAATATTTACCTGAATTTGCTTGAGCATGTCGAAGAACTTTTTGTATTGTTCCTCTTTTTGGTGTTTGGCTAGCCTTTGGGGGAATGGTGGCGGAGGCCTCTTCTTCCCGGTGATTTGGGATTTTTCTTTTTCTATTACTTTCTCATCAATCTGCTGCTCTACCTGTTCAGCTACTTTCTCCGTTCCCTGTTGTGCTTCTTTATTTTCAGCAACTGACTGTACTGTGACTATTGTCAACCCTGTGGACTCATCCAGTTCAATGGGCAATGGAGTAGGTGTCTCAGCCTGTCTGTCAATTTTCTCACTTTCATTCTCAGCATCAAGATCTCTACCGCTTCTCAGAGTCACTGCCATCATCTGCTTTGGGATTTGGTCCTTTGGGTTTGTTTGTGTATCTGCAGGCAATGTCCCTTGAGGACGATTGTTAAGTGACATAGCAATCTGACCCATCTGCACTTCCATATTTTTGATCGCTGCATCATGTGCATCTATTCTTTCATTGGTTTTGGCATTTGACCCAATTACTTGCTGTATCATAGCTTTCAATTCTGCGAACCCATCGTCATGTCTACCCCCATGCTGTGGTGGAGGTGGATGATATCCCTGATGCTGACTGCCGAAATTTTGAGGTCTAGGATATGGAGCCATGTTGTGTGGTGACCTCATACCTGCTGCATTATATTGTGGCTGGGGAGGTCTGTACTGCATTGGAGCCTGTTGGCCCCAGTTTTGATTACCTTGTCGTTGTCCTTCATAGTTAGCCACATAGTTCATATCCTCATGCTGATGATGATGTTCTTGGTCTGCAGCCCATGGATTACCTATGGGTTGGCTAATGCAAGATGTGCATAAACCACCATTGGTAATGAACTTGTTGCTTAACCCCTGATTCTTCCACCTTCTTCGTCAGGATGCTCATTTGTGTCAATAAAGTTGCCACGTTCTCCTCTAGAGTGTTGGATGGATCCATAGGTACAGAGTGTACTACTGGTGTGATAGGAGCATTCCTGGACGTCCACCCGGAATTTTGAGCCATTTTGTCTAGCAAATTTTGGTCCTCTCTCCAAGTCTTGCTCAGAAAAGCCCCACCTGCTGAGGCATCTACAATATTCTTCATACTGTCTGAAAGTCCCATGTAGAACCTTTGACACCAACATCTGCTCAAGGATCCCATGATAAGGACACATAACGAGCACACCCTTGAATCCGCCCCAAGTTTCATGTAATGGTTCCATTGGTTTTTGCTTGAAGCTCACGATCTCATCAATTTGTTGAGCTGTCTTGTTAGGTGGATGAAACTTGTTGTGGAATTGTTTGACTAACTCATCCCAAGTGGTAATGGAGTTTATAGGGAGTGAGTTTAGCCATATCTGTGCTGCTCCTGTAACTGAGAATGGAAAAAATAGTAATCTGATAGCTTCCGGAGTTACATTCGGTTGTCTTTGTGTTTTGCATATTGATAGAAAGTTCTTGAGGTATTGCTGTGGATCTTCAACCTGAGACCCAGAGAATAATCCCTTGTTTTGCAACAAGTGAAGCATGTTGTTAGTAATCTGGAAAGACTCAGCTTGAATTGCTGGCACAACGATGGCGGTTGCCAAATTATCCGCTGTGGGTTGTGCCCAGTCGAACAATGCACCTTCTTGTGCCTCCTGTGCCTCTTGCATATTTAGCCCGGCTTGCTGGTTTTGATCGTTTATGTCACCCATATCGAAGTCTAGTTTGATTGGTTGTTGAGATTGTTGAATTTGTTTGATGGCTTTGTTACGTGCCCGGAAGGTTTGCTCGGGGTCGGAGAGTCCTTCAATTAGTTCTCCAGTCCTTGAAGATTTTCTAGGCATGCACCTGAATACCCAAATCAACAAACATCAAAATATTCAATGTAGAGTGTAGAAAGAACCTGAATACACAATAATCTTGAAGTTCTGTCAATGGCAATTGATAATTCCGTTAATTCCCCGGCAACGACGCCAAAATTGATTCACGTCCAAGCAACGGTCGTACTCAATATAACTTGGTTTAATAAGTCCAAGATCGATCCCACAGAGAATTAACCTACCAATTGCAACTATCACAACCCCAAAAGTACTTCCGAATCAAGTTCCCAAACTTTGAATATATATTTGTGTGTTTTTCGAACAACTACTTTGCAAGAATTAAAGAATGCTTTAAAAGAAAGGATTGAATGTTGAATAAAATAATATAGAGAAAGACTAAGGTGTTGATTTCCCCTATTGATAGAATCCCTTATCGTTATGCTCTTACAAATTGTTAATATATTCTATCAATCATGAACGCTATGTGTATCGTAACCCTCTCCCGAGCAATTACAATAATTTACTAGTGCACTTTCCCGAGCTACCCTAGCTAGCTTTAATTTGAATAGTTCACTTTAGATTGCACCCAAGACTTCGTTATTCCTAACCCCGTCTTTACGCCTAAAGTTATAGATTCCTCTAACCTAGGTGTGGTGTTGTTCAACAATAAACCTAAATATACACTCTTTTCCAAGTTATGCACACTAAATAGGCACAGCTAATTGGGGATCCTACCAATTAACTACAATAAGAATGAAGTTGAACAAATAGAAATCTAAGTCACAATTTGTAATCACATAAACGATAAGTTCATCTATCAATAGGTTCCATCAAAACCTTAGAAAAGAATTTAGCTACTCATGCTTGAAGAAACAAAAATAATAATTGAAATCATAAAGAATTGCTTGATATAAAATTAAAAAAAAGAGTTTGAGAGGAATCTCTCCTACTAAAACCTTGCAAAAGTATTGAATAATAGATTACATGCCTATATGGGGCAAACTAGGAGTTTATATAGAGGTTTTAGGGCTGAAAAACTAAGTTTGAGTCCAATTGGGATTGCTGCCACGGAGCCTTCCGCGGTTCGTTCGCGCCCGTGAGCGGACCGCGAACAGTCAAACTTCAGAGGCCTTCTTTTTTCGCGGTTCATCCGCGGCCGCGAGTGAACCGCGGATGAACAGGACTTCTGATTCTTCACTGTTGCTTCCAGACCTCTTTACTTTAGCTCTTCTTTTGGCCTTTTCATCAATCTAGGACTCCAAAATAGCTCTTTATGGCATCCAATGTGTCACATGTACCTACAAAACACAATCGAACACTAATCAAAGCATTTTGTCCTCATAAACAACATCAATTCCATAGCAAAGTGTGATTATTTCGGGTACAACTATAGTCAAATTCACCTATTATCAGTCTCAATTGTGTGATTTTATTTTAAATTGGTGTGATAATTGTTATTAGATGTTAAGTATCATGTTTGATTAATTTGGGTTTGTAATTTAATTTAGGGTTTTGGTTTTATTTATTTTTTAAATAGTTTGGGAAAATAAATAGAAAAGAAATATGAAAAGAAAGAAGTCTTGGTCTTATGGGCTATTCAAATTAAAAGAAAAGAGACAAAGCCCAAAACAATTCTACCCTGAACTCAATCCATCGGTCAACCCGACCCAGTCCATCACCCATAACCAAACGACCCACTCCATTTTTCATTTATTTCATTTCACCCATATCCTTCAACCCTAATTAGACCTCTCCCATTTATGTTCTTCTTCTTCATTCTTCAAACCCTAGAGACAAAAGGGAGTCGCCGCTAGTCACCCATTTTGAGACCAAAACTCGCCGGAATCCGGCAGAAATAAGAAGTCGTCGCGCCACTGCTCTTCTTCTTCCCCAATATCAACGACTACCAAACCAGTCCCCTTCTTCTTCATACCAGCGACCATCCAAGCACTAGTCGATCACCACGAACAAGCTCTCCGTCTCACGACCACCATCAACATCCCTCGACACCGGAACTCCACCAAGAGACCAGAAAACTCGTCGTCAAACACCACCACGATGACCACGCTTCTCCAACCGCCAAGTCACCAGCCAACAGTCGCTCTCTCACCACCCAAAGGCTCATACCAACTACCAGAAATAAAAAAAAATAGGTCTTAATGGTCTTCTTTCCGACTTCAACTTCTGTCATCAATAAAGGAAGGGCGAGGTTCGAGTGTGCGATCCCGGTTAGAATTTTGATGAGGTTTCCGATAGATTTTTCGCCGATTTAGCATTTTTAGATTATAAGTCAATCAAATTTTAGGTTACTTGATAATTTTTTTTCTCTCTTGCTATTTAAGCATAATTTCATGATTCTATAAGTCGTAAATCTATGTTTATTGAGTGTTTTGAGCCTTTAATTTGTGATGTTTGTTTGTTTAACTGCTGAATCAAATCTAAAGTTTAAGTGTTTGTTTGGTTCCATTGCGTGAAAGTTGTTAATTCCGTACAGAAAGATGCAGTCAATAGTGAAATAGAATCCATATTGAACAACCATACATGGGAATTGATTGATCTTCCTCCTGGAAATAAACTATTGGGTTCTAAATAGATCTTTATGAGGAAAATAAAAGATGATGGAACTATTGATAAATATAAGGCAAGACTTGTGGTCAAAGGGTATATACAACGAGAAAGTCTTGATTATTTTGATACATACTGTGATGATCTAAAGAGTCATCACCTGTTTTCCTATTCATTACGTGCTTCCAAGGTCTTAAAAAACTTATTTTTAGTTGCTTTAATTTGCATGCACAGTCCGGGAATGTAGCCGGAAAGCCTAAATATGAAATTCTGTGAAAATGCTAAAATTTGGTATTAAAGTGAATAAGTTTGACTTTGGTCAATATTTTGGGTAAACGGACCCGGACCCATAATTTGACGATCTTAGAGAGTCCGTAGAAAAATATGGGACTCGAACGTATGCCCATAATAGAATTTTGAGGTCCCAAGTCCGAGAAATAAATGTATGAGTAAAATTATTTTTTTGAAATTATTAAGGAAATTGAAACGAAAATCGATTAGAACATGTTGGTATCGGGCTTGTATTTTGGTTTCGACGCTTGATATAGGTCTTATATGTGATTTAAGATATTTCTGTGAAGTTAGGTTGAAATCGGACGTCGCTTGACGTGTTTTAGACTATAAGTTCTAAAATTTAAGTTTATGAAGTTTGAAGAAAAATTATTGATTTTGAGGTTTGATTCATTATTTTTTATGTTATCTTGGCAATTTGATCGAACCGTTAAGTTTGTATAATGTTGTTGAGTTAGAGTGTGTGATTGGTTAGGAGCCCCGAGGGGTCAAGAATGTTTCGGGGGTGTTTCAGAGTGATTTCAACTTAGGAAAATTACAGAAAATGGCTTCAGCAGTTGCAGGCCCCTTTGTTCTTCGCATTCGTGATGCCTCTTCCATGTTCCCGAAACTTTATGGTTTTCCTTCATCGTGTTCGCATCAATCCCCACGCGATCACGTAGTGTTATTTGACCCTGAGGGCTTATCCCTCTTTTCCTCTTCGCAATCGCATACATTTGACCGCGTTCCCATAGTTTGCTAGATTCCATCATTGCGTTCGCGTGATAGCCCACGCGTTCGCGTAGAACAAATCCTGGACCCCCTGCTTTTCTCTTTGCGTTCGCACTCTCCCTATCGCGAATGCGATCGTTTGTCAAGTCTACCCTTCGCGAATGCGACTTTCTTTACGCGAACGCGAAAGGGAATTTTTCCCAGTTATTTAAAATGTCCAAAATAGAATAGTGACAAGAATTTTTCATCAAAAACACAAACTCCTTCTTTTTACTACGTCTTGGATCATCTTAGTTAAGTGTACTTTCTTTTGTTTCTTCTCGAGGTCGTTTAGATCTTTCACCAATCGATTCACATTCCTTTTTATACGAATATATAATTTCAAAGAAGCATTATCTGATTCTATAACCGTATTATTATGAATGTCTTGATTTTCTGATTTATGATCCACAAATCGATATTCTTTACTATTAGTTGCATATCCTATGGAAACACAATCAACGATTTTCGGTCCTATTTTATCCTTTTGTGTTTAAGAACTTGCACTTTTGCGAAACACCCTCACACTTTAAAATAATTCAAGATGGGCTTCCCTTCTTTCCATTTTTCATATGGAATTGATTGTGTTTTTCTATGGGGTACTTGATTTAGTATTCGGCTATACGTAAGAACGGCTTCCCCTACAAGTTTTGTGGCAAACCACAACTTATCAATAATGCGTTCATCATCACCTTTGATGAATGATTCTTTCTTTCTGCAATCCCACTGGATTGGGGAGTGTAAGGGGGCGTTATTTGATGAATAATTCCATATTCTAAACATATTTGTTCAAAAGGACATTCATATTCACCACCCGTGTCACTTCTTATCATTTTAATTTTTTTGTTATGTTGCGTTTCAACTTCATTTTTGTATTGCTTGAATGCGTCCATTGCTTCATCTTTACTATTAAGTAAGTAAACATAGCAATATTGAGTACTATCGTTAATAAAAGTTATGAAATACTTCTTTCCACTGCGAGATGGTATTGACTTCATGTCACAAATATTAAGTATAATGGATTTGAACTCCTTTCTATGGACTTATAAGGATGTTTAGCATACTTAGATTCTACACGTACTTCAAATTTTGATCTATCACATTCAAACTTGGGCAAATACTTCCAAATTAATCATTTTTCGTAAGGTTTTATAATTGACATGACCCAAACGTATATGCCATAATTCATTTAACTCAAGTAAGTAAGACGAACCTGAAATTTTATTATTATTTTCGACAACCATTACATTCAGCTTGAAAAGGCACATCAGTGAGTTAACCTTTTCCGACAAATATTTCATTCTTACTTATTACAACCTTATTGGAAACAAAAATACATTTAAAACCATTCTTAACAAGAAGTCCAGTAGAGACTAAATTCTTCCTAATCTCGGAACATGAAGGACGTTATTCAAAGTCACCACTTTGCTGGAAGTCATTTGAGAAATATCTTCCGGCATCCTTCAATCTTGGCCTTTGAAGCATTTCCCATAGAAATCGTCTCATCGGGTCCAACATGATCATAAGTAGCTAAAGCTTCTTAAACGCACAAACATGCGAGTGGCTCCAGAATCAATCCACCACTCTTTAGGATTGCCCACCAAGTTGCCTTCAGAAAGCATGTCACATAAGTCATCAACATCATCATGTTTTTTAACTATGTTTTGCTTGACCCTTCTTCTTGTCTTTCTTCGGAGCACGACACTCCATAGATTTATGTCCAATTTTTCCACAGTTGTAGCAGTTTTTACTGAACCGCTTCTTGCTTGGGTTGTATTTTGGTCCAAACGCCTTCTTACTCTTTTTGTTTTCTTCAACAATATTTTCTCCCATTATTGTTGAGTTTCCACAGCCTTTCTTTTCAGTAGCTTTGTTGTCCTCTTTGATTCACAACCGAACAATGAGATCTTCAAGGGACATCTCCTTGCGTTTGTGTTTCAATTAGTTTTTGAGGTCCTTCCACAAATGAGGCAACTTCTCAATCATCGCTGCTACTTGAAATGCTTCATTGATGACAAGACATTCAATGAAATTTCTGTTAGTAAAAATACTAAGATTACTATTTTCAACATCAATATTAATTTGGTTTATACTTTCAGCAAGGAGATCATGAATAATCACTTGCAATTCCTGGACTTGTATAATAACAAACTTGTTATCTACCATTTTATAGTCCAAAAACTTTGCAGCAACAAACTTTCTCTAACTGGCATCTTCGATTTTGTATTTTTTTAAGCGCAATCCATAATTCTTTTGACGTTTCCAAGCCACAACAGACGTTATACAAAGCATTCTCCAGCCCGTTTAGAAGGTAATTTTTGCATAAAAAATCTGAATGCTTCCATGCCTCAATTTAGTTTCTGGAGTTTCATCAGTCAATACATGAATATCTTTCTTGATGAACTTTTGGAGACTTAGAGTAGTCAAATAAAAGAACATCTTTTGCTGCCATCGCTTGAAATCAATCCCAAAAAATTTTCTGGGTGTCTCCGCATGTGCCAATGTTGCCGGTGTCGTTCGGCTTGTTGAGGCATTGGCAGCCACCATTGGAACTACTTGGTTCTCATTCTCATTAGTTATTTCTGTAAAAGAATTACAAAAATGTTAAAATCACGTAGATTTTAATCTCCACTAGAGTCCAAACCACAAAGGTTTTGCTCTCCAGAAAAAGTAAGTCCAAATAAAGAAATTATATTAAATTCCTTAAGCTTGTTAGTATACTGTATTTGTAAAATAATTCTGGAAATATAAATGAACATAAATAGAAATAATGAACAAAATAATAGAAATCCAATTCGAGCCCACTGAATTTATAGTGTTTTTAATGTATTATTTCCTCTCAGGATAGAAGAAATTACACACTGATATAGTGGTACTTCAAACCCATGTTTCAGCAAAAACAAAGTTCGGTAGCAAATCACAATTACTGTTGCTTTCTTTGAGGTTAAAAGTATGTAGAATGAAGACACACTCAAAAAATCATAGTAAATTTCTAAGCAGAATAGTATTTTAGTTATAGCCAAAGTTGGGCTGACATCTGAAGAGGTGCAATTCTTCAGAATGGTTGTTTATGCAAAACAGCCACAATATAAATGTCACTACATAAGTGGACATTTACTGCTAGTATTTTACTATTAACAAATAAATTTGGTCCAAAAAGTTAATCAATCAATCATTTGACCGAATTCAAAGCCGAGCCAAGCTGAGCGACGACGACAATGGCGCGAGACTTACCTTCTTCTCAATTCTTTAAGAGCTAAAATAAGAGGAATTGCTTATATACCCCTAAAATATATCTTCCTCTTCCAATATGGGAGAATATCCATTTACCAAGGAGGGAATCTTAAAATTTCACTCAAAAATTTTATTTTCCTTTATTTCCCATTTACCCTCTTTTAAGTATTTAATATATTAATTAAATACATAAATAAATCCAACAATCTCATCATACATGGATATGGATACCAAAAATGGTTATGTGTAAAATTGACCCTCATTTTCTCCCAACTGAATTATTAGTTTCAACGAATTACTTATTCCAAATCCCTCACACGTAGGTCGAAATAGAAATATCCTAATATGATTATGGAGCATCATCCAAATTCCAAAGCATGCATGAAATATTAAAGAGGAAAAAATAAATAAAAACATCTTCAAGAAACAAGTGCATTATTCAAATGATACCCCACCAATTAGCAGTATTATCCAAATACCACCGCATAGCAAATGGATGAGATACCACTAAATGCTCCTTCTATCTTTAATCATAGATTTTGATTTCGACCTTGCGTATAAAATCGCTTTTGTTACGGAGTACTTTATTTTTTAATGTAGGACTTTAAATAAAGTTATTAAGGTGTCGTTTGGCGGGAGATACTAGCATAGTATTGAATAGTGTATTATTAATATTAGTATATATTAATGATATTGGGATTAATTGTGCTGAATGCTTTGATTTATTAAAGCACTGCATAATTTTTAAAAAATGATTTTTGTAATATAAGTATAAAAATCACTGCATCACTAATATATTAGTTTGCTATGTATTAGTTATACATAGTACATTACCAAATAGGATTATCCGCAAGTTGGAGCCGTTTTATGAGGGCCTTCAATTCTGCCATAGTGTTGGTTGTATGGGGGATAATCTCCATAAACCCGTATCCATCTCCACTGTGGTTTCTAAAAACTCCTCATACTCATCATAACCCTGGATTCTTTTTAGTTGCTCCATATGTGTTCGACTTGTAGAATCTTCTTCTTGGTGCCTTATCACGACCCTAGTTCACCAATCGTGAACCTGTCATGACAGTACCCAATCTTCGCGACTAGGTAAGCCTAACACGATGCGGAATATACAATTTCATGAATAAAAGATAAAATAACAACGGGGTAATGTAAATGAAATGTAATAAGTGCCGCTCGGCACATACACTTCACCCAAAACACACTAGGCAACATACTACCAAGACCCGGAAACCAACGGGCAACACATACTAAGAAAGAGTACAACTGTGGCTCTATACATCAAGAATGTCTATGCAACGGAAACAAGGGAAATAACTGATATCACTAATAAGAATAGAAGGGGATTCTCCGGGTCCGCGGACGTAGCAGATCATACCTCAAGTCTCCTGAAAGTGCTCCTAAATCACATGTAATGTGTCTGATCTGATATACCTGGATCTGCACTACAAAAATGTGTAGAAGAGTAGTATGAGTACACCACGGCGGTACTCAGAAGTCCCAAGCCTAACCTCGATGGAGTACTGACGAGGAAGGTCAGGGCCCTACCGAGAAAATAATAACATTATGATAATAATGATATCGAGCAGTTCAAATAAGAATAAGACTAAAATAATAGCAATAAAGTAAATACTGCAACCGTCTACAATTAAGCTAACAAAGTAACAATCACAATCAAATTACAAATCAACAAGTCCAGGATCTCCGGGAATTGAACCCGCAGTCTCTCTCTATATTCATCAACACAGGATCTCCGGGAATCGAATTCACAGTCCGTATCTCAATAACTCTGGGTCTCCAGGAATTGAACCCGCAACCCTTGGATCTCCGAGAAGTGAACCCGCAATCCCTCTCTATATTCATCAACTCAGGATCTCTGGGAATCGAACCGCAGTCCGTATCTCAATAACTCTAGGTCTCCGGGAATCGAACCCGCAGCCCTTGGATCTCCGGGAATTGAACCCGCAGTCCCTCTCTATATTCAAACAACTCAGGATCTCCGGGAATTGAACCCGCAGTCCGTATCTCAATAACTCCAGGTCTCCGGAAATTGAACTCGCAGCCCTCGGATCTCCGGGAATTGAACTCGCAGCCCTCGGATCTCCGGGAATTGAACCCGCAGTCCGTATCTTAACAACTCCAGGTCTCCGGGAATCGAACCCGCAGCCTTTGGATCTCCAAAAATTGAACTCGCAGTCCACAAACACAAACACAATCAATAAGAGGAAAAGCACAGAGAAATATGAAATACATAACTACAATTTACACCAAAACCAGCATAACAAGTTCCAGGAAGTTCAATTAAGACAAGTAGGCACTTAGACAGATAATCCTATCTAATCATGCTTCTCTATCTAATATCAGGTAAATATTACAATTGAATCAATTAAATAACAAGAATATCACGATTTGAACGGTTCAAGTAAGGTGGTTTTCCAACAATCTGCACATGTACATGCCCGTCACCTTGCATACAAGGCATTTAAATTAACACATAATATCCTAGGGGAGAATGGTTCCCCCACGCAAGGTTAGACAAGTCACTTAACTCGATTCTGGTACAAAAACGCTAAGAAGCGACTCTCTTTTCACGAGTATCCGACTCCGAGTGGCCCGAATCTAGTCAAACCAATTACACAATGTAAATAACATCACAAGTAACTAATTACAATGATAAAATTACAGCTACGACGCAAAAGTGAGTGAAATGACCAAAATACCCCTGAATCCATCGGCTCAGAATTAAAATATTTTTACATTTTTAGAACCCTCGTACTCTCACGAGTCTAACCATATAAAAATCTCCCAATTCGGACCACAAATCGCCCCTCAAATTCCAAATTATGCTTCAAGCCCTAATTTCTTACAATTTTGCTATGTTTTCATAAATTTCAAGGATGATTCTTCAAAAAAATCATGTATTTAGTTCATAGGACTTACCTCTAATCACTTCTTGTCAAAACCCCTTCAATTCCCGTCCAAAAGCTCTCAAGAATGACCAAAAATGGTGGAAAAATGGGTTTGGTTCGCGGATGAAATGTTTTAAAACATTATGTCAAGGTATTTTGTTCACCGCGATCGCGAGAAATGATTCGCGGTCGCGGAGAACAAATTTCTGGCCCAAAAACTATCCTTCGCGATTGCGGAAAATGACTCGCGATCGCGGTGAACAACTTACGGTTCCTCTAGACAAGCTTCTGTAAAATGGTCATAACTTTTAACACACAACTCCAAATGATAAATGGTTTGATGTTCTGGAAAATATACACATAGGACTATAACTTTCATTTGTTGATAATTTCCTGAATTCTTATACATTTCGATATACAAGATTCCAAATCCATTTATGTGTTAGATATCCTTCTCGGACAGCCTATAGTGTAACGTCCATAACTTTTGCTTCAAATTTCCAAATGAGGATTTCTTTAGCTTTCTGAAAACTAGACACGATGATATACAACTTGTGTTTTTTAATCACCTCAAAATACCGTAAAATAAAAAGATGTGATCTTCCAAAGTAGGGCCTGCGCGACAGAACTTTCTTCTTCGCGATCGCGAAGCAATCTACGCGGTCGCGATTCCTTAGCTTTTTTCTCAGATTTTTCTCACCGCGATCGCGACCAATTCTCCACGATCGCGTAGAGAACTACTGTGGCCAAAAACCAGCAGTTAAAAATGGCCTAGAAATTGTCCGAAACCACCCCGAAACTCACCCGAGGCCCCCGGGACCTCAACCAAAAGCACCAACACTTCCTATAACCTTATTCAAACTTGTTCCAATTATCAAAACACGTCCATAAACACAAAAATTATCAATTTACAATGGATTCGAGCCTAAATTTATCAAATTCTTCCAAAACTCACATTCGATCCGAAACCCAACCGAATGACGTCCGAATGACCTAAACTTTTGCGGACAAGTCCAAAATTACCTAACGAAGCTACTGCAACTGTCGGAATTCCATTCCGACACCCGGATCAAAATCTCACCTATCGATCGTATTTTCAAAAATTTCAAACTTCGGCATTTCAAGCCTAATTGAGCAACAGACCTCCAAAATATATTCCGACACGCTCTCAACCCCGAAATCACCTAACGGAGCTAATGGAACCATCGGATTTCCATTCCGAGGTCGTCTTAACTCTGTTCTAAATACGTGTCATTTTTCAACTATAAAGCTCTTATTTATGGAATAAGTATCCCAAAACACTGCAAATTCTAGAACCGAACCTCCCGGCTAACTACAATAGCAGAAATGAACTTAGGGGAACAATTAAATTGGGGATCGGGGCGTAAATTTCAAAAAATGACCGGCCGGGTCGTTATATCTTCCCACACTTAAAAGATTCGTTCGTCCTCGAACGAGCATAAAACATATGTGGAGTGGTGAAGAGATGAGGGTACTGGCTGTGTATATCCTGCTCGGTCTCCCAAGTCGCCTCGTCGGCCGGCTGACTCCCCACTGGACCTTCACTGAAGCTATGTCCTTTGACCTTAGTTTTCCGATATGCTTGTCCAAAATGGCAACTGGCTCCTCAACATAGGATAGGTCCTTGTCCAGCTGGACTGAACTGAAATCCAACACGTGCGACGGGTTACCATGGCATCTCCGGAGCATAGAGACATGAAATACGAGATGGACCCTGACTAGGCTGGGGGTAAGGCTAGCTCATAAGCAACCTCCCCAACACGCCTCAAAATCTAAAAAGGGGCCAATAAATCTCGGACTCAGCTGAGCATATTAGCCTGATATAATCTGAAGATATTCCCTTTTGTTCAAACAAATAAGTCTTAAAGCCGAATTCCAACATCCGGAATTCTATGACAGGCCTTTTTTCATCAAGAGATCATTCAATTATTCCTCACACGCCATCCTCAAACATGAATGCATAACTTTGCTGGATTCTTACCTTGCAACACAAATTCCACAGGACCACGATAATATTTTATGACCAAATTAGCCAAAAATTCAATGAATTAGATGCTTGAATTGCACCTCATGATCTACATAGGCCTTGTTCTAACTTTTACAATACTGACACGACGGAGGAGATGTGCCGATATTCATGACCAACTACTGAATCAACAATTCATTGGCTCTATACTCCTGACAAGATCCATTACCTTGTCCTAACCCAGAGAATGATTTTTTTTCTACAATATACTTCATATAATCAGTTTGCACTGAACCCAAATCCCATAACCTCATCTCACCCAGTACGAACTGCTCAGGCGAATAGCCACCTCAGACATAATCAAAAGTCTTGCAAGATGACACAATGTGCCAGTAGGCTACTAATTCGTACGTGATACAAAAGGAAGGCGAACACTATAGAGAACTATTTAACTCTCACACTAAGATGGACTTCCTCAGAAAAATAGGAAACAGATCACATAAAAGCAAATATGGACACTGAAATAAACATCACACTGTTGCGGCGTGCAACCCGATCCTAACAATATACCCATGGCGGCGTGCCACCCGATCCAAACAGTATACCCATAGCGGCGTGCCACCCGATCCAAACAATATAGCCATGGTGGCGTGCCACCCAATCCAAACAATATAACCATGGCGGCATGCCACCCGATCCAAATATAAAACTCACACAAGGAGCCATACGTCGAGTTGAATAGCTCATCACATCAAGATACTAAATATCGATCATAAGCACACTAAGGTGTATGATATCATTCATAAGGAAAACATATAGCGTTATAGGCTACAAACTCAAGCACAACTAAGGTGCGATACATAATCTAAGTCTCAAGAGTGCTCATATAACATCATCGATGAGAAGAACCTCAACACATAAAGAATTTACCAAGCCGTCTCACAACTCGTACGATGTAATATATCTTTACATGAATTAACTAACCACGAAATAACACCGCGACTATCCCTCCATAATGAGCGCATTGTTTAGATTAACACAGCTGGCCTGACGTAAGGCTCACTTCCACATTTAAATCTGCCCACCGATCTTAGGTCTATCCTAATCGTGCCAAGCTAAGCCAATAATATTTCACAGATCAATAACCCAATAAGCAGTGTGCCCTTCAGGCATAAATTCTCAAATGGATGATATTACCAAGATCCTCATACTTGGTTTAAATTTCTTATTAATGAAGAGACTACATGTCACACCTACACAATATTCTTGTGGGACAAGCTCCCACCATCTTCTGAATAATTAACGGGCCTGCACATTCAAACCGCCGACTACACTAATGCTGAAAAGAGATCAGGAGTCCCTAATCGGGATGTAAAGTCTTTTTCATAGACATCAAGCGATACTGACGTTAATACCCATATTACTCAAAACATTGTAACTCCTTTCCTACTCATCCGAGCTCTTTATATCACATTCATTGACCAAACTGCGACCTTGGTCCTTACTCCAAATTCCATACCACTCATTGTACCTCACGTGCCGATATACGATAGACACGACTTCCATCACAACTCTAGAACTAACGATAGGCTAATACTTCATCACATAAGACTTTCCATTTAACTCACTTCAGGAGAACTATAGCAACATATATGTGAATTCTCATAACCATCGAATATGCCAATCTCTAAGTAGTGGTCCAAGCCACCATAACCCTTCCCGATGTCTGCCTACTCGTAACAAGCCCCTAACAGAAGAATACTTCAAAATAACATCAATCACTACGGCCGACAAGCCTCAAACGCACCGCTACAAATCGCATGCATAACTCGATCACGTTACATGAACAGATCATTGACACCAATATGCCAACTCAACTATGGCTAACCAATCTACTTCATTCCAGTTTATCCTTGATTGCCTTAGAAATGTTAATTCTCCCTTCAATACCTAACTTATTTCAACCGCACTTGCCCCGAGTGACCTGAAATCATGAGGCCATGCTATCTCAAGAACGACGACCATTTCATGTCTCTCAAATGCTACACCACAAGTCATAACATCATAGAACATTTTGTGTCTTTCTTCATAAGTTGCTTCAAAAGCTTGAGCCTCAACTATACTTATAGACTCAGAATTATCAGGCACCACACTTTACCTCTTAAATTCACTAGGACCATTATTGAGAGCCATCCGGCTCTAACTTGTCCTAGTAAGCAACCAATTATACCGAATTTTATAACATATGAATACCCTCTTGATAAAGCACCCAGCGGGATCACTTCCGGCGAAGCCTGCACCTATACGAGGCATAAATTATGAATCTTCCCTCAAGTTTGAACATGAGCCAGTAAGGCTGACCATAACATGCATTCAACAATTCATATACTCAATTACCACTCATGGTCCTTTTTTGTAGCCACAATAGCCCATTAATGCTAATACGCAGAATTCACGCATGTAATTAACCATGCGACCCAATCGTAAGCGGTGGGACTCTCCCACTTAGCTCAAGGCCACTATTACACAAGTCTCGGACACATTCGAACCATTCTCTCAAGTCATTTACTCTTATTCAGCTGCAATTCACTTGATCCAACAAATATAACCACACGTGCTCTATTAGCACTCTGACACCATAGGGTATGACCTCATCTCAATACAATCAATCATCTTCTCGCTCCATGCATCGAGCATTCTTTACCACGATGACATACTATGATTCTCACACCTACGAAGCACCATGTAGCCTTCGTCGAAATCTTCCCTGCTGATAATGAAAGGTAGAATTTACTAGGGACACAGGAATATCAAAAGTCCCAACATCATACCATACGAGCCTCAACTCTTGCCCATCCGCAAGTTTTTAAGAACGTTTTGAATAGCACCTAAATACATCGCAGGCCAAATCTGATATGACACATGACCCATAATTTGATCGTTGATAGTGAAATACTTTCACTTGGCACGAAGCCATAAGATACATCTTGCTAATCCATGACAATAGCCTTTATCATTTGTACGTCTTCATTGTAAGACAGCCCAAGACATTCGTTTGGTACAAGTCCTTCTTAAGACAGTTAAACTCATTTCCCCCAGTATCTCTGCTGGCTGAATCCTTCGCTAAATAGATATCTCATATGAACCATATAGTCTTTATTACAACCAACTATCTTTAGATCTACATCCACCTTGTGATTCTACTATTACTGTGAAGATTAGGCAGTTAAGTAAACCTTCTCAAGACCATACTTTCAACCGAATGTCAGAACCTGGTGCACCCCCATGTGCACAATTGAAGACCTCTCAATTCTCTTGCATTATCGATATGGATGACACCCCGTAACAATGGTTGAGTAAATTCTTGACTCCCTTGAAATCCCTCTGCAGCGTCACGAACCGTCAACGCATACTTGATACCGAGTGCGCAATTTCAATACACGAGTGGATGCAAAAGAACATATGACATAGGATCCAACTGAATAAATGGCGCACAATAAGGAATGATATAAAGTGGAATTTTCCTAACGCTTACATAGCCTCTCGTAGATAAATACGGATGTCTCCGTATCGATCAGCGAGACTCTAAATAACCGTTCTGTGTCCCATGACTCCTATGAACCTAGAGCTCTGATACCAACTTGTCATGACCCTAGTTCACCAATCGTGAACATGTCATGACGGCACCCAGTCTTCGCGACTAGGTAAGCCTAACACGATGCGGAATATACAATTTTATGAACAAAAGATAAAATAACAACGGAGTAATGTAAATAAAATGTAATAAGTGCCGCTCGGCACATACACTTCACCCAAAACACACTAGGCAACATACTACCAAGACCCGGAAATTAACGGGTAACATAGACTAAGAAAGAGTACAATTGTGGCTCTATACATCAAGAATGTCTATACAACGGAAACAAGGGAAATAACTAATATCAATAACGAGAATTGAAGGGGACTCTCCGGATCCGCGGACGTAGCAGATCATAACTCATGTCTCCCGAAAGTGCTCCTAAATCACCTGTAATGTGTCTGATCTGATGTACCTGGATCTGCACAACAAAAGTGTGCAAAAGAGTAGTATGAGTACACCACGGCGGTACTCAGTAAGTGCCAAGCCTAACCTCGATGGAGTAGTAACAAGGAAGGTCAGGGCCCTACCGAGAAAATAATAACATTATGATAACAATGATATCGAGCAGTTCAAATAAGAATAAGACTGAAATAACAATAATAAAGTAAATACTGCAACCGCCTACAATTAAGCTCACAAAGTAACAAACACAATAAAATTACAAATCAACAAGTCCATGATCTCCGGGAATTGAACCCGCAGTTCATCAACTCAGGATCTCCGGGAATCGAATTCGCAGTCCATAGCTCAATAACTCTGGATCTTCGAGAATCGAAACCGCAGCCCTTGGATCTTCGGGAATCGAACCCGCAGTCCCTCTCTATATTCATCAACTCAGGATCTCCGGGAATCGAACCCGCAGTGCGTATCTCAATAACTCTGGGTCTCCGGGAATCTAACCCACAGCCCTTGGATCTCTGGGAACTGAACCCGCGATCCCTCTCTGTATTCATCAACTCAGGATCTCCGGGAATTGAACCCGCAGTCCGTATCTCAATAAATCTAGGTCTCCGGGAATCGAACCTGTAGCCCTCGGATCTCCGAAAATTGAACCCGCAGCCCTCGGATCTCCGAGAATTAAACCCGCAGTCCGTATCTCAACAACTCCGGGTCTCCGAGAATCGAACCCGCAGTCCTTGGATCTTCGGGAATTGAACCTGCAGTCCACAAACACAAACACAATCAATAAGAGGAAAAGCACAGACAAATATGAAATACATAACTACAATTTACACCAAAACCAACATAACAAGTTCTAGGAAGTTCAATTAAGACAAGTAGGCACTTAGACAGATAATCCTATCTAATCATGCTTCTCTATCTAATATCAGGTAAATATTACAATTGAATCAATTAAATAACAAGAATATCACGATTTGAACAGTTCAAGTAAGGTGGTTTTCCAACAATCTGCACATGTACATGCCCGTCACCTCGCATACAAGACATTTAAATTAACACATAATATCCTAAGGGAGAATGGTTCCCCCACGCAAGGTTAAACAAGTCACTTACCTCGATTCCGGTACAAAACCGCTAAAAACGACTCTATTGCCACGAGTACCCGACTCGGAGTGGCCCGAATCTAGTCAAACCAATTACACAATGTAAATAACATCGCAAGTAACTAATTACAATGATAAAATTACAGCTACGGCGCGAAAATAGGTGAAATGACCAAAATACCCCTGAATCCATCGGCTCGGAATTGAAATATTTTTGCATTTTCAGAACCCTCGTACTCTCACGAGTCTAACCATATAAAAATCTCCCAAATCGGACCACAAATGGCTCATCAAATCTCAAATTTAAAGTTTTTGCTCCAAGCCCTTATTTCTTACAATTTTGTTATGTTTTCATAAATTTCAAGGATTATTCTTCAATAAAATCTTGTATTTAGTTCATAGGACTTACCTCTAATCACTTCTTGTCAAAACCCCTTCAATTCTCGTCCAAAAGCTCTAAAGAATGACAAAAAATGGTGGGAAAATAGGTTTGGTTCGCGGATGAAATGTTTTAAAATATTCTGTCGAGGTATTTTGTTCACCGCGATCACGGGAAATGCTTCACGATTGCGGAGAACAAATTTCTGGCCCAAAAATTACCCTTCGCAATCGCGGGAAATGCCTCGCGATCGCGGTGAACAACTTCTGATTCCTCCAGATAGGCTTCAGTAAAATGGTCATAACTTTTTACATACAACTCCAAATAATAAATGGTTTGATATTATGGAAACTAGACACATAGGGCTATAACTTTAATTTGTTGATCATTTCCTGAATCTTTGTACATTTCTAGATACAAGCTTCCAAATTCATTTATATGTTTTAGATATCCTGCTCGGACAGCCTATAGTGTAACATTCATAACCTTTGCTACAAATTTCCAAATAACGATTTATTTAGCTTTCTAAAAGCTAGACACGATGATCTACAACTTTCATTTTTGAATTACCTTAAAATACCATTTAGATAAAAAGATATGATCTTCCGAAGTAGGGCCTACGCGTTAGAATTTTCTTCTTCGCGATCGCGAGTCATTAGTTTTTTTCTCTGATTTTGCTCACCGCGATCGCGACCAATTCTCCGCGATCGCGTAGAGCATTGTTGTAGCCAAAAACCAGCAGTTAAAAATAAAGGTGTCTAATGGGTGGGCCGGGCCCAATTTTTTTGAACCCGTACGGGTTCCTTACCGGGCCGGTTCCAGGGCTCCTTCTTAGCGGGCTTAACGGGTTGGGGTATTTTTGGGTAAAAATTGACCCGTACGGGTTATGGGTTACGGGTTAAATGGGCCGGTCCGGGCCGGGTTTAACGTTTTTTTAATTTTTTTGTAAATTCGTATAACTATTATAATTTATTTTAATAGTTTGTAACTTTGTATTAATTTAAAGAACACAAAGTAAATGAGAAAAACTTGCACTTATAAAGTTTCAATGTAAGACTTTAAGTTTGTATTTCAAAATTAAGTTAGACTTATAAAGTTTCAATTTAAGAGTTTAAGTTATAATTTAAAAATTAAAGTTTCAATTTAAGACTTTAAGTTTGAAACTTTGAATTTAAAAATTGAAGTTTCAATTTAAGACTTTAAGTTTGAATTTCTAAATAAAAGTTTCAATTTAACACTTTAAGTTTGATTTTCAAAATTAAAGTTTCAATTTAAGAATTTAAGTTTGAAACATTGAAGTTTGAATTTCAAAATTAAATTGTTAAAGTTTCAATTTAAGATTTTAAGTTTGAATTTCAAAATTAAAATGTTAAAGTTTCAATTTAACACTTTAACTTTGAATTTCAAATTTAAAGTTTCAATTTAAGTTATATTAAGAATTTGTATTACTTTAAAATATAAATTAAAGAATAGAAGGAATATGAGAAAAATTGCACTTGCTGCAAATTGCAAGTGCTTCTTTTATTTCATATTTCATAACTCAAATTTGAAACTTACAAATTGAATGTTTACATCTTTTAAGACTTGAACAAATAACAATAAGTAAATTCAAATATTTTGCATTACCTTCTAAGTTCGTCATAATCAATATGAACTGATTGGCCTTCTTCCGGAGTATTTAATTCGGATGGGTGACCACTTGTTAATATATCTCCAAGTTCCTCGTCTTCCGGGCGATCAACATCTTCATGTCCTTGATTTCTTCTTTCCGATCTAATCCAATCTCTCATACATACTAAAACTTCCAAAGCATTGCTTCCCAATGGGTGACGCGTATCTCCAAGTTGTTGTCTTGCTTGGCTAAATGCACTCTCGGATGCAACAGTTGAAATTGGCACATTCATCACGTCCCTAGCCATTGCGTAGAGAACAAGAAATTGCTTTCCATTTTCATGCCACCACCCCAACGGTGAAAAATCCTTTGTGCGAGGCTCATTTTGTTTCTGCAAGTAGAATTGAAGTTCATCAATGTTCCTGCAACTTGTTTGAGTGTTAGAAAAAGTAGAAAAAATATTAAAACTTTCATCTAATCCTTCATCTTCAGTCAATGTAGCAGAAGTGCTACATTGCATAATAGAATTATTAACATTACCTGCAGCTATATCAATTACATTTGCGTAATAATTATATAATTGCTGTAAATAATCATTTAAATTGTTCATAGAAGTATATAAATTTGGGGTTTCAGTTTCCCCAATCTCCATATAAGTATATAAAGCATTCATTAATTGATGACAATCGGACATTTTAATTGAAGGATTTAAAACTGCACCAATTAAGTAAATCGGAGGAATTGAAAAGAAATATTTTTTGAATTTGTCTTGCATATTTGTCACAGCAGCCGTATATTTTTCTTTTTTCTTAAATTCAAAGAGTAGAAAAGAAATTTCCGCTATATGTACTAAACCCATAGCAATAGTAAGGTAATAAGATCCAGAAAACTCAACAGTAGCAGTATAAAATTTATGTAAAAATTTAACAACATCATTAATGACCGCCCAAGTATCAGTTGTTAACATACGACTTGGATTCGTACAATGTGCATTAGCAACTTCAATTATTAGATATCTATATTTATAGCAAACTTTTAAAAATAAATATGTATAGTTCCATCTAGTAACTATTTCTTCTGGCATGAATCGGGGTTGAAGGTTATGTTGGACACACTTATCTTTAAATTCCCTTATTCTAGAATATCTATTATTTCCTTGAATTACACCAACTGCTCTTCTAACAAGACTAATCTCTGTTGAAAATAAATCTAGGCCACTTTTAACAATTAAATTATACACATGACATGCACACCTAACATGAAAAGTTTCATTAACAGGTGGTTGCAAATGCAATTTTAATATTGAAATTGCGGCAGTGTTGTTAGAAGCATTATCAAAAGACATACATAATATTTTTTGTTTGAGATTATAAAATTCTACAACTTCACAAATAGTGTTGCTTATAAATGCAGCGGTATGACTTTGATCTTCATCATATCTAAAAGCAATAATACGTTTTTGCATAACAGTATTATCATATATCCAATGACATGTAACAGTAATATATTCACGTCCATTAACAGCTTGACCAATATCAGAAGTTAGAGATACTCTACAAGGAAGTTTTTCAAACAAATAACGTAAATATGTTTGATATTGTCCGTGAAGTCTGAAAATATCAACTCTACAAGTACTCCTAGGTATACCTTTAAATAATGGATTGTATATTCTTTGAATAAATGTAACATAATATGACGAAGAAGCAAACGAAAAAGGTAGACAACCTAAAGCAATCATTTTCGCTAATTCCTCACGATCCTTCATTTTATCATATTTTACTAACCCTCCAGTAGTAGGGTTAATAGTTGTTTGACTATCATCACTATCTAGGCCCTATTCTATCGGGTGTGAAATTCTCATATGCCTACTAAGCGTTCCAGTTCCCCCAAATTTCCTCCAGTCAAATGTTTAAATGAATCTTTACAAATTTTTCATCTCACTCTATCAGAACCTTCAATTAATTCAAAAAAATTCCAAACCTTACTTCTTTTTCTACGATTAGTCGTCGGAGCCGTAGGTGGTCTACCACTAGTGCCACGACCACCACCCCTTGTACCAACTCCAACACTACCTACCCCAGCACTAGGTGCACTAGTAGGTGTAGCAGATATCTCTTCTTCAATTCCTATTTCATTATCTTCTATTACATAATCTTCTTGTAATTGATCATAATCTATATTTTCATTAGACGATGTTTCAGAGGAACAATAGATATTGGGCTATTACTACCAGATGCTGAAGAATTACCTCTACTTTTACTCCCCTACCAGTAACTTTTCTACACGTTTTTTTAGCAGCACTAAACATATTGTGAAATTTAAGGAATAAATAAGCTCAAAATAAATATGCAATTAAAATATTAATAAGAGAAAGAGTTGGAGGGAGTGCACCGAATTGGAGCACTTGGTTATGCAATTCCGAATTTTCGATGTTACCACGAACAAACGTCAAGCCAATATTCCAACTTGAAGTTCAAAACCCGAATGATAAACTACTATAATTGAATTTCAATTATTCAACAAAAATGAGCCAAATAAATTCGAAGATGAAATGAGAAATTATTAAGACTTGAAGTTGAAGACTTGAAGTCTTGAACTAGATAATTAGAGAATAGGTGAATGAGAAAATTTGAGATTGAGATGAGAATTTTGAGTGAGAAATGAAGATGGGGGGGGGGTATTTATAGATTTACATAAGGCTACATTTGTAAATTAAAAATGTGTTAAAAATTTAAAAACAAAATGGCCAAAACTTAAATAGATCCGTTGGCCAACGGATTTTTTTGATTATAGTCATTTGGGGTGGGCCCCATATATCTGAATTTAAAAAAAAAATGACCGTTGAACCGTGCCGGGCCGGGCCGGTTTACCCGTTAAGGGTACTGTTTTGCCAGACCGGGCCTACCCGGTTCCGGTTAACCGTTCACAAAAAAATCCCGGAACTAACCCCTACCCCATGATAACCCAGCCCACCCGACCCCTTTTCTACCGGTCCGGGCCGGTTCCGGTTTCTATCGGTCTGGGCCGGTCCGGAACCGGTCCAACCCGGCCCGTTTAACAGGTTTAGCTAAAGTTGTTTAAAAAGTAGGTACAAATTAACCTCGAAACTCACCCGAGGCCCCTGGGACCTCAACCAAAAGCACCAACACTTCCTATAACCTTATTCAAACTTGTTCCAATCATCAAAATACGTCCATAAACACAAAAATTATCAATTTAAAACGGATTCGAGCCTAAATTTATCAAATTATTCCAAAACTCACATTCGATCCGAAACCTAACTAAATGACGTCCGAATGACCTAAAATTTAACGGACAAGTCCAAAATCACCTAACGAAGCTACTGCAACTGTCGAAATTCTATTCTGACTCCCGGATCAAAATCTCACCTATCGATCGTATTTTCAAAAATTTCAAACTTCGGCATTTCAAGCCTAATTGAGCTACAGACCTCCAAAATATATTCTAAATGCGCTCTCAACCCCGAAATCACCTAACGGAGCTAATGGAACCATCATATTTCCGTTCCGAGGTCGTCTTAACACTGTTCCGAATACGTGTTATTTTTTAACTATAAAGCTCTCACTTATGGAATAAGTGTCCCAAAACACTGTAAATTATAGAACCAAACCTCCCCGCTAACTACAATAGCAGAAATGAACTTAGGGGAACAGTTAAATTGGGGATCAGGGCGTAAATTTCAAAAATAACCGGCCGGGTCGTTACATGGCTCCCATTTGGTTGTGATTTGATGAGTTATCTTGGAGGAACCATTTTCATCAACACGAAGTATTCAGTGGTTTTGGAGATGGTGTTGAAAGAATTGGTAAGTTCTTTTTTGTTGTTAAAGAGATTATTGCTTCTGGTTAACCAGATGTGACAAGAGCAGAAGAGGATGATGTTTTCCCAGAGAAGGATGCTATTAAAAGACTTATTCCTAATTGAATTCCAAGATGATGGCCACTAATGAATAGAGAAGCTTGTTCTCTGCTGTCTATTTTCATTAGAGGATTTGAAGAGGAGGTCATTCCAAAAAAGTATTGCATCACTCAAAGTAGATATGGTCAATTATATCTTGACCATTGTTGCAGTAAGAGCAGTAAGGATTACAATTTACCCCTATTATGTGGAGGTAACTCTTTGTGTGAAGTCTCATATAGGTAAGGAGCCATATTAAGTTTTTTTATTTTATTGAGAGCTTAGATATTCCATATCCACATGAAGGAACCTTCTATCAAGGTTGTTGGCTGCCTTACTTAGGAAAGAGTAAGTAGAACTGTTTGAAAAATGGCCACTGGAAGTTAAGCCCCATCTGAGGGTGTCCTCCTTTGTAGGATTTGGGGGATTGAAGACAGAGTTTTGCAAGTTTGGGATGCTGGGAGAGGGGAGGGAGGGGGAAGATCCACTATTAATGTGGATGTCCCAAGCCCCTAAATATGTAGACTGGGTTAACTTTGGCATTTAGGTCATTCTGAGTTAGAGGGCCCTCAATCAATTCCCTAACTGCTAGATGGTTGGGAATCCAGATGTTATTAAAAAAACTTACCTTATTTCCATTGTAAACTACCCATCTGCTTGCTTTTCAGCAAGTTTCCCAACTCTTTAGAATGCACTGACAAGTAGGAGACTTGGGGTACCTAGGATATCTAGAGGTTATAGTTACCCTCTGAGTGTGGCTCATGTTGCAGTGCTTATGAATGAGTATTATTTCCCATAAGTTATTGGTATTTTGGTAAGTCCCCTAGCCAAGATTTGTGAGAGTTGCTTTGTTCTTAGGGTCAACTTTTTGGAACTTTAATCCTCCATCAAACTTCTTTTTAGTGTCCGTATCCCACTTGATTAGGTGCAGTTTTTTCTTTTCTGGGGTACAATTTGTTTGGTAACTTTGGTGGGCAGATTGTTATATTGCATGACATGACTAGGGGTATGCATTCGATTTATCAATTCAATTTTGACCCTTATCGATAATTACTTATGGATTATCGATTTGTACATATTCTTATCGTTATCGTTTCAATACGGTTTCGATTGTTTCAATTTTAATTTATCGATTTTAAGGGCTTATCGATTAACTTATCGATTACACCAATAAAAAAATTTGCGGGATTCAACAAAAAGTATATTGCTATGATGACTACATAATATGGCTACAATATTTCGATTTCGAATGTAGAAACTTACCCAATATACATAATTAATACCAAATACACCATTACATGTGATGGAATGTCAAAGTGGTGAACCACTAAAACTAACTTTTAACAAATAAGCAGCACAAAGTATTGGTTCACATTTCTTGTTTCGCAAAAGAAGCAGATAGCAGTAGATTGCCATTTTATGATCAAGCCAGTATGTATTGCCACAACTTCATCGCTTCAAATGACCAACTACTGGATAACCTTATAAATCACTTCGAGGCTCCAAAATTAATCACACCAGCGACAAGGAGTGAATGATTTAAAAACTGCATCTTGAGGGGCTCGTTTGAACTAACTTGTTCCTCTAGAGTATTTTTGAATTTTAAAGTGTGCATACACTTTATAACTATAACCATGTTCTCGTATAGTTAGCACACGAGAATTTGAAGCTTACCTAATGCAAAGTGTATCATCAGTAATACTAGCCATATTCATATGGGACAGAAGTATCCTATGTAAGACGCAATTAAAATCTAGCTACTACCGTTATTTTCCAACTTCTATAGTAGTAATACAAAAGTATATAGGAGTATAAAAACAACCCATTTTCTAGAAAAATAGAAACGGTATTGACAAGAGCCATTGAGTCCATCTGCAAATAGGCAGCAAATAAATAATCAACCTTCAAGTTATTAAAAAGAAAAATATTAAGAACTTTTTAATACATCACATTTTTACAAGCATATTATTTAAAAAGGAGAACTTACGCAGCAACTATCAAACTTTAGCAAACATAGTCAGTGAAAGCTTGTTTGCCAAGATTAGTAGATCTAATAAGAATATATATTAACAAGTCAAAAAAATAATATATTATTTAACTATCTTAAGCAATACATTAAAATGAATTAAAATGTACATACCTTCCTCGAGTGTCTCGAGAAAATCTAAATTTTCCTCAATATTTACATGAAGCGATTCACTCCGAAGCCAATCTTGAAGGCACACTAGAGTTTTAACCAATTTAGGAGCTAACGAACTCCTAAATTGGTCACGAATACGCCCTCCAGCACTAAATGCACTTTCAGATGCCACACTTGAAATAGGAACAACAAACACATCTCAAGTCATCTTAGCAAGAATAGGAAATCTAGGTGAATTCACCTTCCACCAAGCTAAGATATCAAAGTCCGATCTTTCATTTTCACGATCTTCTGCAAGATACTTTTCCAATTCTATTTTATAATCTACGCCTCCACTTGCAACTTTATTTTCTTTATTTCATCTAAAAGTTCATCTGAAACAGGAGTTGAAGTTTTCATTATGCTAAATGAAGAGCTTGGCAACAAGGTAGAAATTTTACCACCTGATATCTTTTGAAACCGACTTAGAGACATACTCACAAAACAATGAACTTATATAAGTATGAACCTCTTTTTCAATAATTGTTCCTTCATCTCCAAACATCTTCTTAAGTACAAAACTAACGTTGGTAAACTTGTAGCGATGATCCAAAACACAAGCAATGAAAATCATTTTGTTTATTTTTGTTGGTTCAGCCCAATACTTCTCAAAAAATTTTCACATACTTGATGCCATCTCGCTAAAAAATAGATCTTCAATTGTTATTAATCGATTTAAGTAAACAACAACTTGACCAATTTCAAGAAAATAGGAATTCAATGTTACATAAAGTGATCCAGACACCTTCAAAGTGAGATTATAAAATATTTCAAGAAATTGTGCAATTTTGTTTACATTTTCCCAATCAGTTCTTGTAAGCAAACCTATAGGTTTTCCATCCGAAATAGCATCAAACATAAGATATCGTGACAAGCCGGTATCACGATCAGAATATTCTTTAATTGCACGCTCAAATTCAATAGCCCTGCTCAATATCATGTAAGTGGAATTCCACCATGTAGGAACATCTAAGCATAAAGACTTCTTGATAATATTTTTACTTTCACAACATTCCTGAAACTTCCTCAACCTAACATGAGACTGTCTAATATATCTGAGTGCACATCTAACACGAGCAATAGAAATACCTGACTCTTTTAAACCAGAGCCATGCATCTCAGGTGAAGGTATTGACTATTCAGGGAATTGGTTCCCCAATCATCTAATTTGTCGGATAACTTCTCCACGGTCACATAATTTGAACTAGCATTGTCAACTATGACAGTGAAAATCTTTTGCAAATCCCACTCACACAAATAATCAATAATACACCTTGTCATATCTTCACCTTTATGACTAGTAATTAGAGAAGAGTTAATAATTCTTTTATGCATAATCCATTCACTATTAATCCAATAGGTTGTGATGCACATATAGTTAATTTTTTTGAATAAAAGTTCATGTATCAGTGGTAAGACTTACTTGTTGACTTGTTCCTTTAAAAATATTCATTAATTTATTTTTTTCACATTAAAAAGAGCAAAATAATCCCGTGTAACAGTTGTACGGGAAGGAATATGAAAACAAGGTTGTGCCACTTTCATAAAGTTTCTAAAGCCTTCCTTCTCAACAAAACTAAATAGAAGTTCATCAACAATCACCATACGACACAAAGACATCCTACACTCTTCATGATCAAATTTTCATGGAATAAGATCACCTTTATTCCCCCGACACTGTTTCATATGATAATAGTTTTTGACCTTTTCAACTTTATAAGGATTCCTTGTACATTTACTGATATGACTATTCATTTGTGTCGTACTTTTGCCTTTTGTCTCAAAATATTCTTGTCCACAAAATCTACATGCATATTTATTATTTCCTTTAGCATCAATTTTTTCTTCAAAAAAATTCCATGCCCGAGATCGTTTTTTCCTTTGGTTTGCAATTGTCGGGTGAGTAGTTGCAGCAGTAAACTCAAAAACTCTATTTTTTCATCAACCACTTGATCAATTTTATCATTTTCAGCCATATGAAGTGAATGAAAAATGTAACTTACAGTCTTAAATGAGTTGAATGAAGCAAAGGTGTAAGGCAAGACGAAGTCAGTACTCCTCGCTCTTGACCTAAAACTTGTGGCCGAAAAGATTAAATAAGTTCCTTACCAAATCAGCAGCAAATTAATAACTCTAGAAGAAGATCCTTGGTGGTGCCTGGTAATTTGTGAAAAAACTTACAATTTTGTAAGTTCTTCAGAGCTCGAGATGAAGCAGGTAGATCTCCAATGAACTTGTTGTGTGACAGATCCCCATTGAAACAAATTTCTATAGTAAAATTTTCTTGCCAAGGTCAATTTCTTCACTACTTTAACCTTATACTGAATTGTCTTATGCAACCTTGACCTCATCTATTTGTTTATAGAAAGTACCTCCTGATTTTGGATACATAATATGCAGGTATTCTAAATATGGCAATGCAAACGACATATATAAACAATAGAATTCAAGACATGTCACACTAATTACAAACTTGAATCTTGAGCAGAGATCTCGCTATAAATTAAATATGGCAATGCAAACGGCATTAACAATGAAAAGATTTACACAAAAAAAATTTCCCACAAAAAGATAACCTAACAGAAAAGAAAAGGTTGAAGAAAGAAATTAGGATACCAAAAATGATGATAATCAACGGTGACTAACTTTCTGACAGAACAGATCTCGGTTAACTGGTGGTGAGTAGCGATAGAATAAAGCTAAGTCCTAGGTTTATACTTTGAAATAAAATGCTGAAGACTGAAAACTGAAGAGAAGCGACGCTGATCGCTGAAGAAGGGAGGAAACAATAATAGGGTTAAGTGATTAGCTTATGGAATGAAGTGAAGGAAATGGTAGTAATTAGTATTATAGAATAAGTATATATTTGTCTTTTTGGTATATCTTATTGGTTTATGGATCAAACAATAATCGAAGAGGACAAAATCGAAATTGAAATCGATAAGGACAATTTTGAAATCGATAAATCGATAAACCGATATCGATAAACTAATAACAAGATAATCAATTCGATTTATTGATAAAACGATTCAATTGCACACCCCTAGACATGACTAGGAACGTTATGTAAGGATGTCTTGGCCAGCACAGTTCTACCAGCCATACTTAGGCAGTTTGTTTTTCATCCAACCAACTTGGATTGCTGTTATCAATTATGAATTGAAAGTCAGCACTAGTTGAGTTTTTTGTGAAAACTGGGAAAACCAAGTATTTTCTAAAGGATGTGGTGGCTCGAACAGACAGTGAGTTGGTGAGGTTCTTTAGAGAGTCCTGGGATGTATTAGAGGAGAAGAGAACTATGGACCTCGTAAGGTTTATTTTCTAGCTTGACTAATCATTGAAATTCTGAAGAATAGAGATGATGGTATTGCAGTTTCTGTAGTTTGCTTTAGCAAAGAGGGTGAGATCATATGCAAAGAAGAGGTGAGATATCATAGGGCTAGATCTGCTGATACTTATGGGTTGCCATAGATTGTCTAGGACAGCATTATCAATGGACCTGGATAATCTTTCCATACACAGTATAAAAAGGTAGAGAGATATTGGGTCTCCCTGCCTTATGCCTTTAGTAGGCTTGAACGATTTATTTTTTTCACCATTAACAAAAATGGAGATGGAGAAAGAACTGCTTCAGAACATAATGAGTTTGGACAAGCCTCGAAGGAAATTAAAAGCATGAATGGTGTCTCTTATAAAGGATCACTCCAGCCTGTCAAAGGCTTTTTCGAGATCATTTTTGAGGATCACATTGCCATGATTTCCTTTTATTTTTCTAAAGTGAGTGATGTATTTTCGGACAATGATGACATTGTCACATGCTTTCCTATTGGATAGGAAACTGGCTTGGCTAGGACCAATAATATAAGGCAAAAACGGTTTAATTTTGTTGACAATAATCTTAGTGGTGGTCTTGTATATTGTGTTATACAGACTAATTGGCCTAAAGTTTTTCAGCATTGATGCTTGAGGACATTTTGGGATGAGTCATAACAGGGTTTGGTTCATACTTTCATTCATGGAGCTAGAGGAAAATCACTTATTACAACAATATGTGACAGAGTTTTCCACTATGTCCTAGTATTTATGATGGAAAAAGGGTAGATGCCATCAGAGCCAAGAAATTTGAAGGGCTTATGGGAGAAGATTGCCCTTTTATCTCACCTAACTCTAGATGTCTGTCTAGAGTGTCTCCTTGGGAGTTAGACAGAGTGTGGGACATGGTGAGATGATTGGTGGTGGCCATTAGGGCTTGGGAGTGGGAGGATGTGTAGAGATCCGTGAAGAAGACCATTATGGCTATTTGGATATCACGCTGATCATGGAGCTAATTTCTATTCTCTTCTTTAAGAAAGGGGATTGTGTTCCTTCTTCTTCTATTAAAGGTATGGGCGTGGAAGAATCTTGTGCTAGCATCACCCTCGTTGAGCTAGTTAATCCTATATTTGAGCTTCCAGAAATCCTCTTCATTTTTAGGATTAGGTTTAGCTCACTAGCCAGATTGGTTTCTAGGTTTAGCAAATAGCTACTAAATTGGTAGTTAGAGGATCTCTGGATTCTTGAAATTCTATCAAGAATTGTTCTCTTATGATGGAAGATGTTACCAAAGGTGTCCCGGTTCCATTTAGTAACATTTTTTTAAAAGAATCAGTGGATTGGAGGATAGTGGAATGGTCAGAGAAAACCTTATTGATGATGTTAGGGAAGGATTGGTGGCTAACCCATATTGACTTAAATCTAAAGAGACTAGTTAGGTTGTTGGAGGATGGCCCTACCAGGCTAACTTGGATGGGGCAACAATGAGAGTGGATCTTAGGAAGGTGCAAAACAGTAGCCCCAGGGTACTGTTTGATCCAACTTTCATTTGCAAAGCATCTATATATTTTTTCCAAGATAAGAGGGCCCTGTTATTGTATCTTTATTTGACCATGTGTATTTACTCCCTTTGTAACCTAGATATAGGAGATTGAATTCATTTATACAGTTCCAAAATATGTTACTATGACTAGAGGTTATGGGATTGCCCCCAAATTTATCCCTAGCCATTAAGACTTCATTGGAGTCTCCTTCCACAAATCAGTTGTTTGTGAGATTTTTGGAGATTGAAATTAAGTTCTCCGACATAATTTCCTATTGGCTAGAATTTTACTTGCGTAGATTGTAGAGAAAAGCCATGGAATGATTAGGAAGTACCTTCACCATTGGATGTATACCTTGGGGAGTGGTAGTCACCTCTTTAACACTCACACAGTCCTATTTCCACATAAATACACCCCCCCAAACAGGCCTATAGTTGGTGACTAGATAATCATGTCAAACTGGAGCTCCTATTCCAACTTCTTGTGATAAACCATTTCGGTTTCAAGAAGGACGAGCATGGTCGGCGTGTGCATCTTCACCATTTCCATACCATGCCGCTTGAACTCAACATTGTTATCACCCCTAACATTCCATATGATGTAATTCATTGGTGGGGATTGGTGGTGGAGATTCTCCTGAGGGTCCCGTGTTCCTTGCGGACACCTCGATGGATACAGAGGGGTTTTCTTCTCGAGACTCAAGACTTGGATCAGTTTCAGTATAAGCTTGATGGGACTGTAAGTTTGGAGGGACACTAAGCTCATTCCGCACTTGACCATCACTTGGGACTGAGGTTTCATAGATCACTGCTTGTTTATGGTTTCCTATTATGGCAGGGGTTTCAATTGATATTTTCAGGGGAACTTGGATGCAAATGCGAGCATAGTCAATTTTCAATAACTTACCTAGCTTTATTCCCACTCTTTCAAAAATGCCTTTATCATAGAACTTTGTTGGCAATTGTGGGAGGCAAATCGAGATGGCAGTAGATAAAATGGTAGCCTCTTGTGGGACAAACTTTGGTTCCCGTTTTTGCACTAACATGAAGTTTCCTGAGATGAACCATTGTCCTAGGTGAAAGTCTTAACCATATTCTCTTCTAAGCTGAATTTGGTTATAAAGAAGTCCCATCTTAGATCAATAAGAATTAAATGTTTGGATGGTTTTCATAGTTCAATCAGTTTAGAGCAAAGATAGTAGTGCACCATTTTTCATCTAAAGATCTTGATGATTACGAAGTAGCGCCACAGGAGGTAGAGGAATTGTTTATCATCCTGGCAAAGAGGGATTTGGCCTTTATTTTTTTTCCCTTTATCCTTCTCTAAATTCGTGGGAATGTCATTTTCGTAATGTTCGGTTTGTTGGGTTGCTGGTTTGTCTAAAAGCATTTCTTTGTAGGAGTGGGTTGGTTGAAGCATTTCAACATCCATTTGATTGTGTTTGTCCGGAGGTTCTATCGGGATATGTATTGTGAACAAGGAAAGGTCCATGTTACGAAAGTGAAAGAGTTAGAGAGAAATTGAAAGCTTAATTTGGTGCATGTTGATGCATCTTATGTTCCTCAAAAATTGTTTAGATTCAAATAATTTGTACTAAATCATACATTGTTTCATTACAACTTACAGACTTACATGTAAAAAAAAAAGGAGTATTAATTAAATATTTACAAATAACAATGTAGTAAAGACTCAAATGTAAATTTTTTTCCTTAGTTATATTTGATAATTTATTTAGTTTTCGTGAATTCAATTTGTAGTTTTGTACTTTTGCGTCCTCAACATTATAGTAGCCCTCGGTTCTCCTCTGCCATTTTGATGACAAAAACTCTCTCTCTCTATATCTTCCTCTATCGGTATTCACGGCTCCGCTTTGTTTTGATCTTCAAAAGCTAAGCTAGGGTTTTTGCTTCCAAATACTTGAAAAAGCCCTCACCTCTCCGTCCTCCATCTCGAATCTCTAGATTCAATTTTAGGGTTTACAGATCTGTTCGACGCCTGCTGTGTAGCTCGCCGTTTATCTGATTCGAATATGTTTTGGAAGCTTCCAGTTCTATCCTCTTGTTCTCCAGTATGTTTCTGGATCCATCTCTATCTACTGTTCAAATAGATTGAGCTAATAGAGTTTTATCGACTCAATTTTTTTTATTTTTTTATTTTCCGTTATATTTTGCTCGTAAAGTTACTTCTTGTGGTCGTTTAACTTTGTTTTGCTTGTCATAATTAGTTAATGACACTTTAGTTTTGAGCTAAATTTCATTTGATTTAATAATTTGGCTCACCTGGAACAAAAAGTGAATTCAAACGTGAGTAAATCGTGATAGTATTGCATGTTAATTGAATTCACGATGATAACTATCAAATCTTACAAAACAAAAAAATAAAAAAATAAAATCAATGAAAAGAGATAAGAAAGTTTTAAAAGGGACGAACTTTGGTAAAAGTGAAGATCTATGCGATTTATAACGGTTTTTTAGTTGGAGTACTTTCGGATTGCTGAATCTTTTTATAGCTGTAAGCACCATCTGCTGGCTGGAGTATTCCGTAATGTAATTATATGGTACTCCTAGTATTTTATGTACATCTCTTTCTTGCATAACCTGGTGTTGCATTATTCTTATTCCGACATTGACTAAGCCTAGCTTGCGCTGTAAATACTGTTCAATGAAGCTGTTACCTCAATGCAGTCTGTGTTTGTTTGCTCTTTCTGTTGACTTTCTTTCCACCCAGGTGAGCACTCTTGCTTATGATAAGACTTGTTTTTCCCTTGGAATTCTAGGTTGAAGCAGTATTAGACAAGGAAAACTTCACTTTGGAAGAGCTGCTTGATGAAGAAGAGATCATCCAAGAATGCAAAGCTTTGAACAGTCGTCTCATAAATTTGTAAAATTTCTCCCATTTCAAACTATATAGATGCTTTTAATTTAGCATGCCCCCAGGAAAGAATGTAGTTCCTGACTAATTGTTTATTAGTTCAGCTATAAATTCTGAAGTTCACAGTAAGATGGTTATCATTTTCGTTTTTCAGTTTGAGAGAGAGGACCCAGGTTGAGCAGTTGCTGCACTACATTATTGAAGAGCCTTCCGAGGATGCGGATAGCAAACGAACATTTAAGTAAGTTTCTAGGACATGACCTCGCTTTAACTGTTATGTCAGTAGTTGTATTTGCAAGTGTCTGCAGTTTCTTAAATATAGTAATTTAGCAATACTTTTTCCTTGGTTTTAATGTTGTTTCACCTTCTAGGTTCCCTTTCATTGCCTGTGAGATATTTACCTGTGAAATTGATGTCATCCTTAAGACCTTAGTGGATGATGAAGAGGTATTGTATTCAGAAGATGCAGTCACGATAATTTAAGTAAGAAATGAAGTTCTCTTGCTCTGATGTTTCAATCGTCTCTCTGTCTTGCTGCAGCTAATGAATTTGCTCTTTTCCTTTTTGGAACCAAGTCGTCCGCATAGCGCCTTGCTGGCTGGGTATTTTAGTAAGGTAAAATTTGACTCATCCAGACAAAATACCTTGGTCTTAGTTGTTGAATCATTTTTTTTGGGTCTAAAACAAGTTGCTTTATGTAGTTCTTGCTGCATTGTAGGTGGTGATATGCCTTATGGTGCGGAAGACTGTTCCACTTATGAATTATGTTCAGGTTTGCCTAGTATTTTTATTGCACATTATGAATTGTACAAGCTATTGGCACACTCCCATTTCTTCTTCTAATATAATTTTTTTTCCATCTGTCGGACTTTTTCTGTTCCATCTTGAGCTTAAGCCGTTGCTTCATTTTCCAAATTCCAACTCATCCTATATTCCGGAAGCCTACAATTTCTAATACTAAAGCTGCATAACTCATTCGCATTATTTGGAAGCTTGTGCTTCGCTGCTTGGCATTTACCTTCTTTTGATGAAAGTTGAACTAAGTTACGCTGGGAAAGGGTCCGGAATCTTCATTATGTTTTTTAACGAAGTTGTCTGAATCTGTTGAGGAAGTTGATATTGATGTGTATTCTTGCAAATCTACTTAATCCGGGTTAATGGGTGGTGAAGCTTGGAGGATATTGAGTTCATCACATGTTTAAACTGTTTATTGAACACAGAGCTCGCTAATGTAAGAAAGTTTGCCTCAGGCATCTTGTTTTTGGGCGGGAATTAGTGCTTAAGATCCATAATTAGGCCATTCCATTTGCAACCTCTGCATAGAAATTGATTTAATGCATATTGGATTACTTTGAAATGTGTAAATGCTTTGTTTAAATGCATTTTGTCCCCCCTTTTCCTCTTAAGAACTTGGTGTTTATTTATTTTTTGTTGTAGGCCCATCATGATGTTTTTCAACAGATGGTGGATTTGATTGGTATAACATCCATAATGGAGGTTAGTAAGCTTGGTTTTCATTCTACCATCTGACGCAATCATTAATAAAGTCAAATCGTGATGGTTGATCTAGCGAAGACACTCTTTTCCTCTATATAAGTCCTTTCTTTGTAGGTTTTGGTGCGACTTGTAGGAGCTGATGATCATATGTACCCCAGTACTATGGATATGATGCAATGGTTGGCTGACAGCAGCTTACTAGAAATGATAGTGGACAAATTGAGCCCCTCTGTAAGTAAAAAATTACATGATTTTATGTCAGTTCAATGTGCTGGTGGTTGTGGATGTATATACTAGTGAAAAATGTTTACAGAGTATTCTAGTATTGGGTGTGTCTTTTCCAGAGTATTATATGATCATGAGTATTATCGTAGTGCCTTTATCAATCATCCATCCAACCATACTTTACCTGGTTTAAATGCTTAGGCTGTTGGTTATTCAGCGGTGCGCAGAGTCTAATGGCCTTTTGGTTTTAGTAGCAGAAGGATCTTAGATGTTTTTCAGTAGTTGATAGGAATACCTGTTACCATACCACTGAACTATTGGGCCAAAGCCCCTCCAATTATGAATGCATGTCCTTGTTGCTCCACCTTAATTGTTTGACTGGAAAATTTATTTTTTCTTTTATCATTCTTAGTTCTTGGTAATAGTTCATATATTTCTAAGTTTAGTGTGGAAGCACTTTGTGACTTGGTCTTTTACGGAATGACGATCTGAAGTTTGAATCTCGTGATATATTGTTATTGCCCCTTTAGAGTTCTCCCGAAGTACATGCTAATGCAGCAGAAGCACTATGTGCAATAACCAGAAACACACCATCCGCCCTGGCCACCAAACTATCCAGCCCAAGGTTTGTGGGACTTTTTTTTAATACTTGGAAGTTGATATGTGTCTTGTGGATATCTTTTCTATATATTGTAAGTTGAATTCATTAATCTCTGCAACTTTTCCTGGATGCAGTTTTGTAGCCAGGATATTTGGTCATGCCCTCGAAGACTCACATTTGAAGTCCTCCCTTGTCCATTCGTTGTCTGTCTGCATATCTCTGCTTGATCCTAAACGATCAATTCCATCAACTATGATGTATTCTTTCCGGAACCAGCAGGTTTATGAGTCTCCCGTGCATGCCAATCCTGACACTATTGATGCAATGCTTCCTAAACTTAGTAAGTTTTGGTGATTGTGGAAGTTCGTACGGTTTTGAGTTATTGAATACTTGTTTGACTGTGTCCTACCATTTAGAGGTCAATTTCAAGTTCTGTATTAGAGACCAGCTGGTAAAGAATTGTAAAAAATGCAATGCCTCTACAAAGTGATTCTGTACTGCCACCTGGCAGAAGGAAGAAAAAAATTACTAGCTACTTGTATTTGTTAATTTCTTATATTTGAATCTAATCTTGAATAGTATAATAAACTTCGCATCATTTATGGCACAGGTGGCTTGCTTGAGCTGTTGAATGTGTCATCTGATGAGAAGATTCTGCCAACAACATATGGAGAACTCAGGCCGCCTCTAGGAAAGCATCGCTTAAAGGTTTGTCTTGGTTACGTTCTTGGAACAAACTGGGATGGCTTCTATTATTTCTTTACATTTGATTCGTTTTCCCCCAGGAGGATATGCGAAGAGAGAACTTCACTATTATGATGTTTCCTCTTTTTGTCAAGGGAGCTAATATTTTTATCTTCTCTTGCAAAGGAGTTGTACATCTTGTGTATGTTGCACTGATGACAACTTGTCATATTTTTATCAGGTTCTAGTACTTGGGATATTAGGCTTTGAATAAGTACATCCAATTCTTGAATGCTTGCAGCATTGGTGTCTGTGGTCTATTGAGTTAGTAATCTTGTCCAATTCTTTTGATCTCATCGTAGAAGTGTCGTATCTTCCTTGTAGATTGTTGAATTCATTTCTGTGCTACTGAAAACTGGCAATGAAGTTGCGGAGAAAGAATTGATTAGCTCCGGAACAATTGAAAGGGTCCTGAATCTCTTTTTTGAGTAAGATTTTATGTCAATGTACCTGGATTCTTTACCTTATAAATTGTTTGGACTGAACGTTCTTACATCTGTATTCTTGAATTTTTTAAAATCAATTTCTTGTTTGACATTCTTACTATTTACTTAATTCCTGTCTAGGTACCCTTATAACAATGCGTTGCATCATCATGTTGAGAGTATAATTTACTCATGCTTGGAAAGCAAGAACATTGCAATCGTCGACCATCTTTTTGAAGAGTGCAATTTGATTGGGAAAATTATTCAAACAGATAAACAGCCTACAGTTTCTGGTGAAGAAAATCAGGTTAATCTTTGTGAAGCAACAAAATCCTTTGATATGTCTGTTTAATTTTGAACAGTGCAGTTTTAATGCTGGTAATGACTCATGTAAGTGTTTAATGGTGTTTTTAACTTATGCAGCCCACCATACCAGCTACTGGGAGACGAGCACCCCGATTAGGTAACATAGGGCATATAACTAGGATTTCTAACAAACTCGTTCAGTTGGCAAACAATGATAACTGCATTCGACCACATCTCGAGGTTCGTCATATATAATTTGGTTGCTTGATATGCTTCTCTAAACCTAGGTCCCGAGTCTTTGTCTGAATTAATTATTACTGAAGCTTTATGTTAAAATTTACTGTGTTTCCTTTAAGATAACATTCTTTTTGGAAACTTCACGAAGGCCACTGGAAAATTTTAACAAACAATTACTTGCCTTTCCGCACTTCAGAAATTCTTTAAAAAATTGTGCACTGAAACTTGGTTCCTTTTTGACAAATTTGGTGACTGCATTGACATATATTCTGCTGTGCATGGCAATAGAAATAGTATGAATGATCTGTTACCCAAAATTTCCTTTTCATGAATCAATAATCACTCCTCATGGGGGCAGAGTTTATTTCGAGATGGCCTTTGGTATTGATATGTTGATTCTCTTGGCCTTTGGTATTGATATTGTTGATTCTCTCTGGTATCGTGCTACTGATTTGTTGATATTGGTATCGTCTCTTAATAATGATATTGCTGTTCTCACTTGTTTTTCTGCACTCTGTACTCCAGAAGAATATGGAATGGAGGGATTGGCATACTACTGTTTTACTGGAGCGTAATACAATAGAAAATGTCTATCGCTGGGCTTGTGGGTAAGGTTCTTCTCTTTTTCTGATTCTGCTACTTGATTGCCAATATGAAATCAACCATAATGGTTGTCTGCATTATACTTTAAGATCTGAAGCTGGACAATTATTTTACTGAAGCTACTGCTTGGAACAGTTTCTTAGATTTCATATATATGTTAAATGATGCCCCGGTACAGTAGTAGTGCAGAATGGAAAAGTAATTGGGTATGCACAAATGAAGTTTGAAAGTATCGGATACTTCAAGCAAGTCATTCATTATAGTGTTGGTGTTGGTGGCCTAACAAGCCCTGCAATCCCTGTCCGTAATTCCTTCTCCGCAAGTTTTTGAATATTCAAATATGACGAGGAAGTAGAAAATGGGGAAAAGAGAATGTGGGTGGGTGGGATAAGCTATATATGTTAAATGATGCCCCGGTACAGTAGTAGTGCAGAATGGAAAAGTAATTGGGTATGCACAAATGAAGTTTGAAAGTATCGGATACTTCAAGCAAGTCATTCATTATAGTGTTGGTGTTGGTGGCCTAACAAGCCCTGCAATCCCTGTCCGTAATTCCTTCTCCGCAAGTTTTTGAATATTCAAATATGACGAGGAAGTAGAAAATGGGGAAAAGAGAATGTGGGTGGGTGGGATAAGCTAGGAATAATGGAAAGCTCATGCTTTTGCTTGCAACAATCTGACACAATATACTTGTTCATTGTTGTGATCTAGTGTCTAAGATGTCTCGGTATTAGATGAAACAAATTCTAAGGGAAATTCGTTATGAAATTGTCAAGAGAGGCTTGCAGAATTTCATTGGGATAAACATGGATTTGAAGAACTGTTTAAGACGAGTGTGGAGGTCTAAGGGTGGTTTCGAAAAGTTCTTTTGGAGGCAAAGACATTTTTATGTTTATTAGCTCATTCCTTTTCTGCTCTGCTGCTTTTCCAAAAAATAATGAGTTTATGACTTCATGTTAATGTCCTTTGTTTGTATGACCAGGCGACCAACTGCATTGCACGACAGAACACGGGAGAGCGATGAGGAAGATGTTCATGACAGAGACTATGATGTAGCCGCTTTAGCAAATAATCTGAGTCAAGCATTCCGCTACACCATATATGATAATGATGATGCTGAAGAGGTAAATTTCTTTCGTTTTTGGGAGGGGAAGTTTGGGACGATGTGGTAGAGGGTGAGGTTCTGCATGCAAAAAGAAGAAAAACGAGGAACGTGCAAGCTCATTAACATTTTTGAATTGCAACCCCATATCGACCGTTGGTTGTGGGGAGACTTTCAGTATCATCTCACTCAGGTCTTTCTTGCATTTTCCAGGGGCGTGGAGCTCTTGATCGAGATGATGAGGTAATACTTTCATATCCCTGATTAATTCATCTTCCTTGTTGTATATATTACCGGTCATTATTGCATTTGTTATTTGTTATCGCTTGCCATGGTATTCATCAGAGTCGTATGTTCATGTCTTTGTAGGATGTTTATTTTGATGATGAGTCTGCTGAAGTGGTGATATCATCCCTTAGGTTGGCAGATGACCAGGGGAGGTGAGTTCAAGTTCTCATGTTCTGAAGGAAATTTTGTCTAGGAGTCACTTGAGCACATATGATTCTAGCAAAGGAAGTGGAAAAAAAAAGAATACAGATAACAAGAAAGAGATGTGTTCCTTTCCAATTATTTGACTTAATGAGTTTTTTAATTTTTTTGGTGTCTTCCAGTGTTAAAAAATGAAGAGTTCGCATGAAAACATGGCTCCACTAACATGAGCTCATAACACCACCTAAAATCAGGAAAACAGACATACATCTCTTATAGATGGCATGTAAAACGACCTAACATACTGTAGGCTTTACAAGATCTCCACCATATTTGTTTAAAATTTACTGGAGTTTAAGCAATAAGGTAATACATCTCAGTTTTATCTGTTAGGACTTATCACTGTTTGTATAACAGCATCTTTTCTTTTTCTCCCGCCTTTCAACTTCTGCAGCAGTTTGTTCACAAATTCAAACTGGTTTGCATTCCAAGATGATAGAATTGGTGATGCTTCAATGAGTACCTCACCTACTGATGTGATGGAGGATATTAATCTCAATGGAACGTCAAATAGTAGTAACAGCAATAGTGATGATGAAGTGGTAGTTGGAGAAGAGGATGAATTGGCTGAGAGCAAAAATTCTAATGCAACACCCAGTTCTAGTTCAAACACGTTTAATGGGCTAAGTGGAGCCAATTCCGGTAATAATGGAGACTTCAATCAACAGAATGAGAAAGCAGTCGCCTCAGCTGACACGACTCCGTTCCATTTTGAGACGTCAGGCAGTGATGACCCCTTTGGAGACAGGTCTCTACCTGAATGGGTAGCATGGGGAGATGTCCCAAATATTCAAGTTGGTGGATCCCGTGTGAACCCATTTGAAGATGATAATAATTCTGCTGACCATATTGCTAACTCGGGGGAGATAGCAACTCCACCACTTAGTTCCACTTCTAGTTGCAGTGGAGATTCTATTCCAAATGGTGTTTTATCCCCTGGTTCGAGCAAAAGTTCATCTGGATCTGATTCTAGTCAGAAAGCAGCCACTGTTCCTTCGTTGTTTGAAGAGGATGTTGAATTTGTTGGCGTGGAAATTGAGGGTACTGAGAAGGCGATGGAACATGCTCTTAAAGAGGGGATTGTTGGCGAAGCTGCTCCACTGAAAAGGAGCATTGTTCCTAAATCACCTGAAAAGGAAATCCCAGATGATGGTGGGGCAGGAACAAAAGAGTTCAACGATGCAAACTACTGGAGAGTCGATCAAGAAGTTGCTGTCCTGGAATGACTGGAGATATATTCATCGTGGTTTGAACCTTGATTCAGAGCTGATAGCCAGGATCCCGAACTTTCAGGATCCCGAACATTCGATTGGTGAGTTTATGCAGGCAGATGTGTACAGCGTACTTTGTTTAAAATTGGGATAAAATGATAGGCTAATATAAGGTTGTCACCAATTAATTATTGTTACGCTTATTGATGATTATTGTTGAGGTTTTGTTCTCCTTGTAAATTTTTTGGTTTCATCTCGTCTTAGTGTACGTTACCTTTCTGGAGTTGTATGGATTCTGGAGTAATCTCAGTTCTCCATCCCATTAGGAGCAGGCATAAAGGCTGCCTTGTTGAGACAAATGACATATAATCTCGTTTTTTTCTGCTTTGATAATCATTTGTTGGGTGTTGGTGCATTGTTTTTATTTCGGATAAGGGCCATATTTATCCTTCTATTATTGAAAATAAGTTATATCTACCCCGTCTCAGTTTCTGTTGACAATATTGGGCCTCTTATCAGTAGCTAAGTGTAGTACCTATTGGGCCATGTAGTTTTATACTTAGTTTTGGGCCTTTGTGTAGATTTGGCCCACTTTTCATTTTAAGTGATTCAATTGTATATACTCGAACATTCTAGACAATACAGATAATAAGAAATTTATTTTCCTCTTCTCAGATATTTTGTTCTCCTCCTCTCTCTTCTCAATGTTTTGAATTTTCAATCCCAAAGTCAAAATCTTCAGCTTATTTTGAGATTCAATGTATTAACATGGTATCAGAGCCAATCCTTGACTGTTTATGACTCCACAAATTCACTAGCAGTGTTATTTTTCTTTAGTTCATTTTTGTATTAAGTTTTTTTGTTGCTGAATATTTGTTTTTTTTTTTTCGATTTTGGTCGATTTGGAGATAACTGATGAATGCTAGATGATTTTAGCGATTGTGAAGTGATTTTTTCTGGTAAATGTTGATCAATTTAACGGAGTAGTTCATCCCCAATTTCGGATTGTGCCGGTGGTATCAAAGGTCGCGGTCATCTCTTTTGTTCTTCTGGTAAATTTGAAGACCTAACTTCTTTAGGTTGCAAAGGACAGTGATATCCTTTTATCACTCAATTTTGGGTTGACGTATTGGTAGATATCAATTATATTTTTTCGTGCAAATTTGACCTAACTAGTGTTTAGAAATGGAAAGTCCCAAGTTCATCAAATAGAACTGAAGGTTTTGATGATTTTACTGTCACTCCTTCTCATCCTTTCTATTTACATTCCTCGGACACCTGGTGTCCCCTTTCTTTGATGGCAATGGTTTTGTCATTTGGCGCAAAAATATGCTTATCATCACTGGTAGGGTACCCAAACTAGAATTTAGCTCTCCTTACTATTAATTTTTGGGAAAGGTGTAATGACATGATCATTGCATGGATAACAAAATCTTATTATTTAAAACATAAACGGCATGCATAAGATTATGAGTTACAAGTAATTTTGCATCAAAATATTTGAGAAGATAAATAATTTTCCTAGCAGTAATTTACTAGATATATATTTTTTTTAAAAATAACTCAGATTTCGACATATTTTAATTATGATAAAAGTACAAGATTTTGCAAATGAAAATAAACTCAGACTTTAGGAACCAATAACACAACAAAAATAAAATTTGTTAATTGTGAAAGCGATAAAACCCATGTGGAAAAAGTTGTTTTTTTTTGTAGAAAAATTTAATAATTATTTCGCAATATAGTATTATATTTTATGTGTTTGAATTATTTTTATGTGTACTACTAATTATTTTTTTTAATAACACGCAGTAATAATGTGAAATTAAAAAAAAATTGAACAGTAATTCGCAGTATAATACTGTAAATTACAATTTTTTTTTGTAATTCGTAGTATTATAATGCGAATTACAAAAAAAAAAAATAGTTTTTTTTATAGTTCGCAGTATTATACTGCGAATTGTTTTAACGGCAAAATTTCCGTTAAGGTAATTCGCAGTATTATATTGCGAATTAGCTATTTATGTAACTTTTTTTTTAGCATAAAAAAAGTATCTTTTATCAAAAAATCATTAAAAAGGTTTCGGACTCCTAAAAGTGTTGGGGGTGGTGAATTACTATTTTGTACCAGTTACTACGGTAAAACTGCAGGAGTCTAATCACGCTCCAGGTGTCGACGGGAAGAGTAAATTTCGAGATTTCAGTTTCTCGGGGAGAAATTGATATTTGACAAATTTTAGCGGCTTTTGAGCAAACACGAGAATTAAATAAGAGCCATACACGTGGCCCTACGTGTTTAGTTTAAAAGATAGAAAAATAATATAAAAAGGTAATAATAGGTAGGACCCGCCGCATGGTTTCATCCACGCCTGCCATGTCAGCATATCTATGTCGTTTTTTGGTAGGAGAGAACGACAAAGAAAAGAGGACTTTATCTTTATTGTCAAAATGACACCTTCGATCAACTATTTCTGTAAATATTTCTTAATAATGATTATTACAAATAATTCTATCTACAAATACCCCCCCCCCCCTTTTTTTTACGTTATTTAACTTTTTTTTAGTTTCCCATCAAATGTACAAATTCGAGTTCGGAACCTAAATGATGACTTTTATAACATAAAACACATTTATAGTATTTAAAAAAAAAGTATTCTACCTATTTCGCAGTATAAAACTGCGAATTACATTAACGGACGTTAAGGTAATTCACAGTTCTATACTGCAAAATGCTTAAAACATTATTTTTTTTATGTAATTCGCAGTTGTTTACTGCGAAATGAGTGAAATGAGCCCAGCTATTTTTTGAACACCTATTTCGCAGTTGTGTACTACGAAATGTGTATTTCGCAGTATATAACTAAGAAATAGGCTCATTTTTGGGCCCACTTTCACTGACATAAAAATAATTCAAAGTCATAATTCGCAATATAATAGTGCGAATTTCATTGAAAAATTGCACACCCCAAGGTCGGACTTGCCTTATTTATAGGCGCTTCAATTTTATAAAAATCCATTCAACACTTAAACTTCAAACAAACGTTTATTCTCTCTTCTCCTTATCAATCAATTTTTTACAATGTCTGAAGTGCCAAAAATAAGGGTTTCATTGTATTGGGGGGTAAAGTTGTTGTGGAGAATAACTCTGTGAGGTATAGCTCTCCTCCACAATGTCATATTAAATTGCCGCTTAATATGGAGTATGATACTTTGGTATCGTTGTTACGTAAAAAAATGAGTGAGCGGAGCCGTTCGGTTAGCCTTAAAGTAACCGGAAGATTTCCTTATTCAGTGACTCCGCATGAGTTTGCTTATTATTCTGAGTTTAACATCGAGGATGATGAAAGTCTTAGAGATTTTTTGCGGGTTCCGGACGAATATAGGGAATACATTGTAATAAAATTATTAGAAATGTATATGAAGGTGGAAGACCTTAGTAATAATGAGGGCGTGCGTACCAGCGATAACTCCCAATCATCGGGTGGTTATTTTGGAGCAGCATTAGCCGGGCAGATTATAGATGGAAGAGCTTGCCTTGATTTAAACTTGTCACCACAGGCGAATGAGCAGGCATAAAATAATGTTACTACTTCATATAATCAACAAGACGACTAGTAAACTTAATTTTAGCGAAATTGTTTTCTTCATGTGTTTAATTGGATTTGTATTAACAGTCATAATTTTTATAGGGGATACCGTTCGGATTTGAATTTTACAAGTTATGACCATGCCCCTAGTTGGATTTACAATTTACAAAACTCTGGAGTAATGGACCGCGGTGGTCCATCTGGTAGTTATCAACAACTTGAAAATATCCATCATGAAACTTCAAGACAATACGATTTGTAAGTAAAGTGATATAAGGATATGTACAATATTTTTCCTAAGTATTGGGTAACTTATATTTTTGTTTGTTTTCTGCAGTGAAAATGAGCTTCTTGAAGCTCCCGGACTAACACATTTGCCCATAGACGATGTTTTTACTCGTGACTTAGCAGATGCGCAGAGTCAGGAGGATGATAGTGATTATGATAATAATGCGGATGAGTCTGGGGATGAGACACCCTTCCGTGAGGAGGTTGATGATGATGAGGAAGAAGTGAATGTGGAACCTGAGTTGACTAGGGAGCATGTTCCTCGACCTCCCGTTAGACCAAGAGTGTATGAGTCTCACGTGACTTTTCATAAGAGAAATATTCCCTACCTTGATAATTTGCCAATCATGCCTAACGTTGATGCCTTCACAAGGGATGATGATGAATTACGATTGATGATGTGGGATGAATCTAGACCGGTTGTTCTTACAAAGGGCATGTATTTCCCTGACAAAGCACGCCTAGTTAGGGCTGTAAAAATCTATAGTATAAGGGAGTGTCGTGAGATGATGGTAAGTGAGTCAACTACGGATAAATACAAGGTTATATGCCATAGGTGGTTTATGGGCTGTCACTGGATGCTGCGTGCCACAAAGAAAAAATTAGGTTTGTGGAAAGTTGGTAAATTTATTAGCAAGCATAGATGTGAAATGGACACATTCAATGAGAACAACTTCAACTTGGATGTTGACTTAATTTCCCTTGTCTTGGTTCCATTTTTGGAAGTGTCCACTAGATTCAAGATTAAAGAGTGTATTACACCCGTCTACCAGGAGTATAGTTGTACTATTACCAAAAGAAAGGCATATCTCGGTCGCAAACGTGACTTTGAACTAATTTATGGCGACTGGGATAAGTCTTTTTCAAATCTGCCCAGGTATATGGCTGCACTGCAACACTTTAACCCAGGGACTATTGTTGAATGAAGGCGCTAGTGAAGTCCGGACAGACCGAAATATATATTCAACTATGCATTTTGGTCATTTAAACCAGCAATAGATGGTTTTATGCATTGTCGTCCTGTAATTTTCATAGACGGTACTCATGTCTATGGCAAGTATGATATTAAGCTTTTGATTGGAGTTGCTGTAGATGCCAACAGTCAAATATTTTCACTAGCTTTTGCCATTTGTGCTAACGAAAGTGAAGAGACGTGGACGCAGTTCTTGAACCACTTGAAGCGACACGTTGTCAAACAGAGTTCAGGTATTTGTCTAATATCTGATCGCCGTGGTGGTATTTTAAGTTATGTACGTCACTTTCCTAAATGGCATAAAACATATGCATACCACCGTTACTGTGTGAGGCACCTAAAGGCCAATTTCCAGAAGAAATTTCCTGACAAGGCATTGCATGACTTAATGTGGATGGCTACAACTGAGCACCAGATGTGTAAATTCACGAGGCGCATTGAAGCAATCCGGCAAATAGAACCACGAGCCTATACTTGGTTGATGCAACATGACCATCAAACGTGGACATTGCATGCTGATGGCGAGAGACGATGGGGAGCCCTCACCACAAACGTGTTAGATTCATTTAATGGCTTGTTGAAGTCTGCCCGTGGACTGTCTGTCACTGCCATGGTCTGCATGACTTTCAAATAGAGTGTAGAGAAGTTTGTTGAAAGGCATGCAGCTGCATCGTCATTGTTGGACAGGGGTGTTGAATTTATGTCAATACCCATGGCAAGATTTGAAAGGTACAGGAGGCGAGCACAGTGGCATTCTTTTCTTCAGTATGATCATGAACGGGGTGTTTTTGAAGTTAAGACTGCTAATCATGGACATCGTGGGAATAATCTACATACGGTGACTGAAAATAGAAGGTTATGTTCATGTGGGAAATGGACCTTCTACCACATGCATTGAAGTGCTTTCAAAAAATTGGATATAGGGCAACAAACTACATTGATAGGCAATACAGTGTTGCAACATACGTAGACACATATAGTAGGAAGTTGCATCCATTAGGTGCTGAGCATTATTGGTCGCCGGAACCTTTTAAGTTGGTATGTAACAAGGACTACTTGCGCAAGCTGAAAGTGCAAAAGAGAACACGTATATCGAACTAAATGGATGTTGGTGAGTCCGTTTATGCACGTAAATGTAGCATATACTCCCAAACTGGACATGACCATCGTAAATGTCCTTCTGGTGATGGGCGTGGTGGGGGTAATACTGTTGCACGTTCGTCCAATGTAGCCAACTATCAAGCATACCCATAGTTCTTTATTTTGGTATTATTAGTTGTAATATATGTTTGTACAGTTGTTTGACTCAATATATATGAAATAAATGTATTTCCACAAGCCAGTTATATTTTATTAATAGTACGTTTTGTGGATTTGACATGTCATGCTACAACACCTGAGAAGCACGTGAAAACTCTGTTTTAAGTCTGAAAAATTCACTATGTAATTCAAAATACTATACTGCGATTTGTTTGAAATCTTGACTATAAATAACAGTTCCATGGCACTTACATTCTTCATTTAACAACAACCAAAGTTTTAGTATAAGAAATGTCTTAACAAAACGTTTATGTCCCAAGGTACTGCGGAGAAAAATGTATTTTGTTCAAATGTTTTTCGGAAGGTGCACGCCGCTACTGGGCATGTAAGAACAAGCACGAGCAGTTACCAGACAAGACTACATATGACTTTGAGGTTTGGAAGGACGAACCATGTAAGCAAGATCGCTACAAAGAATGAATTTATGAGCTATTTTGTCTAACTTATAGCCAAGAGGAGCGCGGGCGAAAAATCAATGAAGAACTTGAGGCGTTGAAGGCGAAACTCAACGAGGCACAAGAAGAGAAATAGAGGCTGGAAGAGAAATTCGAGTGGTTGGAGCAAATTGTAGGAAACGATCGTGATTAATTAGTAGCTGGGATGTATGTTTAGTTTTCCTGCTTTTGTGGCATGTATCTCTACTTTTCCTTGTTTTCTGTTTGTGTTTTACTTTGAAATAAAATTCATTCTCAAATTACGTTTCTTGTTGAAAATCTCTTAATGTGATATTATGCAATTTTAAAAGGTTATATCCAAATCCATTGCCATATATTTTGTTGTAGACGTGCATGTCTATGTAATTCGTAGTAAAATACTACGTATTGTGGGGTTGTCCTTTTATATGTAAAAGCTGAAAATCATGAGTTGTCTTAATTCGTAGTTTAATACTACGAAACGTGAAGCTGTCCTTTCGTCTGAAAAAGCTGAAAATCATGTGACATTACGCTTTTTTGTAATTTTGTATGAAAAAATTGAAAATCATGAATTGTCATGTCTATGTAATTCATAGCTTAATACTACAAAATGTGAAGTTGTCCTTTCGTCTGAAAAAGCTGAAAATCGTGTGACATTACACTTTTCCGTGGAGTTGTCATTTTGTATGAAAAAACTGAAAATCATGAATTGTCATATCTATGTAATTCGTAGTTCAATACTACGTATTGTTGAGTTGTCATTTCGTATGAAAAAGCTGAAAATCATGAGTTGTAAAAAGATTTAATTCGTAGTACAATACTACGTATTGTGGATTTGAAATTCGTAGTATAATATGACGATTTATGTTATATGTTGCCTATAAATAATGAGAGCGTTCAAGTTATTTTCTGCGCTTAACATCAACCAATAATCAAAATCTTCCTAAAAAGTAAACTTCTATTTAAGAAATGTCTAATCGACCCATTCGTCCCCCAAAGTGCGACTGCGGAAATGTCTAATCGTCTCATTCGTCCCCTGCGAGCCCTGCATGCTGCCCTAGCCCCTGCACGTGGGACTGGCCTACCCCTCTTGTAGGCATCTGGAGCCGCATACTCAGGCTCACGCTCTAACCTCTGGCTATCTCTCGCTTGCAACAGTGTCAAACGAGCCATCTGAGCTATCTCCCACCCAAAATCAATCAATCTAGGGTTGTCCGAATGCTGTTGAATCTCATGTCCAGACTGGTAGATGTGGTGAAGCCCAATAGCCTGTGAAATAATTCAATTAGTAATTAAATAACTCTATGTCACAATTATATGATATTAATAATTCAAAAAAACATATCAGTGCCTCGTGCCTCCCGGCGTACGGTCTGTAGCGGTCGTCAAGTACGTGGATGGGGTTCCCAGTCAACAATTGGGTATAATGTCGGTACCACCCATCATAGAGATGAATAGACCCCTCCTTGAAAACTGTAGGTGGTAGCGGGATGCGCTCAGCTCGCTCCTCCCAATACGCTATCTGTTACTGTAGCCACCCAACATACTGCTGGTTCATATTCGAACGGTCGTCCCGCTGATAGTGAGTAGGCTCCCAAAATATCATTAAGTCATTCTTGAAATCCGAAATAATTACTTATTTTGGACCACAAAAAAAGGGTTAAAAAATTACTTATTTTGGACCGAAGGGAGTATACAAAATTACCTAATATGACTAAACTACCTTTATTTAGTAAGTTAATGTGATGAGAGAGAATTTTTTTTAGGGATATGCACATAAAGGTAAAAGAGTAAAAATAAATTAAAGTTTTTCTTAATTATTTAACTAAACACTTATTTTGGACTAAAATTAAAAAGTAAAAGAGACACTTATTATGGACCGCATAAAATACTCTAGAAAGTGATTTGAATAGTAATATAAGTTATAGTGATATAAAATTAATGATAGGATCTTATGAAAGCCAGGAAAACAATTTAATAAACGACTAGTAAACAAATCCTCGTTGATCCCAAATGTACTCCGTAGACACACCGGCGCAGTTGGAAGTTGCAACTGAAAACAAACAAACACTTGGGATGAACAAAGTCTTATTTTTTCCGTAATCTTTGACCCCAAGTTTGTCGGTAATTAATTTGCTTAACCAGGTACTTCATGATGGACTATTCATATGTGCAATAAAAATACATAATTAAGAATTGTACGTAGATGCGTAATTGAGATTTAAATTTAACGGGTTCAATTCGGATTTTCTCAAAATAAGAGTTCATAATTTAAAATAAGTTCAATACTACTTCTCGGTTCCGGTAGCCTTCCAGTAATCTGACGTCGCCGTTCGGTTTGGTCTCGCTCCATTAGGGTATTTTTGATCCCTTGGAGTGAAAAATACTCCCTTCGATCTAAAATAAGTGATTTTTTTGGATGTTTTCACACATATTAAGAAAGTTGCCTTTTAGCATTAATTAGCAATAGAATTGACCATTTTAACCTTATTATCTCACATAAACACTCCTAACACATATTCCAACACTATTTACTCCAAGGACTATATAAGAAAAACATCATTAAGTCATTCTTGAAATCTGAAAAAATCACATATTTTGGACCACAAAAAAAAAGGCCAAAAATCACTTATTTTGGACCGGAGGGAGTACCATTCTTGTTCTCCGAAATTTGCCTTCGCTGCATCAAACACTCCAAAAATGTTCAAAATAAATTAGCAGAGGTGAATTCAGAATTTAAACGAGTTCAAGAATACTGAGTTTGTGCAAAATATGTGATAATATGCGATATAGTCGCCATTTATGTTGTAGATACACACGTTTTATTGTTGTTTTTATTACGAAAATTATCGGTTTAATGTATGAATTGATGCTATTTTGTTTCGCAGGGAATGCATGATGGATCAAGACTAAAATGGAGCGTTTGGAGGCAAAACGAGCATAAATCACACAATTGAGAAGTATCCAAGAGCAAACAAGCAAGCAAAGTGACAAAAATATAAAGTAAACGGAACCAGGCATTTCCGCGGTCCATCGCGGTTGGCCGCGATAGCGGCCGCTGTTTGTTACTGACCGCGCCGTTGACCGCGGTTGGCGCCGCGACCACAGTCGAAGCTGAAAGATGCAATAATGTTAGGGACCAAAGTGTAAATAGGCAAAACTTTTATAAATCCCTTATATAATGTAGACAACTCACCCCAAAAAGCGAGTTAGGCTTATTTTTGGAGTTATTTTGGCAAGAGAAACAAGTGTGAGAGATCACCAAACACCATTACTTTTTATTCTTCTTATTTTCTTGCAATTTATGAGCATGAATTCTTTAGCTATTGTGTTACCCAATATCATGAGTAGATAATTTCTTAATCTAAGGTTTTGATGGAACCCGTTGGGAATTACTTGGTTGTTTTATCATTATAAGTAGGTTTTGTTGTTTAATCTCTAATTGCTCATATACGTTTTGATTGTGGAATAGTTAAAAGGGCCCTCAATTACCCGTTCCTATCTAGTGTGTATCTTCTTGAGAGAGAGTGCATATTTAGGTGATTATATGAACAACATCACTCCCTGAGTATAGACGGGAGTCATAACCGAGGGCTTAGGGGTTGGATTAGAGATAACAAAATCCTGGGTGCAATCTAAGTAAACTGTATTGTAATATTAGCTAATGTAACTTGAGAGAGTGCGTTTAGTAGATTATTGTAATTGCTTGAGAAAGAATTATGATAAATTGAGAGTTCATGATTGTTAGAGATAGATGAAATCGAGTTATAAGAAATATACAACCAAGGAACGAACCAATAGGGGAAATCAATACCTTAGACCTTCTTAATATTGTTTATACAGTAATCATAGTTATTTTTCAGTCCATATTCCTTTCAGTCTTAGTTGTTAATAATCAATCATTGTGAAACCAAAAGTTTGAGGAAACAGGTTGTGGGAATTGAGTAAATTGACGGTGGTAATTGGTGGGTTAATTCTCTGTGGTTCAACTCTGGTACAATACTCATATTATATTTGCAACGCTCGCATTATCTTTTGTGAGACTCAGTTGAGCATGATCAAATTTTGGCACCGTTGCCGGGGAATTAACGGTGTTATCAATTACAACTGAAGAGATACAAAGATTCCGATAGTAATCAGTTTTCTCTTTACCAATATATTCATTGAACTTCTAACGGTTGAATTCTTGTGGATAGCAAGTGTATGCCTAGAAATTCTTTGAGGACTGGAGAACTAGTAGAAGGACTTTCAGACCTGGAGAAAATTTTCAGGGCATTAAATCGTGCCAACAAGGGAATTCCACCAATTCAATCAACCAACCAACTCGAATCTAATATGGGTAACGTGAATAACGCCAACGGTAACAATAGGAATGAGCAAATTAACTTAGAAATTGGGGGGGGGGGGTGGCACCTCTTGTGGCAAAAGCTGCACTTTATCACTGGGCACAGCCCACGGCTGACAACCTGGCCACTGCCATAACTGTGCCTGCAATTCAAGCGGAGACATTCCGAATCACCAACAACATGCTGCATCTGCTGCAGAATAAAGGATTGTTTTCTGGGTCAAGCATTGATGATCCACAACAACATTTGAATTTTTTTTTGTCTATTTTCATGACTCAAAGGTAGCCAAACGTGACTCCTGAAGCTATCAAGTTGCTTCTATTTCCATTCTCAGTAATCGGGGTAGCTCAAACTTGGCTAAATTACCTCCCGATCAACTCTATCACCACATGGGAGGAATTAGTTAAGCAGTTCTTGAACAAATTCTACCCTCATAACAAGACTGCACAGCAAATCTTGAACAAATTCTACCCTCCTAACAAGATTGCACAGAAAATTGATAATATACTGCAGTACAGGCAGCATGCTACATAATCATTACAGGAAACTTGGAAAGAGGTTCAAAGGGATGCTTGTCAAGTGCCTCATCATGGTATTCCTGATCAGATGCTTGGCCAGCGATTTTACATGGGTCTAACTGACAACCTGAAGGCTAATGTAGACGCTTCAGCTGGAGTTGCGTTTCTAAGCAAAACATTCATAGAGTGCAAGGTCCTATTAGACAAGATGTCATAAAATGCGAGGTGGATGAACAGAGGTGCAACATTGGCACCCATACTACATTCTTTTCCACTGGATCCCAGCAAAACACACGAGGAAAAAATGGCCACACTTTTAACCCAGATGAGTATATTGACAAAGAAAATTAATGACATGGGTACTAAACAGGTACACATTATTGATACTACGAATGGTGGATTGTGTACCCCATGCATTAATCAATCATATGTTTGTTCGTGGAGTGGAGAAGGTGACAAACAAGGGGTCAGGGAAGATATGAATTACGTCAACAATTATGGGGGCATGAGACAAGGAGCACAATAGTAGAGACCACAACAAAGCAGTACATGCCTAATTTGCAGTAGCCTAAGGGTATGCACCCTCAAAATCAATTAGTGCCAGTACCTTATCAAAGGCCACAGGGTTATCCACACCAGAATCAACAACAATTGGTTTATCAACCACCCTCACAGCAGCATGACAACAACATGGTGGAAATTAGAGGTATGCTCCAATAACTTATTGAGACTAACAACAAAGTGCAGGAAAAATTGGCAGTCCATGATTCAGCTATCAAAAACATTGAGACACAATTGGGCCAACTGTCTATGGCATTGAACAACCTCCCTCCAGGGACAAGATACACTCAGAAATTGACGAAGAAACTGTAGCACGAGATACACATAGACCGGTTTGCTCTATAGCTTGATTGTCCGGACATGCTTACCGAACTGAACATGTGCCAACTTGGCATCTTCTTTAACAACCCGGAAGAAGCTAATATTGCAATTGTCGGGGAATTTTACGCCAACCTCCCAGAGCATGAAAACGGGGTGGTGACAGTGCGACGAACCAAAGTTGATGCTACTCCTGACGCCATTCGTTGGGCCCACTGCCTTCCGCCTTTCATAGGTACAAATAATTACCTCCGTTACAATCGCCCACCTGTCAATTGGGATAGGCTCTTGGGAGTCATAGGGATTCCCGGGAAACAAGCCAAATGGGTTTCAAAGCCAACAACACTACACTCGCAGTCACTTTCCTAGTTAGCCAAGTGTTGGCTTACAGTCATCAACACTCGGTTGTTGCCTTATAGCAACATAACCGATGTCAATGGGCCGCGAGCAGCAATGATTTATTATTTTATGACCCAACAAGGGTTTGATGTGACGAGGGTGTTGTCAGAAGAAATGTTTATTCAATCGCCGGAATTGGGTAAAGGTATTTATTTTCCATCTGTGGTCACCCATCTTTGTCGCATGGCCAAGGTCCATGAAAACACTCAAGTTGACGGAAAACTACCATTGAAAACATCGTTTCGTGCAAGCAAGATTAACCAAGAAGCACGTGTGCTGGTAGATGTTTCTAAAGACTCGTCTGAGGAGTCTGATTCAAATAATGAGCATGATGCTACTGATGCCATGGAGGTCGCCGAACCTCATCGTAAGAGTGAGGCATACCCATCCCAGCCACGCCATAGCACTCGATTGGAGGATCTGGAGCGCCACATGACAGGACTCCAGACATCAGTCACTGACCTAGGCACTTGTGTGGATGCCATAACAGACTGATGCCATGGAGGTCGCCGAACCTCATCGTAAGAGTGAGGCATACCCATCCCAGCCACGCCATAGCACTCGATTGGAGGATCTGGAGCGCCACATGACAGGACTCCAGACATCAGTCACTGACCTAGGCACTTGTGTGGATGCCATAACAGACAGACAGGTCAAATATGAAAAGCAATTCATGGGCTGGCTGATAGCTTTGGGTCGCGCTTGCAACGTGAACCCTGACACCATGTCCGACCAGGAGTGATGCTTCAGGGAAGTTCCTTTACCTCACTATTTACTATATTTTTAAGCTATGGGGACATGACTTCTTTTTAAGGGTGGGGTGGGGAATTTCTTTGTATATAGATGTTTTTGTAAATATTTTGTGTGTAGATAATTAGAATTAGAATTGGAGTAGTTATTTTTAAAAAAAAAATATGTTTTTGTAAAAATGACTTGTCCCGACGACGGATCTCTATCGACGGGGTTCTTGAGGGAATGAATCGAGAAAAAAAATTATAACAAAAACACCAAAAAGATTTTTGCTTTTAGGTAGTGTAGTAATTCCCCCTTGGTTTTTCTTCATACCACGGTTCTTTTCCAAGGGTTTTTGCTTGAACCACGTCTAGGTAGATTTGTTTTTTAGAGATTAATAGGCGAAGTGCTGAAATGTGTAACTTTTAGCGTGCTTACACCTGAACATAATAGATGCTAGAGTGTAATGCGTAGCTTCAAAGTGGATCTTGTTTGAATGCCCTAAAAATTGTATAGTTGTGCTTAACTTGAACACTCGAAAGACAGTATCTTAATAAATCAATCTAGAGTGAGTCATATGCCAGGTGTGTATGAGTTTTGTTGTGTTCCGTGATGTACAATTGATGCCTAGAACTTGGCCCGTGTGTTTGCAAAGCGAAGTAGTAGTTTGTTCTGCCATGGAAGTGATATATGCATTTCTTGTTGAACCATATATACATATTTTACCCACCTAATTATTATGTATCGTAGTTAACTCCTTTGAGCCTGTAAGCCTATTTCTTTGGCAACCACATTACAAGCCTTACCAATTTATTTGAATTAACCATCTATTTGAACCCTTTTCACCTCTCATGAGCACTTGATTGTATGAACTTTGTAAAGATAGAGTGTGGGGTGGTTGTATTGGCTTTTGAGTGGAACTAACTAAATAAGGAGAAAGGTGCACTATAATTAAAAAGGAAGAGTCACTTGATAAATAAAGTTGAATTGTTGTGAAGAAAAGAAAAAAATTCCTTGATAAGTGGTGGCTCTCAACGTAAGTGGGCTTAAAGAAGTATGGGGTTATATAAATTGATGTGAAAGTGGAGTTGGTTTGACATAAATGTGTTATTTGAATGTTAAAATGTATGTATTAAAGTACTTAGGGAGGTGTAGTCACTCTTATATCTAAATCTATCCTACCCGTCTCTTAGCCTACATTACAACCAAATAAACCTAATTGATCCAAGATTGAACAAACTCGATTAGTGGAGTAGTGCACTACGGGCAAGCTTATGGTGTGTATTTGTTGCATGCGAATATCCTTTTGAGAGTGAGTGAATTTTGCTTCTTTGAGTTATGAGTTAATGTCATTACCATTATATATTTGGAACTACTCTCTTATGTGTTATGAGGGCATGTGATTCACAAAGGAAAGGTGAGTTTGAGTAAGCATAAATATGCAGGGTAAGAAAACCCTGATTGTTGAAGCATGAGTAGTTCATTACTAGATATGATCATTGTATAACGTTCATGGTTTAAGTCGTTGAAAGAAAAATATAAGGGATGATTTTTATGAGTGTGGTGAATTGCTCGAGGACTAGCAATGATTTAAGTGTGAGGTGTTGATAATATGCGATATAGTCGCCATTTATGTTGTAGATACCCATGCTTTGTTATTGTTTTTGTATGAAAATTAGCGGTTAAATGTGTGAATTGATGCTATTTTGTTTCAAAGGGAATGCATGATGGATCAAGACAAAAATAGAGCGTTTAGAGGCAAAAACGAGCATAAATCACACAATTGAGAAGTATCCAAGAGCAAGTAAACAAGTAAAGTAAAAAAAATATGAAGTAAACGGAACCAGGCATTTCCACGGTCCACCGCGGTTGGCCGCGGTCGCGGCCACTGTTTGTTATAGACCGCGCCACGGTTGACCGCAGTTGGCGTCGCGGACGCTGTCGAAGCTGGAAGATGCAATAACGTTAGGGACCAAAGTATAAATAGGCAAAACTTTTGTAAATCCCTTATATGATGGAGACAACTCGCCCCAAAAAGCGAGTTAGGCTTATTTTTGGAGTTATTTTGGCAAGAAAAATAAGTGTGAGAGATCACAAAACACCATTACTTTTTATTCTTCTTATTTTCTTGCAATTTATGAGCATAAATTCTTTAGCTATTGTGTTACCCAATATCACGAGTAGCTAATTTCTTAATCTAAGGTTTTGATGGAACCCGTTGGGAATTACTTGGTTGTTTTATCATTATAAGTAGGTTTTGTTGTTTAATCTCTAATTGTTCATATACGTTTTGATTGTGGAATAGTTGAATGGGCCCTCAATTATCCGTTCCTATTTAGTGTATATCTTCTTGAGAAAGCGCATATTTAGGTGATTATATGAATAACATCACTCCCGGAGTATAGAGGAGAGTCATAACCGAGGGTTTCGGGGGTTGGATTAGAGATAACGAAATCCCGGGTGCAATCTAAGTGAACTGTATTGTAATATTAGCTAACGTAACTTGAGAGAGTGCGTTTAGTAGATTATTGTAATTGCTTGAGAAATAATTATGATAAACTGAGAGTTCATGATTGTTAGAAATAGATGAAATCGAGTTATAAGAAATATACCATCAAGGAAAGAACTAACGGAGGTAATCAATACCTTAGACCTTCTTAATATTGTTTACACAGTAATCATAGTTATTTTCCAGTCCATATTTCTTTCAGTCTTAGCTATTAGATAATCAATCATTGTGAAACCAAACGTTTGAGGAAACAGGTTGTGGGAATTGAGTAAATTGATGGTGGTAATTAGTGGGTTAATCTCTGTGGTTTGACTCTGTGCTATAATACTCAGATTATATTTGCAACGCCCACATAGTCTTTTATGAGACTCAGTTGAGCGTGATCATTATGGGTCCAAAACTTAATATTTACAATACTTTTTAGATATTTTTTCATGTATATATTTAAACTCCATACTAAAAAAGCCACTAATGCTTGAATCAGGTAAGCTGCATACATCAAATCGAATACGTTATATTTGGAACTCTGTATGAACGTGGGATACTTTATTTGTCAACGGCCCTTTATCAGCGGTTGAATCCGTTTATAATATGGTAAAAAGGGTACAAAATTGTTTGGATCGCAAGTTGAAACGACTATTATGACATTTTTATTTTTTTAAATGATCCCACGCTTAATATTGAATGTCCGTCTCTGAATGTAGGTTGGCTTTGTAGTTCAATACCAGAAATTACCTGTGATTAAATTGAACATGTCATACATTTCGTTGGGTCACATTGTTAGTCTAATGTTCATTTGATTTGTTTAGAAATAAGTCACTTCTGTGCTGTGTTGAGCACAGATGATTATTCAATGTTTCACTTGTCATAATAAGTAACTAATTTTTTTTTTTTTTTTTATTTTAAAATAAGTGTTCAGTTATGTAATAAAAAAAGAATTTAATTTGTTTTTACAAAATAGTCCCTATATAGATATCCCTAAAAAAAAAATTTACTCCTCACATTAAATGTTTAATTAGGAGTAGTTTAGTCATAATAAATATTTTTATATAAAAAATGACATACTAAAAGTAAATTGGTCACTTATTGTGAATCGGAGGGAATAGATTATTACGCAGTAATTTCATAACATTGAAATGTTAAATCTGCACTATTGAACACACTTTCAAAGGAATTAATAAATGCTACCAAAGTGCTTATAGTCAAAGAAGTAAACCATTAGTGAGAGTTTAGACATAATGGAGAGATATACATAAATAAGACTCACCCATCAATACGGCGACGTCAAAAGGGCTTCTCCCCCCACCCCATCATCCCACATGGGTTGGGTGGGTGGGGTCTAATCAAATTAAAGTAGAAATTAATCACATCCATTTCATGAAAACCTAACCATAATTGGGTTGGCAAGCAATGCTTAAACTGTTATTTTACACTTAAAACAAAACCACAGCATGTGTCATTATTTTTGTTTGTTCTCTTTCGGTAAAATTGTTCATAAAAATTCGAAAAATCAAAACCAAATCAAAACGATCAAAAAAATCAATACTTTTTAGGTTGATTTGGTTTTGGCTTTGAAATTTGAAAATCGATCAAATTTGGTTTGGTTTTGGTTTTAATTAAAAAAATCGAATTAAATCGAATATAGGAGTAGCAATTTTAAATTTATTATTACACCTACATATATATATATATATATATATATATATATATATATATATATATATATATATATATATATATATATATATGTATATGTATATATGTATACTTTTGTACAAAATTTTAAAACTTTTATAGTAAATATAATCATTTGCACTTTTAGTACAGTTCTTTACATTTATATTCTAATTAATTGGTAGTTTTCTTTTGTTAAATGTAAGAATCTATTTCATGTTAAAAATAATATATTTTTAATTGAGTCCTTAAATTACTCATCACTATTTGATTCAATTATCATCAATATATCTTGGTAAATAATAGATTTTTCAAAGGGCAATTGATTTGATAGTGTTACATTGAAAATGTGATCGCCGAAATGTATGTTTCGTAGTGTATGTCTTATATTTAAGAAAAAATGATAAATAACCGAAAAACCCGAAAAACCGAAAAACCGACATAAATCGAATCGAGAAAAATCGACTTAATTGATTTGGTATGATTCTAATATTTGAAAAACCAACTAAATTGATTTAATTTCTTTATCGATCCAAACTAAATCATGAATGGCCCTATTTTTGTGTGATAATTTCGTTCCAAACATAAGTGGAAATACGAAGTTGAAGTTAGTTAACTTGCCAACCATAAAGTCCTTTCATACCAAAATAACAAAGACAAAGGAACAAAATTTTACATAAGTAAAATTGCCAAAAGCATTTAAAGGAGCGAAAAGTAGGTAAAAAATGAATGTTCCTTTTGCACAATAAGTGCTTGCTTCATTCGTATCTTTCGGCCATTCATTTTATTTCCCCACATAGTTTCGGGTTATTTTTCGGATACAAGATAGGACATCAAAACAGAAGCATATCCAGGATACGAAAGTTATAGGTTCGAAGTCCTACTTTTTTTAAGTTACTAAGTTTTAAATTAATAATCAATATATATTCAATAAATTTCGTAACATAGATATAAGATTTGGATCAAAGCTATTAGGTTCAGTCAAACTTATAGCGAATGGACTAGCTCCACCCCTGCATCAAAATAGAGTCGGTGACAATACCATATGCAATAGATTAGAAAGTTAATATTACAAATGCGCAGATATGAATATTCACGTCTTTAAGATTAATAAAGCCAACAAATACAACAACACTACACATCTAGCAAGATGTCTTACTAGAGCTGTTACAGTAAGCTCTTAGCACATTGACCATTTCCAACATAAAGAACTCAAATATCCATACAGAAACAAACATAATATTCCCACTAATAGTGTCTCCTTAGCACTACAAAATGAAGCAGTGGATGTGAAGCAAATGTACTTATTCACATAGGCTATCAAATGCGACTCTATGCAAAGATGCTAAGTGGTCCTGCTCGGTTTGAAGAATCTAGACCACGTTCAGCAGTTGCGAGACCAGTCATCCATTTCCTGAAATACGACATTGCAAGTCATTAATCACGAAGTGGCAAATACATAAAAGAGATCCCTGCGAAACCTGCATTTCGAAGGTTGTAAATTCATACTTTTCAGCCTTAAGGATAATAAGCTTCATACAATGAGGAAGTTATATCCAATGGAAGAGCATGATTAACAATTACCTTTCAATATTGCTGCTTGGGTTCATCAGAATTGTCAATCTTTTAGCACTATTAATGAAGTCGCTACAAAACAAGTCCAAGAAAAAGGTTCATTAAAATGCAAATAACTAATTTTTGCGTGTGCCTGCAAAAATATATACTCACAACTGCTTTCACAGGAAAAATCATCGAAATTAATTATCAGAAGTAGAGGGTACTGAAAACAACAAGGCACCTGAATGGTTCATCTTCAGTGTGTTTAACAGCACCTGTTGCATCGTGATAGAGCACACATGTCAGCATATCCGATCTTTCTAGTCCAAACAAGTTTCCAAGTCTTCTGTACAGGTCTTCATATGATCCCAAAACTGACAGATCAATTGAAAGGCCTACATCCTCTGACTCAAGGAATACTTTGCACTGACCAGTATCAGCACCAAGTCCAGCTGCATGATGACCTCGATTCCAAAGATATGTAGCACTTGATACACTTTCTTGAAGACCTTTCTGCTCAAAATCAAATCTTTCATTTCTCAGTTCTATCCTGCCCAAGTCCCTTCCTGTTTGGACTTCTTGAGCATTGGCAGAGCAGCGATTAGAAATTTGCTGCTCAGTCAGAATTGGCTGACCAAAGAGTAAGAATCGAGGTGTATTCACACTGTCAGTTTTCTCCGACATCTGGCTAGAAGTACTCATGGTAAGCAAGCAAGATATGTTGTCATTTCTGTCATTTTGGCTCTTATTGATGCAATTAGTAAGTTTTGAATCAGCTGCAACTCGCTGGAAACTGGGCGGTAGGAGTCCCGATTGCACTTTGTTGCTAAGGTGCAGATCCAATAAAGGTACTCCAAATTGAGCATGCCTGGCTCTCTGTATGCCTGCAGTGATGTTGTCAGATAGACAACAGAAAGGACTGCTGGACCTGAGGGGGTTGCCTGAAAAAGATAGTAATGGAAGTTGACCGTCAAGTAAGAAATCTGGTGGTAGACGCAACTTTTTTCTTGGTGGTGAGAAGGGCGAGAGGTGAATGACTGGCATATTTGAGACCAGTTCGACAAGCCATGGGCTGACATGTTTTACATTTTGCAGTAAATCAGGTTCATCCCATGTCACCTGCAGCACATAACAGTTACCACAAGCAGCTTAAACTAAAAGTAAAAGCGCACTCACAACTGCATATTGCATTTTAAAATCTGAGGATATCAAAGTGGCTGTAAGGCAATGCAATGAAAGAAATCATCAATAATGCATAGATAGAGTCTCTCCTACAATCATATCATCTAAAAGTATCCAGAACATGAAAAATGAAACAGCAGATCTTCATTGCACTAAGCTGATCAAAAGAAGTACCCCATAAGCTACCCATAACATGAGATAAATCCAGAATGTACTGAGATATTATAATCTCAATTAATCAATCAACTACCTTTTATGACTTGCTTCAACCGTGAAAAAGTCTTAAGAGTTGAACAGTCAGTAATGTAAGAATGACATTTCACAACACCTTAGAACTATGGAAATTGCAAGAAAGGCCAAAGAACATTGGAGAACTATTGACTCGCTATATGACATCAATATTAATACGAATAAATGCTTCGCAGAATTGGTAAAAAAGAAAATAGTAATACTCCATAAGCTAACCTGCTAATCAGAACATGAAATTAATGCTAAACATACTGAGACATTGTAATCTCAGTCAATCAATTAACTATATACTGTGGCTTGCTTAGAACTTTGAAAAGTCCTAAGAATGTTGACCAGTGCCACTTCAGTTCAGCAATGCTAAAATGACATATCACAACTTAGAAGTAAGAACAATAGGGAAAAAGAGTATTGGAGGACTATTGACTCGCTATATGATATTTACCTATCAGCCAAAGAGCCGATGGCCAAGAATATCAGAATAACGGAAGTGTAATTGACATTAATAAGCAACAACACAGACTTTGGTCCCACTAAGAGTAGCTGCATTACCTGAAGAAGCCGCCAAGGCGAATTGGGCCAGTGGATGGGATCAGCAACCTGAATGGAGGATATAGTTCCCATGAACCAGCTGATTCGAGAAGAGTCCTCAGTTTCAAAAGCCATTTTAAACCTCATCCCTGAGCACCAGTGAATCCTCATTGCAGTATTCACAGAAGACGCCCTAACACAAAATTCTGGAGTGCTTGCACGGGGATAATATACAACTTCAAAAGGCTGCCCACTAGTAGCAAGATATGCAGCTTCAATAACTGATTCAGGCCACACCTTTCCCTTTCCCCTGAAGCTCCCCCCAGAAGAATTAAGGCTTCCGTTCTTGTTCATGTCTTCCCTCAAAAACGCAGAAAATTCACTGTAGTTTCCCGAAGCAGAGTTCCATCCAGATGGGGTTTCTGGCGCACCAATACCACCCCTTTTTGCCCTACGAATTCCCACACAAAGTTCACCATTTTCTGCCCTCAAAAACACAATGGAATCCCCTGCAACCAGCTTCTTCCGATTCACAAAATTACTCCAACCAGTTGTTAACAAATGCCTCCTTGGAGTCCCCCTATAAATGTGCCTAAACTTCCAAGTTTCACCATGAACATCTTTGGCAATCACAGTCTGCACAGGCGGGTCAGCGGTGTAATCCAACCTAGGAAATATAGTCTCTGCACAGTACCTCGGCACTGAGAATCCACCCCCATTATTCGCATCCGATTGCGTCAATGTCTTGGCAAATGAAGTAGGCTTGTCATTTGTTCCCGTCTCATTACTACCCCCCAAAATGTTATCATCATCGAAGTCATTCCCCTTGTTCCCAACCGGGACAAGCCTAATCCTAGCATAAACCTCATCCGTCTCAGGGTCCGCTAAGAACTTCACAGCAGCTACCCTACATAGAATCAGAGCAGGAGTTCTTGGTAGCATCGAGAAATCCACATTTACAAGAGTATGCTCAGTATGCCCTTGTGGAAAATAGTAGACCTTGGAGTTGACCGGAGGGATTTGTACCATTCCTCCGGCACAAGCGTGCCATAGCTGCGAGTCCACACATTTCTCCATAACCTCCTTCATTTACCTTATTCAGTACACTTCTTTTTTCCTTTCTTTTGTTATGCTTTATTTGAAAACAGCAAACAAGAGCAATTCTGGATAACCTTAAATACTGCGTACCACAAAATAAACAAATTTCGGTAATTAATTCAAGTAAAACGTACATAATTGAGAAAACAAATACAGATATAATTTCAACAACAAATTCAAGTAAAAGATTAAAACAAGAGATTATAAATATATATACCAGTAATTTCAACGACAAATTCAAGTATCAGGTCCAAAACAGAGAAGAAAAATACAGAAACCAGCAGATCTCAAAAGAGTTCAAGTAAAAGGTCCAAAAAGAGATAAAATATAGAAACCAGTAATAAATTTCAACAACAAATCCTAATAAAAGGTACAAAAAAGAGAAAATTAATACAGAAACCAGTAGTACAGTTAATAAATAACATATGCAGTGATTCAGAGTACGAACGAAAAAATACATTTACGCGCAATAAAAAATATGGATATGCTGAAATACCTATGAGTACCAGACAAATTAAAGCCGATCAAAAATAATGGAACTGAAAATGTTAATTTTAAAAACTGAAATTAAAGCCTCAAAAACTGTAAAAGAAATTATGATTCTGCTACGGCCTCATTAATTCTATCCTCTTAAATCAAATCCTAAACCAAACCGCGTAGTTTCTGACTGTCTTCTTTCTATTTATAGCAGTATATTCATACGAAGAAATGCTTCATAAAATCGGCAAACAAAAGAAAATTGAAAAAGCTTTGGATTACATGCTTTTCAGCTTCAAATCTCTTATGCATTTACACCTACACTGTTAAAAAGAAAAACGTAATCAATCTATTCTCAGTGAAGAGCGAGAGTACTCTGTGTGTGTGTAATTTGCGTGTCTGTGTGTACAATCTACAGCATAAATGCATGCGTGAATGTCAATGTCCGTACAATTTCTTTCAAATCCGATCGATAACCAAAACGACAAGACTCACGACAAACGACACCGAACCATTGGATCGTAGCGAGCAAGGGCGCTCTAGGTAAAGCAAGTGAAGCTATTGCCTTAGCCCCAAATATTTAAGGCCCTAAAAATATAAAGATATTTATATAATTATTGATAAAATATTTTATATTATAATATTTTTTTGAAACTTGGTATGGATGGAATTGAATAATTTAATAGGATAAAAGATTTATCTCACTAAATTAATATATTTACCTTCTCATTAAATTTATTTTTCTTCTTCTTTATGTATAGTCTTTTTCATATTTTTTACTAATTTAATTTCTAATTTCAATTCAGATTCTCTAAATTAGCTATTTCTATTTATCACATTTGATTGATCCACATACCAGAAAATAAATTTTTTTGTATCTCATCTTTTTTAACTAAGGAATCCCCAAGGTAAGTGTACATAAGGTTCAAAACATGACTTATAACAGGCTCAAGCATTTTACTTAATGCTACATTTCTATACAGGGAGGGTTCAATACCATATTCGGTGCGCCACACATTATACGTTGCTATCTTACCACTAAATCAAAGCAATGTAAACTTTTTTTTAATAGTATATGAATTTTATGACAGAAATTTAAGGGTCCTCTAATATATTTTAGTTTTAAAGTTTTAAAAGGCAGAGGCTCGTCCCGGAGTGGAACACTCGTAAAACGTCCTTGGACTTATGTATGGGGCTTAGTTCCATGAGACTTACGCCCAGCCATCTGGGCTTACCCCCGAGCATGCCTAATGCTTAGTGTACTGGACTCACCTAATAGAACTTTATGTAATTCAATGTAACTAACCTTATAAATTTTCAATTTTGCTTAATAAATCATTGGCTATTCAAAATTACTTTTGTTAATCATAAATCATTAAGCTGACAATATTTTATTTCATAATTAAAATAAAAATTATTGCATGTTAGCAACTAAGACTGCTATGATATGTAGTTTTAAATAAATCTTTCATTTAAAAGGTATTTATTTATTAACTTTGTTATGTCTTTACTATATAATAGTTGTTATGTCTTTACTATATAATAATTCATATATTTTTATAATTTATTTTTCTAAATATTTTAATCACTTTTACGAGATACAATATTTATTAATTTAATCATTCAGTATTAGCTAGTACTACTTACAACTAATTAGTTATCATGTATTGTATGGTAAAATATGTGTTACTTTATTAACTTGCTACAACTTAAAAATAAATGATGCTAGAAAATTATATTTAAATTATAAATTATGTTTTTATACAAATTCTCTTTCAAATTGAAAGCATGTTACATAAAAGGAGTATTTTAAGAAAATATCAAATTATAATATCGAAATTCTTTAGAGATTCATTACTCCGTAAGAGATACATATAAGATTTCGTATCGAATACATTACTTTTGATGTTTGAGTTGTAACGACGTTGCAATTAATTTGCATATTATGATATATGTCATACTTTTCGTATTATTCATAGTTGAATTATAATTTATAAATATTTAAATAGTTAATTACTATAATTTTGTGATTTTAATATAATTTTATAATTATTTTTTTATTTTATACTATCTTCAAATTCTTTAAATCGGTAATAATTGAAAATCCATGGGACTTACGCCCTATGTCTCAGGACTTACGCCTTGCCTCGTTAGAGGTAAAACGTCTCGCCTCACGCCCCTGCCTTTTAAAACGCTGGTTTCAAACCACTAGTTCTGTTGAGTCATCCCAGTTCATTGATTAACAATTATTTATAGATCACTCCCTATGTACCTGTTGTTCAACCAGCTTCATTCACATTTTATAACTAAATAATTCATTCACTAATTTTGTTTTATCTTAATTGAAGCACCATAAAATTTTATTGAGAATGAACGAACATGTAGCTCAAATAGGAGACTAGTAAGCTTTGATATAGGTCAAAACAAAATTTTCAGCAATGAATTTTATAATTTTATTTCAAGTTTGACAATATTAAAATTTACAAAAAAAAAAAAGTACAGAAAACCTTGGACAAAAGAAAAAAAGATTGTCTATTCCTTAACACTAAAAATATTTTAGAACTTTCAATTAAATTACTTAAATCTTCATATTAGTAAATAATTTGTTTATAAAAATATCAAAGGGGACATATTGAAAATACATGTCTAACATCTTATATATTTAAGTTAGCTTTTACTAATATAAATAATAATAATACTATTCTGTGAAGTTAAAGGCTTTATCATTTAAGAATGTTATACTATAAACACAAAAATGGCAACACTAACTTTTTTATGCATATGTATTAATAAAAAAAATATAAGGTCTCTTATTAAAATCTGATAGGCCACTAATTTTATTGAGCCGTCCTTGCGAGTAGATGATGTAAACGACATCGTTTATGAGATCAAGATTGTAACTTGCCGGAGTTATAATCACGGAGAAACCTACTTCTGCCGCCGGAGAAACCTACTTCACTAATTTTTATTTTATCTTAATTGAAGCACCATAAAATTTGATTGAGAATGAACGAACATGTAGCTCAAGTAGGAGACTAGTAAGCTTTGATATAGGTCCAAAAAAATATTCAGCAATGAATTTTATGATTTTAATTCAAGTTAGACAATATTAAAATTTGCAAAAAAAAAAAGGTACAGAAAACCTTGGACAAAAGAAAAAAAATAAAAGATTGTCTACTCCTTAACACCAAAAATATTTTAGAACTTTCAATTAAATTACTTAAATCTTCATATTAGTAAATATATTTTTTTGTAAAAATATCAAAGGGGACATATTGAAAATACATGTCTAACATCTTATATATTTGAGTTAGCTTATACTAATAATAATAATAATAATAATAATAATAATAATAATAATAATAATAATAATAATAATAATAATAATAATAATAATAATAATAATAATAATAATAATAATACTATTTTGTGAAGTTAAAGGCTTTATCATTTAAGAATGTTATACTATAAATACCAAATATGAAAAATGGTAACTCTAACTTTTTTATGCATATGTATTACTAAAAAAAATATAAGGTCTCTTATGAAAATCTGGCTTTAGGCCACTAATTTTATTGAGTCGCTCTTGCGAGTAGATGATGTAAACGACATCGTTTATGAGATCAAGAATGTAACTCAACGGAGTTATAGTTACGGAGAAACCTAGTTTATCATATTTGCCGCCACCGCCGCCGCCGCCGTTATCCTCCACAACAAGAAAATAAAAATGTGAATATTATGCTGCTACGCCTACTACTACTACTGCTACTAACTATAGCAAGCACAAATGAGAAATGAGGATAAACGACATCGTATTTTAGATGATCAATTTTATATTACAAATTTTGTTAAATGTATTTTGTAGTTGTCTTTTTTGTTCGATTTGCTCAAATCTGAACCAATAATCCGAAGATAAGAACAGAAAAAGTATTGTGATTAAATTAATTAAGGTTGATTAAAATATTTATTAACTTGGTGGTTGATAAGATATCGTATCGCGAGTACGAGACGTTAAGAAAAATGCGAGAAATATGGGGCACAGTCTTTTTACTGGGAGTGTGCTTCTGAACAAAACAGTTACAGTATATTGACTTTGACATAATTAACCCTAGTTAATAAAATAAAAGCAAAAGCAGAAAATTACACTTTCACTTTTGTTACAACAAACCGTAGTTAGCCAAGTAGCTAGGCATAGGGCAACGGTTTCGTGCTCCGACGATTCTAAAGGGTCTCCCCTCCCTAAATTGCTACTCAATCCCTTGTGGTTTCTAAAAAATAACTATATCAAATTGTTTATCATTTTAAAAGTATAAGATAATATCAATTATTTTTTTCTTATTTTATTATTAATAATAATTATTATTTTGACAATGAAGATAACACATAAATAGAAGAAATATTTAATAAAAATGTATTATATTTTAAAATATAAATAAGGATAAAATTACAAAACATCCCTTCTCATTAATATTCCTTACGAGTGATGTGGAAGAGAAATATAATTGATAATTTGAGACAAGGAGAGTAATAATATTTGTCTGCGTACGTAATTCAAAATTTGAGGTTTTTATCAATCAAGTTTAAAGGGCGAGGGGGATGATTCGAAAAATAAACTAGATTCATCTCAAATAATTAGATTTTCTTAGTTCATATATATATATATATATATATATATAAAAGAAAATTGTAGGTGGTGTATATTAGTTATACAATTGATATAAGTAGAGGTGTTTATTAAATTTTGTGGATGTAATTTTAAGGTTGTTGGTATTGAATCTATTATATTAAAATTAATAGGTTCTAATCTACTATTTATTACTTTAATTTTAGTAAATTTTATTATATAAATTTGTACTTTTAAAAGTACTGAATTAAGATTAACCCTCTGTATCTACCTTTGCATCAAATATGCCCATGTTTGTACGATGTTCTGGTTCTTAGAATATATTTTGTTTTGATTAGCAGAAAAATATTTTATATTTGACAATAAATACTAGTAGTGTTTTTAATACTTAATCTTTCTCAAAAGCTTTCCTAATTTTGAGCAAGGATTGTGGTAATATATTCGGATTTTATTTTTACCTTTGCCACATGAAATGTTCAAATATAAACGAAAAGCACAGTCCAACCTGGCCCGCTAAGCCTCGAGCATTACAACAAGCGTGACGAGCACGTTCTTGATTAATGCGTGAAAGAATTGAGTATTTACTACTCCCTCCGGTCTAAAATAAGTGATTTTTTGGATGTTTTCACACATATTAAGAAAGTCACCTTTTAGCATTAATTAACAATTGAATTGACCATTTTAACTTTACTATTTCACATAAACACTCCTATCACACATTCCAACACTATTTACTTCAAGGACAATGTAGAAAAAACATCATTAAGTTATTCTTAAAATCCAAAAAATCACTTATTTTGGACAAGAGGGAGTAGCATTCGTTCGTCGCGATTTTCTGACCGGCTAAGTATGGTGACATAAAAGTAGTTGCCTTTTGAGGATCTGTCTATTCAAATCCACGATTCTTTTTTCATTTAATTTAATTTAATTTACTTTTTTTTCCTCTCCTCACAATTTTAAAAAATTAAATTTATCTGTGCAAAATGTTAAATATCCATTTCTCTAAATGAAATATCCTGTTTTTAACTTATATTATTCAAGATTGTGCTCCGAATAACACATAAATTACGAGGTCAATGTGTATTGGAATGTTTTTCGTACTCTATCAAATTCTAGTGAGTATAATTTAAGATATCGGATAATTTATGCTATAAACTTGTAATATTTTAATTACTATTTGAGAGAATCAAATTGATGAAAAGTGAGTGAGATTTAAAACTTGTTAATTACTCATACAAAACAAATAACTTTTGAAAGATTTATAATTTTAAAAAAGAGTCGGAAGTCATTAATTCACTTGATAATATTACTATAATAATATCTCAATTTATACATTTATTTCTTTAAAGAATAATTAATTATTTCTAATACAATTGTATTTTACTCACTAAGAAGTAACTAATTAATAACACTCCATGAGAATTATTAATGAACTTAAGACTTGTGACATTTACACTGAAATATTTTTCTTGCTTGAATTGTGCTAAAAAAAAGTGAATACTTCGTGAGAATATTTTTACTAAGGATCAATAATGTTTCCTACAATAATTTGTTCGTGAGAATTAAAACTGAGGCAAGCATGATTACTTACTTGGAAATTGAAATTATAGTTTACAAAAAAATTACTCACTATACTATTTTATTCATCAGCTATTATATACTATTTTTGTTTTGTCATAATTATAATATTAATATCATAATAATTTAGAGATAAAATATATAGACGTGATAGTAGAGCAATTAAAAATCATCATTCCAACAAAGCATGAAATGTAAATAACAAATTTCAAGCCAAGAATATATATAAAAATTGAGATAGTATTATAAATTATATCAAGCTTCATCAATTATCCCAACAAAAAGAGAATACTCTATTATGGAGTAAGAAAAGCTAAAAAATAAAATTTAGAAGACTAAAATATTTAAAAGACCAAGGAGATATTTTTACTACAAGAAAAGAAGACTAAAACTAGTTCTTGTCTTGCCAAGATTGAATATCATTATATAAAGAGAGCTTGTCATTTATAGAAAGATGAGTAGTGTTCGCTCAAAAGTTATCATACACTCTATAACTATAAAATAATACATATAAGTTATGGGCTAATCATAGTAAATCGTAATAATCTGTGGACCAGCCGAAAGAAATGATAATAAATATTCAAGATTAGGAGAAGGAACATTAATCGGCTTTTATTAACAATATTGATTTGGTGTACCTCTCCATAAAGAGGTTCAATTTACAATGGTATGTTATCTTCCCACAAGATGGGTAACTTTTTCTCTTCTCTCTCCTTTTCTCTCTTTCTTGAGAATAGTGGTGAAGAATAAGCCCCCCTTTCTAAGGTTTATTCTTCTAGTATTAATAGTTGTGAGCTCCATGAGCTAGCAGCACGTGGCCGTGACCACGCTAAGATTTTGTCCCCATGGGGAAAGGGATAGGCCTTGCCTTCGTGGATCCAACCGAATAAGAGTCAAATAATGTTCCGAATAAGTGATCATACCACTTATTAATTATGAATTAGCTCAAGATGAGATTACCTTCATTAATTATCATGAGGTCGGATTCCGACCCATACAGTTAGTCCCTTCGCTTATCGAGGTCGTGTTTCGGTCGAGCTCGATGAGCGGACTATATCGATTGTGATCTAGAAAACTCGAATAAGGGGGTTGGTTGTTGCTTTGGGTCGAGACCAAATTTTTTTGGTGATGGCCCAAAACTTGTAGAATGTCGATGTCATGTTATCACATTACCAAGTTATCGTATAGTCAAGACGGAACGCCTCTTCTCGGCGAAGATATATGACGTTTTAACATAATTCGAGCGAGACCGAACTTCATTACGTTCTGATCCTCGCATCTGTTTGGGATCATAATTATTGATGACGAGGGATGGGCCGTATATGATACGTCCGAGGGGAATGAGTATGCGCTGGGTACGCTTTTGGTAGCGTCCAGAATTTTTAAGGTGTACGACACATTTTTCCAGCATTCGCAGGCCGTTGCGATTATTCCGACGGTGAGACGTTGGCGAGTAGCTGAGAAGTCGCTTCGTGGAGATTTTCATAATGGCGCATGCTTTGGCAGAACCAAACTGTTTTACAGTTGGTCATGTAGTTAATTATGGCTATTGGGTTTCGCAAAAGCCATTTACGTTGCCTATAAAGGTAGGTTGAGGCATTCATTTCTCATATATTCATCGTTCATCTGAGAGTGATTTTGAAGAAACTTTTTCATTCTGCTAATTCATCTTCTCCTTTCTTTCCTTGATTGTGATAACCTTTGTCTTGCCCACCAAATTCTATTCCTTTCTCTTTAGTAGATCAACAATGGCAGGCAATTCTTCCCACGATGTTCTTCAGATGGATTTTCCAATCAGTTCTCCGGTAGTTGCAGGGTCACCTCCAGCAATGAGAGGTGTAGAAAAGATAGAGACCGAAGAAGTTCCATCGGTTGACGAGGTTGTTCCTTGGCCCGGAGGTTCAACGATTGATTTCACCATCGACAGTAGAGAGGACCCGGTGGATGAAGCCCCGTTAATGGGGGAAATTGGGATGGCCCGATTACGGGAATAGGGGGTCATCCCCACCCATGCTGACATCATTCTCGTTAGAAATAAAGAGAGGGTCCACATCGACCACAGGGGATACTATATTTTTTATGCCTATCCCTTCAGGTTGGTGTTTAAGATTACGCTCCCAATATTGGTGGTGGATTTCTGTCATTACTACAGGTTGTGCCCAGGTCAGCTCACTCCTTCTCTCTACAAATTATTGGCGATGTTTATCAAGTATGGGGAACTTTCGGTAGAGTGGTCAAGCTGCAGCACGTGCTCAGTCTCTACGCTTCTTCTTCTTGTTTGCACTATCGGAGATCGGAGAGAGAGAGAGGGCTTGGATCTTGACTTGAGATCTTCGAGTTTCCCTTGTTCGAGTTGCCGCTTTGGCTTGTTTGAGCGGGGTTCTTTTTTTTTTTGGCGTTTCTTTCCCTTTGGTCCTGGGAAGAACTACGTGATTTTGATTTTGTTAGAAAATCTCCACAGACGGCGCCAAATTGTTTGCTCAAAAGCTATCATACACTTTGTGAATGCAAAAAAAAAAAAATATAAGTTACGGGCAAATCATAGAAAATTATAATAATCCGTGGACCAGCTGAAAGAAATGATAATAAATATTCAAGATTAGGAGAAGAAACATTAATCAGCTTTTATTGACAATATTGTTTTGGTCCGCCTCTCCATGAAGAGGTTCAGAGCCTTACAATGGTGTTTTATCTTCCCACAAGATGGGTACCTCTCTCTCTCTCTCTCTCTTTTTTCTCTCTCTCTCTCTCTCTCTTTTTTCTCTCTCTCTTTCTTGAGAATAGTGGTGAAGAAGAAGCCCTCATTTTTCTAGGGTTTATTCTTCTAGTATTTATAGTTGTGAGCTCCATGGGCTAGCAGCACGTGATCGTGACCATGCTAAGATTTCGTCCCCATGGAGAAATGGATAGGCCTTGCCTTCGTGGATCCAACCGAATAAGAGTCAAATAATGTTCCGAATGAGTGGTCATACCACTTTTTAATTATAGATTAGCTCAAGATGAGATTATCTTCGTTAATTATTGTGTGGTCGGATTCAGACCCATACAAGTAGTTTTTGTCATGTTCCACTTTTGGGAATGTGAAATCCTTATATGTGAATGTGACCTTTGTATACGTAGATTCCATATATGCAATTATGATACATGTGCTTCACTCTTGACTTCATGAATAGATCTTGCAATAGTAGGTTCCATGTATGCAAATGTGATCTTCGTAAATACAGATTTCACGCGTGCATCTATGACTCTTTTTCTTTCATTCATGACTTCATTGGTTAAACTTACAAATGTAGGTTCCATGCATATGCATGCAAGTGTGACTTTGCATATATAGAATTCGCATATGCAACTATGCTCCTTTTAATCTCTAATTATCTCTTCCCATAAGACTATATGTATATTTCACATTTGCGAGTACGAAGATGATGTGTGAAATTGTGGCGTTGCTTCACTCTATTGTCTTTTAACCTATTTTCTTCTTTTTCATAATTTCTTCTTCCTACAAGGTTTGTTAGAAAACATGGGAGTGTAGGATTTATTATTTGTATTTTATTTTAAAAACTTAATTATACATATGAAATTACATGAATAATTTATATCCATCAATAAACGTAGCTCCAGTTCACTTTAATTAATTTTTTGGCTGTTTTTACACATTAAAATTCTCTATTTAACATTAATTAACAATAAAATTGACCATATTAACCTTAATTTGTTCATTGAAAATATAACAAGTACTCCTAGGCTCTTTACCCCGAGGGAAAATTTGAAAATAAATAAATTAACTCCTTGATATTTGAAAAAATTAAATATAATGGACCACAAAATAAAATATCAAAAAATCAATTAAATATGACTTAATGTGTATCAATATATATTTTTCGTTAGCCTATATTAGACTCAAATCCTTTTTATTTAAATGTATTTTGTGAATTTAATGAAGTCATGGAAAATGAGAACACATTGATTTCAGACTGCACACATGCACTACTAGCCCTACTAATCGGAAAACGACACAAAGCTCTTTGTTTGAGTTCATAATTTTAGATACCATTTGTTTTTGGGGTCAAGGTCATTAATATGTCATTTATTAGTAATCTCGCACATTAAGTTTTTTTTTTTTTTTTTTTTTTTTAAAGCACTTTAAGCTTAGAAACCTCACATTCAACTCTTGTATGATTATAATAATAACTACGCTTGACTCAAAAACCAATTGAATCTCACTGCAAAATATTAATGGAACTCATGCAATTTAAGGTTTAACTTTATCCATATTATTTTTATTAGATAAAAACTACAAAATTACCATTCATCCAATCGATTAAAGTAAAAATAATCGTCAATGACATAATGTAAGTATAATCCATGTATAATACTCCCTTCGTTCTATGATAAGTGATTTTTTACCTTTTTATTTTTGTCCAAAAAAGTATTCTTTTACATAATCAAATAGGTATACGTTTTATTTTTATGTACTTATATCTAAAAAGTCTTTTAAATTACTAACATTAAATAGGTTCAGCAATTAATTAAAGGTAGTTTAATTAAAATACCTAATTTTTTCTAGGATTCAGTAATTTATTAATGAATGTGCTAAAGGTGAATTAGTCACGTATTGTGGATCGAACGGACTATGTGTATAACCGTGAATAATTTGTGTATTATCTATATATGTATACAAATAAAAAAAAAATAAATAAATCTGATGGTTATTTGTGAAAAGACCCCAAAAACTATTTTGTGCATGATACATCCTTTAAATAAAATAAAAAAGATACAGTTAAACCGCAAAATTGAAGTACAGGTATGATTTTATTATAAAGTGGAAAACCTATCCTCAAAATGTAGTAATGAATTATTTCCTCCTCTTTTTTTTTGGCCTTGAGAGGGGTAAATGTTTGTACTTATAATGCTAATAGGTACAAAATAAACATTCCAAAGAAGATGAATTATTTGATCATAATAGCACACATGCAAATTATTAGACGCAAGGACAATATATGATAGTATAACAAAATAGAAAATGACAACAACAACAACTACCCAGTATAGTCCCATATGGTGGGGTCTGAGGAGGATAATATGTACGCAGACCTTACCCTTACCCGATAGGACAGAGAGGCTGTTTCCAATCGACCCTCGGCGAAAGAACGAGAAAAGGAAAAAAAGAAAATGACCTTTCTCCAAATATACAAAATGATGTATAATTAAAGAAGTGGTTGAGAGGGAATATAACATTGTAACAGACATACCACATCAAGCCAACAGCAAAATGATCTTTAAAAAGTAGTAGTAATAAATGTGACTCCCATACTCTTTCTATATTTCACTTTAACAATTTAGCTACACTACTCTATACTCTTTTGTTCTACTATTATCTTTACTTGTCCCAAATCAATGCCCATGCATGCCAACTACCACTTCTATATAGGGTTGTCATACTTCCATCCATATTTGTTTTTCTCTTCATTTCAAGTGGTCCTTGTTCATCTCATGATTCAATTATATATGGATAGTTCAACCTAAGCTCAACACACATACTAAGTATAGAGGGGTCCGAGATAGCTAAGCTCCAGTTTTTCATTTTTATAATTCATTAGGGCGACCCGAGGATTGTGGCGGGATGAATAAATTCTTTTACCTTTAATTTTAAGTTTACGAATTGATTGTTGCGAATAAAAAAATTCTTGGTAGAAATTAAAGTGCTTCTGATTCAGTAGGCATTAAGCGGTACGAATACAAATTAAGTGGACTACTATAGCATGTAGCAGAAATCGGGTGGGAAACAAAAAATAGTTGCCCGGGATGCATGCCACACTTCATCTGCACAAAAAAATCCTTCTTTTTTTTTGAATGAAAATTTTAACTAATTTTAAATTTTGAGAAATAGTGAAACAAATTAATATCAGCAAAGGGTAAATTAACAGGAGTAATTTCTTTTGATACCATTCATATGGCATTTACAGTATTGAATTTCGAACAAAATGCATTATATAATTTCGTAGGCCATATTCTCTTTTAAGAGCACAGATAGATATAGGACAGTGTTTCTTATCTCTCCCAACAGTAAATTGCACAGACAGCGGCTTTGGATGGATATACATATATACTTTCTCCGTCTCAATTTAGACAATGTAGTTCTTAGCTAGACTATGACACAAGCTCATAACTAACCTTAGTTAGTTAGTAGACTTAACTGTAGTTAGGTTGTTAAAAGTGTGGTTAGGAAGTTAATAGTTAGTTATGGTTAGAAAGTTAGTTAGTTAATTTACTATATACATATATATATTATATATATATATATATATACATACACATATATACGATTTGCATTTCCAATTTCTTCTCTCAAATCTGTTCTTCATTCTTCTTAATTCTCCTTCGATCTACTGGCACTTTTTCTTCCTCGTTAATGGTTATGGCTGCTAACACGGTATTAGAGACACCGGCATAGG